>OY856411.1:1130960510-1131425510 GCA_963693085.1 Alisma plantago-aquatica | reverse complement strand
ATATGTGTGTGTGTGTGTGTGTGTGTGTGTGTGTAAAAACACATACATATATATACATACATACATATATATATATATATATATATATATATATATATATATTATATATATGCATTATATATATATATATAGAGAGAGAGAGAGTTAGGCTAGAATACACTCGAGTGTACAGATCACGCCGTATACCCCAATGGTGTTTGCCTATCTAGACCATGTTTTTCCAAAATCTAATCCATTGATCTTCATGGTTACAATAATAATAGGTCACATACAAAATCTGAACTCATTTGGATCAGTGTAAGTCACTCATCTAAGGACAACAAAATTGACGCACAAAACTAATTTGAAATACATCATTTTGGCCTCCTTTAGATGCAGGTCCTATAAGTGTCCAAATGAGCTAAATTTTATGATATAGCATGTTCTTATGATAATTAAGATCAACGGTTTAGATTTTTCAAAAATTTATTGCATTTTCAAAAATGACTGAGGTGTACGGTGCCTCCGGTACACTCGAGTGTACACTAGCCTGACTCTATATATATATATATATATATATATATATATATATATATATATATATATATATATATATATATATATATATATATATATATATATATATATATATATATATATATATATATATATATATATATAATATGTGTGCGTATACACATATGTATGTACGTACATCAATTTACAAAAATATTGATAAACATATACTCACATATGTTAATGTTATCATAAATTACTAGTCCAGAACAGTCGGGATGGTTTAAGTAAGCTTGAGTTTCAAACATAAAAAAAGCATCATTAGATTTATTAATAGCGCACAGTATGATAGATTGGTTATATCTAGTAAATCTAGAGGCATAGTAGCAAAAGTCTCCAAGCTTTACAAAAAATCGGCGATTCTTCATGATTTTATAGACTCCCAAACGTACATCACAATTAATATGCCAATCGCCGTTTTTTGCAAGTTTTCATGATTTTTCCTACTTTCTCACGATATATACGACTTTTCACAATTCTTCATGACTGTTTAAATTTTTTTATGATTTTTCTCTTTTATGTCGCTTGCTCTTATTTTTACCGAACCATGGACACAAAACTCTTGATATACATCAAACCTCCAACCCCGTACTCTCTCGACAATCCGATGTTATTCTTTAATAACTATTCTTTAATTCTTTTCCTACTTTTTTCACTCAATCATATTGTATGTCTAGTGACCTTAATAGTTACATGAGTATCTAATATGTATGTATATACACACACTACATCTCAACCAGAATATGACCCATGATAGAGCTGAATTGAAAAAGAAGGATCCATGTAGCCGAACCCAACATAGTTGGGATTGAGGCTTAATTGATGATGATGATGATGATGATGACACACACACACATGGGTGTGGGTGTGTCTACGTGTGTATATATATATATACATACATACATACATATATATATATATACATACATACATACATACACATATATATATATATGTATGTATGTATGTATGTATATATATACACACATGTAGACACACCCACACCTATGTGTGTGTGTGTAGCCGACTTATTCTCGATTATTTCTGAATAGTTGGCCAAACTTTGACCAAAATATGTCAATTTTTTTCGAATTCCGGCTTTTTCCTACCAGCCAAAAAATTGCCAAATCCCAAATTTGTCACTATGTCTAGAGGTAGATTAAATATATTATTTAAGAAATATTCCCTATGTAGTATATACTAAAATGTAAAGCATTACTCAATGGTCTTGAGCCTTTTTTATCTTAAAAAAAATCATCAATAATTGATGCAAATCATGTTTTATTACAAAGACATTACAAATATCATGAACTACAACTGCATTTCATATTTGAAAGCTCATGGAGTTAGGGTTGTACATTGGTTCAAACCCCAGACCAAATCAAAACTGAAATAAAGGCAAATCCTTGGACCGAGTACTAGATCGGATCAAGAGCGGATGGGAAGAAGAACGAATCATCAAGGTTCTTTTTTTTTAGAAAACATGAAGAAGAATGTATAGGTTTGACTGTCATTTAGTTTTGCTATAACGTTGCAGTGAGTAGTTGCTAAAATGTAACCAGAGTAATTTATTTGTATGCTTTGAAGCATGTGCTACTTTAGATAACCTCCTTGTTTCCCATCCTAACAAATTTATTTATAAGCATGTCATCATAATTCATAGCTAATAAAGTTATTTTTATCATTTTATTGTTTATAAGCATTCATTGGATAACATTTTCATATAACACTGTGCAATACAACTCTAGTCATCTACATATTTGTGTGACTTGAGCCCATGTCCTAACATTGAATGATAAAGTTGAACTTTGGAGAAATGCATTGGAATTTGATGGATTTATGATCAGTAGAAGCAAAATTGAATATACACATTGCAATTTGAGCCAATCAAGAATTGTGGATGGTGGGGTCAAGTTGAATGGAATGGATGTACCGATATGTGATGAGTTTCGTTATTTGGTGTCTATGATTGAAAGGGAGGGTGAGGTTGAAGATGATGTTTGTCACAGGATCACAGCACGATCCTGGAGTGGAGTGCAACTGAAGTAGTATGTGACCAGAAGATCTCTCTCAAATTAAAAAAATCAAGTTTTATAAAACAACTATACGGCCAGCCATGCTATATGGGAATGAATGTTGGGTAGTAAAGAAACAAAGTCTCAACAATATGAATGTAGTTGAAATGCGTATGTTGACATGGATGTGTCAGAAGACAAGAAAAAATTGTTTGAGGAATGGCTACATCAGAAACAAAGTGGAGTGGTGAGCATCAAGGACAAGTTTCGTGAAGGTTGTCTGAGGTGGTATCACCGGTATGGACATGTGCAGCGCAGTCCGACAAATGCACCTATTTGAAGCAAGGTTATTGAGCCAAGCACACATACCTAAATTAACTTGGGAAGAGCTCATAAAGAGAGATTTTGAATCTTTACATCTTGTTCAGAGTATGATCCATACAGAGCCAATTGGAAAAGAAGGATCCATGTAGCCGAAGCCAACATGGTTGGGATTGAGGTTAGATGATGATGATACAAGTAGTCATTTCTAGAATCAATTGCAGTCCACTCCCGGTGACCCTTTGTAAACATTAGAACTAACGAAGCACTTATTTTATTTGATCCATGCACGCTGAGATATTTTTTCATGTTTTCCAGTCCGACGGACCAGACTGATTTTTACCGTTTTAGAACCCAATTGAACCAAGGACCGAAATCATGGAAAATAAAGGATCAAGGACCGGACGGGACTGAATAGTTTAGTCTGGTCCATCGACGGGGACCAGTATATGTACAGCCCTATAAGCAGTCCATCATAGCTTCATAAGTTAGATATGCCTTGTATAAATGGCTAAATATATATAGAAAACATTATTCTAGCTTAAAATAAAAAGGAAAAACCAAATCGGTATAACATGTAGGACTTTTCTATTCATTTAAGTCTTGCGAGTGTAACAACAAAAATTGAGGAAGTTGACAATTTTCAATGAAATATTAAAGTCTAATCACATTCAAACTTGATGTTTGATTCTTTTTGTGCAAATTATTGAATTTAAACTGTTTTATTATCAGCTAATATTGATACAAGAAGTATTTATGCAACAAGTGAGGTTTTGACCCATGATTGTAATGTGAAAAAAAGTATCTCCTAAGCTTTAGGTTTTTACTATCAAACATCACCAAATATGATACAGGAGTTGAAAGAAGAAGACTGTATACAGACTTGCACATTCACAAACATAAATTCCAATATTTGAGGGTAGACATTTAGCTTCAACTCCTCATATAAGAAATGGGTTTATCTAGATTTTAAGGTTAAGATATAAAACATCTCAAATCGGTTAAAAATCTAGCATCCAGAGATAAATAGCATGAGCTCGTGATAAGTCGTACTAGTTGTGGGACATTATCCCTTTACTAGTAAAATAAAACACAATCACATTTGAAACAGAAAATGTCAACTGTATATTGATTTGTATACGGAATGTGTTTTCTAATTTGCAAACTAGTTTAGCATGGATCGGCAGGGGTGGAAAATGTGACAACATCAAAATTTCTTCTAGTATGTTAGGTCTATAGCCAACTTTACGGCAGTTGCCCCTTTCCAAAGGGAAAATAAAGTCCATTTCAGTGCAGAAATGGTCCCATTATCATACAAGTAAAGACGAACAAAAGACCAGCCGGATGATTAATTTTGAGGCCAGTTGAGTATGTTTCAATGAACAGATAATTGAACTAACTAGGAAAACATTTCCAAGAAACGGCTATAGCAAATGTCAAAGGAAAGCTTACGAGTCCGCAGGTACCTGATGACACTGATGCGCGGCTTTTGCAGTTACAGGACACCCAGAAAATTGTTTATGGCTCGTATTAGGATAGATTGGTTATATCTAGTATATATAGTGGCAAACAAAAAAGTTTTTTAAGAATAATTTCGTTTAAATAAAAATGTAAACCATCTTTAACGGTCATAAACCATTTTCAAACTTAAAAGTTTCATAAAAAAATACCAATCATGTATTAAAACAAAAATGTTACTGATATCATTAATTCTCCAGTGCATTTCAATATTTCATATTTGGAAGCTCAGCCAGTTGAGCATAGCTTCAGTAATTAGATATGCCTTTTAAAAATGGTTACACAGACATAGGAGATATAGGACACAGTATTCTACTTAGCATATAGGAGATATAGGACACAATATTCTACTTAACATATAAAAAAGGCAAACTAAATTGGTTTGTTAATGACTTGATGTGTAAAGATTTTTCTTTCGTCTAAGAACAAAAGTTGAGGAAGTTTTGACAGTTTTCAATGGCATATCAAAGTTATATCACACAAAAATTGATGTTGCATTCTTTTTGTGCAAGTTATCGAATTTATCCTATTTTTTTATCAGATAATAGCTAAATTGCTTAGTTGATGTGTAAAGAGTTTCTCAATGTTATCAGAACCAGACCAGTCATCAAACCAGTGAGACTACTGGTTTCCGGTTAACCGGTTCGACCTGAGGTTGAAGCGGTTCAATCGGTAACACCAACAATGTATAAACAATAATATCAATATACTGCAATTTAGAAAATATAGGCAAAATATGAAACAGTCCAACTATGACGAAGATGTAAGTACAATTTTTAGAACTCACAATAAAGTCATAATCCCATACCTCACAACATGCTAATGTTTCATACAAAATTCAATAACAGAATACGGTTCTAAGCATAATTCGACCCCTAAGTTCTCGTAAGAGTTGGGGTTGGGAAAGTTAGGGCCCAAAAATAGTTCACGTGTTGAGAGGGGAAGAGGAAATTATAGTCACCTACTCATTGGTTGAGACAGAAGCCTTGATTAATCAAACCGGTGCAGTAGGTTTAAACCGTGAACCGGTTTGGTCTGATAGGTTCGACCGGCGTCTGACTAGTTGGACCGACATTAGCGGGTTTTTGCAATAACCGAACCGGTAGGGGTGCCGGTTCAAGGTCCGACCGGTTGGACCGAAAGGTCCAACCGGATTTTAATAACACTCAGTTTCTTTTTAATCTAACAACAGAAGTTCAGGAAGTTTTGACAGTTTTCAATGGCATATGAAAGTTCCATCACAAAAAAATTGATGTTTATTCTTTTTGTGCAATTCTGCAAGTTATTGAATTTATCCTTATTTTATTATCAGTTGATGTGTAAAGAGTTTTCTTTTCATCTAAGAACAAAGATTGAGGAAGTTTTGACAGTTTTCAATGGCATATCAAGGTTCAATCACATAAAAATTGATGTTCATTCTTTTTGTGCAATGCTGCAGGCTATGATTTATCCTATTTTATTATCAGCTTAAGGCTAAATTGGTTAGTTGATGTGTAAAGAGTTTTCTTTTCATCTAAGAACAAAAGTTCAGGAAGTTTTGACAGTTTTGAATGGCCTATCAAAGTTTCAACACATAAAAATTTATGTTCATTCTTTTTCTGCAATGCTGCAAGTTATCAAATTTATTCTATTTTATTATCAGCTAAGGGTAAATCAGTTAGTTGATGTGTATAAAGTTTTCTTTTCATCTAAGAACAAAGATTGAGGAAGTTTTGACAGCTTTCAATGGCATATTAAAGTTTCATCACATCAAAATTGATGTTTTATTCTTTTTGTGCAAGTTATCCAATTTATCCTATTTTATAATCAGCGAATGGCAATACTCCCAACATATTGATGTTATTAGGGGGGGGGGCTTTGATACATAGTTTTGATGCCAAAGAGTGTGTCATAGTTTTGATGCCAAAGAGTGTGTCTCCTAAGCTATTAGGCTTTACTATCAAGCATCACCAAAAATGATACAAGAGTTTATGGAAGAAGCCTATATACAGACTTGCATATTCAAAAATAAATTGTAACCTTTGAGGGCTGACATTTAGCTTAAACTCTCCATATAAGAAGCGTATGCATCTAGATTTTAAGGTAAACATATAAACCGTGTAAAATCTGTCAAAAATGGCATCCATAAACATCAACAAAACCTGCATGAGCTCATGATAGCTCATGCCCATGGTCTATATACTATATAGTAGGCTCACCTGTAAAAACTAAAATCCATTTCATTCTTGAAATGGAAATATGTCAAAAGCATTTATTAGTTTTGTTAGGGAAATGTGTTTTCTAATCGCATGGTAGCTTAACATGGATCAGTTGGGGTGGGAAATGTTCATTTAAACTGGTGCTAGTCTATATGTGTCAGCACAGGATTTACCAGGAACCAGTAACTTAAGTATATAGCCGACTTTACACCATTTGTCTCTATCCAAAGTGAAAGAAAAAAAAGAGTTCTCGTCTTATGATCATACAAGTGAAGCCAGATATAAGACCAATCGAATGATCCATTTTTAAGCCGGATGAGTATATCTCACTAAAATAGACAATTGAACAAACTAAGGAAACATTCCCAAGACCCAAGAAGCTGGCGGTAGCAGATGTCAGAGGATAGCTTACGAGTCCGTAGGTCTGTGATGATGCTGAGGCGCAGCTTTTGCAGTCGCAGGGCACCCAGAAGAGGTCACTTCCCGTGTCAAGAGCCACCAGGAAGCTGATGGTCGGCGTCCCTAATGAGACCTCCGCATAATGCAAGCTAAACGCCAAGAGAGAGAAAACAAAAGAAAAAAACGATATGACTGCTGATGAAGCAAACAGGTGAACAGCACAAAAGGGAAAACCTATGCGAAAGAAGAGCAGCTAAACCATGGGCGGGTCGCACTTACAAACCGAGCTTGTTGATCCGGAAGGTAAGATTCCCTTCGGAGAATGTCAGCGCGGTGTCCGAGAGTCGCCGTCGCTCCCCCCGCTTGGCGCGGTCTCGGTCCACCAGGGCAGCATAGTACTCCGGCGTGCCCGGATGGGGCCACCAACCGCCGAAGTCCCAGCCCCGCGCCTCCGCCCATGCCCGCACCTTGGGCGAGAAGCGGTGGTGCACTGCCAGCCCGTATGTGCGGGCCGGAGGCGGCGGAGAGGAAACGCAGGATCGAAGTAGCAGAAAAAGGAAGAAGGAGGAGGTAAAGAGAAGGGGAGAGGGTCGCGGCATGGGTGGTGAGGCTGGAGAGGCCGCACAATGGGGGCAATTAGGTGGAAAGGTGAGTTGAGGGAGATTAGTGGGGGTAAAGGGACTAAGGAGGCATCAGTATAGGTGAAATTGAAGCAGGAATGAGAGAGGAAAGGGGAGGAAGAAGGTTTGCCTGCTCTCACGATGCTGCCGCAGCTGCTCCGCTTCTGAGGTGAGTTCGCGGTGGAGCAGCAGTGAAAGAGGAGGACGACGACGACGGGGAAATGACAGGAGTAAACGTCGAGAAGTGTGATAGCGGCGGTTGATCTCTGTCTCTGGGTTTATTTTGGGCGAGTGGGGCCCATAGGGGTCGGTCACTGACTCCATTGAGACCACGGCCGCTTTGCCACCTTTTTCTTGCTTTGGTCTTGGCCGTCTTTCTTTAATGTCTGTTTTTCTGCTTGTATGTTAAGCTATTACTTACTTATATACAAAGCATTAGACGGGCCTTCGGTATAGATGTTGACGACCCGATTACGTCAGTCTTGGATGTGTTGTTGGATTTGCTTTTCTTTGAAAATCTAAAACCCTTCGTTTTCAGCAATAAAGCATTGTATGAAGAGTATAAACGCTGATTTTGAAGTTCATTTTGAGCAAGTTATACATCCAAAGGCTACAAGAAACAATGCATTCTAGAAAAAGGTTCTGGAAATTGGTTTTGTAGTTTTTTGAAGAATGAGTTGCAGCTAACAAGTATCTAATGAGCTTAGCATGTGATACAGGTCTGCGTTTCATCAAAATCTTAATGTATCTGATAAACACGACTTCATACTTCGTCTATGCATTTAAATGTACCCTAAACTAACTTGAACTTGTACAATGTATATGTGATAGTCTATTTACTAAGATTATTGACCACAGTTGGTGACACTTCATTTTGGTGTGACCAAATTTCATGAGTTATTTACATTTGGATCAAATTCAATCATGTTGATCCAATTTATGTAAAATTGATAATAATCAAGCAATAGATAGTGAATCAAATCGGTAGTGAGACTTGTTAGAGTCAAAGTAGGTTCAACTATGAACTATGGGTGTATTACAAATTATCTAAATCTGTTTGCAAGGCACGAAAGGTCATATTGAAATGGTAGAGCATAAAGAGCCTCTAGAGACCACAACATACATCAAGAGGGATGTCAGGACGTTATACGACATTCTATGCAATGCTCACTAATCTAATAAACTGTGAGACTTTTTGATGTCCATTGAATATATGACCGGACATATGAAATGAGTATAAATCATTATGTATAATTATTATTCCATATTGTATTAGAGTAACAATCCTCATCACTTCTATGGTCAAGATTACACTCACAAACTCTTATATTAATACTTAACAAATGAAAGACTTGATCCAAAATAGATGTCTCGTTAATAGACACTCCATTATGGAATTCCTTTCGTGGAACAAATCCATTGAAGAAGTTGTGCACCAGTCTAGCTTCAAACCACTTTCCACCAACAATCCAAAAACACACAATCACTGCATGCCAACCACACTCAAATGTCTTATACATAGTCAGTTTTCGTGAAAGATGCACCCACTTTGCATGGGTCCTGAGATACCCAAACACTCATACACTCAATGTTATCCCAAAGTCATGGTATGCCAACGTGGGATCCCATCATAGTTGTTCCCACTTTAACACCTTCACGTTTGTTGTAAAACCATTATAACTCTCAGAGTTTGATCTATATATATTCCTTAGAAAGCCACATGGGTGCCTAATATGTGTGTGCCTAGACCTAGTGAATATCGGGAATTCTTGTGAGAATGTGACACGACTACAATGTACATGTAGTATGTAAGTGTACACGTCAAATTAGTAAAGAGACTCACATAGTCCCATAATATTGGTTTTAGAATATTGTACGTCTAGAGACTACTACTAACTAAAACAAATATGTTAGACCCAAGGAAAGAGTTGATTGGGTTGATTGAATTAAAATTGAAAGTAAGTTACAAAGTATTAAAATGGTTTACATATCAAATTAATGGTATTCTTAGGACACCAGTTTCACCACTTTGTGATTCATGCATGGGATCTCTTCAATTAACAAAATATAGTTGTGCTTCATTGAATTAGATGTCTATAGATTGCATTACATGCCTTGCAAAGTAGTACATTATTTAACCTTATTACTAACATGCTCTCACGGTATCGATATAGAACATTAAATGATATGATCTCTCTATGAACAATTGATCTCACAATGGTTAGCCCGCTCTTTCACTGTGTTATTGATTATGTTAATAATGGCTTCTCTAATTATAAATCTCACTCTCTCTAAACATATTCATGATGATCAAGCACAGATATGACAATTCAATGAACTTCCATTATCAAAATGGTAAGCAAAGAAATATATATCAAACTGAAGAGAATCATACACAAAGTTAATACCGAGCTACTCCCTGGTCCTAAAGAACATGGGGTTTAGCCCCCTAAAAGAAGGTTCTGATAAGGATAATAACATAAAGAATGAATAAAACCCATGTATACAAGCGTGAGGATTATCCTCTCTAAAGATTATCACAATCGGACAAAATTTCAAACGTCGAAGTGCTCCTTAGAGGTGCATTTATTATCCTTGTTCCACTTCTCTATATCTATGTCTCCTCCATCAATGATCTCTAGTAAAATAGTTGATACCCTCTTTTCGGTCATCCTCTTAGGTTTTGACCAAAGAAGATAAAACACAACTTATTTGATGAACTATTAGATGTTGGTTCTCATAATCACTATTGTTAGGGAAATCTCAGTGCCACCAATTTGGGAATTAGTGTCATCAAGTTGGATCTTTACTGGACTCAGGCAGATCTATCTCAGTGTCACAGACTTGTTTATTGGTGGTATTGAGATTATCATGAGGCTTTCTAATCCTTCTTGTCAGAGCCACCAAGTTGATCGTCGATGGTACACACTTGACGTTACGGTGACATCAAGTCCCATCTTGTTGCTATTAAGATGACTCTATGTGTTTACCTCTTTTATTCAATGTCAGTGGTACTAACTTTTGATCAATGGCATTGACTTTATATAGTTTGTACTTGTTTTGTCTACAATAAAATAGATAATGAATCATGATATAATGAATACATAATTTAGAACAAATTGTATTAAAAATAGGTAAAAATGCATAAGAGCTATCAAAATCTATTTAGGTAAAAGATGTATAGAATATGTGAATATTAGATAATTTTCTATGAAAACATGTCTAAAATGGTCTACTATATGGTAGTGAAAATATTTACATCAAATACCCATAAGCTTGAATATTGCTTGTCTTCAAGCAACACTACTTTGGATTTGGTTGAAATAGTCAAAAGAAAGACACATATGTGAACTATATCATCCTTCACTCGATGGACCCAAATCTGTCCTCTCCCACCACATAGCAAACAACTACTATACAAATAATCAATTATGAAAAAGAATAACATCAAAATTAGACCTCTTAACATATAAGTAAGTCAAAGTAAAGAGATATCAAGGAGAGTCTAAACTATGTTGAGTGTATCACAAAATATCCCTATCTACACTACTCTACTTAAATGTAACATTTAAATAGATGTAATTCCTTGAATATTTATGAAATAAGGGAATGGATCACTGACCGGCCTAAATCGCACATCCTAAAATTGGAGGCGTATTGAGGTAGTCGAGCCTTCGCATTTATAACCCAAATCCTTCTAGGCCCCCGCAACTTTGCTTACAGGGTCGAAGTAGTCATACGGGGTCGAACACAGGGACAAGGTGGGTTGTGTTGACGACTCTGAATCGACACTCTACACTCCGGTGGATATAAAGAGATATTGAAGTTCCCCGAAGGGAACAACCAGATGTCACGATTAAATCAAAGAAAACTATCTCCAACTGGAGTTACAAGAAAGATTAAGATTTTGTCATTTAGCAGTTTTTAGGAATTTTCATGCAACAGAAAATAGAAAGGTAAACTGCGGTTTAAGGCGTAATGCAAGGGATAAGACTTTTAGAAAGACAAGCGGTAGCAGTAACACCCTGCACCCCTCCTCTCAGAGCGGGTGCCTCTAACCAAGCTTCAACACCCCTCTCGAGGTTGCTGGACTCAAGTTAGAGTGGAATGATACTAAAACAACTCCGTTCCAGGCACTCTCGTACTCCAAAATCGGACCGAACACTAGAGCCACAACCCAACTCTCGAAGTAGTTGCGACGGGAAAGACGATTTGGTAGCTAAGCGAAACGCGATCCAAAACATGCAAGCTAGAGTTCAGATATCCAACACAGTAGTTATCCAATCATAAGGCACTAAGCATTAAACAAATAGCAATTTAGCATTTCTATTTCTATCAGCAATAAGGGTCTTAATGCAATGCATAAGCTAAGAATTTAAATAACAGAATTAAAGATAGATGTCGCCTTCTTGATGTAGAAGGGCGACAGACTACTACTACTCCCAGCCCGATACCGTCCAGGGACCTATCCCGGTACAGCCGTGTCGGGCGGCACACCCTCTCGAGCGGCACGACTGACGGACGACTATATCGTTCGAAGACCCTGGCCGATACGCTCATGTCGGGCGGCACACCCTCTCGAGCGGCACGACTGAAGGGGAGAGCGTATCGGTTTCGGTATCGTGTCGGCCAAGGATTCACATGTACTACTGTCGGGCATTGTTGTCAGACACTCGTGCCGCGTATCTACGTCGGCCGATATCGGCCCTCAGTGTCGTCCGGTACAGTCCTAGGTGAACCGATCCCCTCCCTCTTGGGATGAGGAAGAGCTCACCTAGTGTCACCCGGTACGAGCACTGGGGCAAGATACGGTTGCTCTCGCACTTCTTTCGCAGATCGCTCAAGTCCCCAACCGTCCGAACGGTGAACTGGCCAGCCGTCCCGACCTATCCAACCTCCGACCTCTCCGACCTGTCTTTTCGGCTTCCTATAGCTGCTATTTATACCGGCGGTTGAAGGAGTTATGGTGCTGGAAACACCACATAGCCCCCTTATACGCCGGTCGATGGACGTGGACGGCCGATACAGGTATGTCTTCGGTGCGAGGCGCTGGCTATCGGTCACGTGGCTGGTGGCACGCCTGCCGGTGGGTGGTCGTGTCGCTCGACGAGTTGGGTAGTCGAGCGACTTTGGCTCCCTGTCGGGTAGAAGGTGTGTCGGGCGGTACGTCCCTTTCGCAAGGCGCCCTTCTCCGCCGATCATTCTTGTGTCGCCCAGCCCCTGTCGGGCTGGGTTCTATCGGGTGTCAGGAAGGTCAAGACGGGCTTAGACTTATTGTGGGCCGGAATCGACCTTATTGCACAAAAACGAGGAAAACTCTGTAAAAGATAGGAAAAACTGGAATAAGAGCGTTGCTTGGCCAATTATTGCGAATATGCTAATAAAATAGAGGAAAATAGCAGAAAAGGGTAGTTTTGATAACAGAATAAGGGGCAAAAACGTCACAAAATTTGGTGTTATCAACTCCCCCAAACTTAGCTTTTTGATTGTCCTCAATCAATATTTAAACTAAACTTTGTGTTGCTTCTTCTTGCACAGAAAAACTTTAAGGCTAAAGGGTAGCACAAGATTTGCGATGTCTTGGAGGTAATGCTGTCTTAAAGTGAGCAAAAGACCTTGCCCTACTTGCCTTATTATTTAAGTAAAATTTTTCTTCTCCACAGCTTCAGCGAGACTTTGGTGTATGATTCCGAAGTTAGCTTCCACACCAAACAACTTTATTTTAAGGGCAGAAAGTTGTGTATAGGGTAGGCTAAGGCTTTTTGGATTTTTCTTCTTGTTTCCCATCAGTCCATCCAGGTAAGGGTCCATTAACGGGCAAGTGGTCCCTGCAGTCCAAGCCAGTTGGCTTTAGAGCAGTGATTTCACATCCTACGTACCACTGCCCCGGATCTACCATGCCTAAAGATGGGTACTTTTGGAAAACAAGTGTGTATATATTTTTTTCTTTTCTCTTATTGGGCACAACTCTCATACTTTTATTCACGCTCATAAGGCTTCTTTCTCTTTTTGGGATTTTTGCTGGGTAAGGGAAAACAAAAGAGATATCTGCTATTTGGGCAGTTTTTTCCTTCTCCATACTCGTCTCTTAGCTGTTTGCGAGATTATTATTTTTCGATTTTTTTTTATGGAAAGGCACAATCTTTTGTTTGTTTGAGACAACATTATCAGAAAGACATGACAGAACTTGTACTCGTTAAATATACAGAAAGTAAACTTTGCAAGAAGTCACAACAGGTTTTTATTATTATTACATCAACTTTGTACATATGCATAGGGGACAAAATAAGCAAAATTTTCAAAATTTTCAAAATTTTTGGTATAAACATATATATGTACACATGATATAGGAAAGAACAAAAGGATAAAGAACAAAAGAATAAAGAATTTAAGATAAAGAACAAAAGAATAAGGAATTTAAGCCAGAGAGATCAGAGGATTTTTGTACCTCCCTCACTGGTACATGGTACCCCCCCAAACTTACTCCACACTCTGTCCCAGAGTTGTGAAGTAGATGAGGTAAGGAAATGTTAATCAGTGAGGGTTAGATGATCAGCGCGCCTGGGCTAGCTAAGAGCTCCCACACATATTCTCCTCTTTTGCTGTGATAGTCGATGTGGAGGAGTTGATCAGGCGTTGCCTCGTTTGCCATCCATTCCAGGACGAAGATGCCGCATTCGTTGGATAGTTGAATTTGCTGTGGGCTGCGGTGGCAGAACTGGAGTTCATGCCAGCTTCTTGCTTGCATTCCTAGGAATGGTTGTATCAGCGTTGCTATATCGATATAGTACTTTCGTACTAATCGTTCGAGAGATGTCAGCGTTGTCGATGTACAAGGCACTGGATGGTCTTTATTGTTGTCCGAGCTGTTGTAGAAAATCCCTGCTCGTTGTTGGGTGTACACCGTTAAGAGCGTCCAGTGGTTGTTGTGCAGGATTGGAAGGAGAATGGTATACGGGACTCTACATTCCAATTCTTCTAGGAAAGCTTCCTTTGCCCCTTGTTCATCGGCTAGGCAAATGTCGTTGAACAGCATTGGATCTGCTATGTATGCATGTTCAGACTTGTTTCGTAGTATCTGGATGTAGGCGACCGCCACAGATAACGCCAGACACCCTCCCTCTTTTACCATGTCCCTTAAGTCGTCGATCGGGACTATGACATCGCCTGCTGAGTAAGCTATGTCTACAGGGTTGGAGTCAGCCAACTTCATGTGGATTTCGTTGACATGTTCTTGCGTGAGGGTAGCGCATGAGAAACGGTCGAAGTTGTGGATTGACTCCTCCAGGTTCTGGGGCGAGGCATGTTCGTCGTGTCCGAAAACTTGCCGCAAGATGTTTATTTGTTTGCCTGCCCCACATACATTCGTCTCTGCTTCTGCTTCTTTTTCAGGAGGGCTGCTGTGCTGAGATGACTCTTCTTCTTGTTCACTATCTAGAAGCTCTTCTGGTATCCCCGCATCTCAGAAGTAGCGCTTATCCTTTATCAGCAGCAATGCATATTTGCTTCTGAGATTGTAGAAGTTAGTATTCTGGAGTTGCTTGAAGTATCCGAAGATATGTATCATCTCCATGGCTCTGAGGACTACGAATGCGCTATTTCCACTTCCCTCATCTTCTTGGACTGGGAAGTCCTTTAGTGAGTAGAAATTCCAGACGCCGCTGTGGCATTGGACTCCGTACTTGATGACCCGGTGGAGACGTAGCGGCAACAGTCTTAGCTTTACGTCCTTTGGGAGTAGGAACGTACATCCTGTGTGCGGGACCTCTTTGCTGCAGCAACAATGCAGTTGGACATGATGATTTCGGAGGTCGGCAATGCACATGAACCAGTTGTTTCTGTGTTTGTAAGGGGCCAGCACCAGTTTTGGATTGTGCACTTCAATGTAATCCAACATACTTTTTACCTGCATAGAATTGTACAACCCCATCATTAGTCTTCTTGTTAGGGCTGGGGTGGCAGCGTAAACTGTATGTTGGTTCTTCTTGTCGGCGTTTTCTATAATGGCCCCTTGTAGCACTCTGAACAAACTCTTCCCTACGACGGCCTTGGCGCGGAAGATGTTTCTCAGAGTTTCCCGCTGTACCGAGAAATAACCGTCGCTCCAGAGTACCTCTTCCTCGTCAGCTTGCGATCTTAGGACCATGTTGAGCAGTTTCTGGTCTCTGATCGTTAGATATCCTATGACCCTTCTCTCAAAGTCAGCCATTTCGAAAGAAGGTATCTCTGTCGGCGCGGAGAAATCGGTGATGTCGGCCCTTGAACTCCTTCCTCTGGGGAGGTGTCTTTCGTTTGCAGTGCGGATGTCCCCCCCTTCTCCCTCGGATTCTTCAGAAGAGCCTTCCCCGACGCTGATATCTTCGTTGTTATCCTCAGCTTCGTCAAAGGGGACTGAGGGAGCGGCCTCATTCAGGTCAAAAGGGCTTTCTCGTCTGGAAGGAACTTCATAGCCTTGCCCTTGTGAAGAAATTCCTCCGGTTGCTGATGACGATCTGCCGGAGGAGGAGGTGGATGAGGATGATCATGACGACGCTCTTGACGACGAGGATTGAGAGCCCAGACCGGGAGGCGACGGCGATCTTCTCGGCTGCCTTGGGTGTGGATGGTCGTCCTCCCTATTCAGCCTTCCCTCGATCTCGCTAAGGCGCTGCAGAACTTGTTGAAGCGTGGCATTCACTGCCTCTAGCTGGCCAGGTAGGCTGGCTAAAGTCAGCAGCTCTCCACAAGCGAGGAAATTGCAGATGTCTGCAAACCAGGGCAATCCTTCTTCTTGAGCTTCAGCCATCATGAGAGCTTTGTCGGCAAAGTTGTCATCGATCTGTGGCCGTCTCTGTCTCTCAGCCACTATCCTCGATAGGTGGTCTGCGACCACATTTTCCGCGCCTTTTTTGTCGATAATTTCATGATCGAACTCTTGGAGCAACAAGGCCCATCTCAACAATCTGGGCTTTGCGTCTTTCTTTTGCATTAAGTACTTTATTGCCCCATGGTCCGTGTATACCTTGACCTTTGATCTAACGAGATACGGCCTAAACTTGTCAAACGCGAAGACAACCGCGAGCATTTCCTTCTCGGTGGTTGTGTAGTTTGCATGTGCTTCGTCCAACGTGCGACTAGCGTAGCAAATCACATGGTGCTTTTTATCTTTCTTTTGCCCCAGGACTGCTCCCACTGCGTAGTCGCTAGCGTCGCACATTAGCTCAAAAGGATAAACCCCAATCTGGCGCTTGAAGGATAGGTGGTGATACTAAAGCATTTTTCAGGGCCTGAAAAGCACTGAGACAATCGTTAGAGAAAACAAATTTAGCATCCTTTACCAGGAGATTGGACAATGGTTTGGAAATCTTTGAGAAGTCCTTGATGAATCTTCGGTAATATCCGGCGTGCCCGAGGAAGCTTCTTATCCCCGTGACGGAATTTGGTGGAGGAAGTTTAGATATAGCTTCGATTTTGTTGGTATCCACCTCGATCCCGCGCCTTGAGATCTTATGCCCTAGGACGATGCCCTCCCGTACCATGAAATGACATTTTTCCCAGTTCAGGACCAGGCTATTTTCCTCGCATCTTTGAAGTACTAACAACAGGTTATTCAGACAGCTATCGAAGTCCTTTCCATAGACGGAGAAGTCGTCCATGAAAACTTCCACGATGTCTTCCAGAAAATCCGAGAACATTGATATCATGCATCTTTGAAAGGTGGCGGGGGCGTTGCAGAGTCCGAAGGGCATCCTTCTAAAGGCATAAGTGCCGTAAAGGCAGGTGAACGTCGTTTTTTCCTGGTCGTCGGGTAAGATGGGTACCTGGTAGAATCCTAAAAAGCCATCAAGAAAACAGAAATAATCCTGATGCGCTAATCTTTCAAGAACTTGGTCAATAAAAGATAGCGGAAAATGATCCTTTTTGTAGCCTGATTTAGCTTTCGGTAGTCAATGCACATTCGCCAACCAGTGACGGTCCTTACCGCCACTTCGTCACCCTTCTCACCCTTAACCACAGTCATTCTGCCTTTCTTGGGTACTACGTGGATCGAGCTTACCCAGTTGTTGTCGCTAATTGGGTAAATGATCCCCGCGTCCCTAAGATTTATTACTTCTTTCTTGACGACCTCCTTGAGCATCTGATTCAGCTTCCTCTGGGGTTGGACCAGGGGCTTGGCAGACTCATCCAAGTTTATGCGATGCATACAAAGGGTGGGGCTAAGGCCTTTGATATCATCTACGGAATATCCTATAGCCCCCCTGTGGAGTCTTAACTCCTCAAGGAGCCGGTCCAGCTGATTGCTTGAAAGATCTGCATTTACGATGACTGGGTTCCTCTGTTCTTCATCTAAAAATTCGTACTTCAGTCCTTCCGGTAACGCTTTTAGGTCCGGCTTTGCTCTGGGCGTCTCCTCCTGAGGTTCTTCCTCAAGGGAGGCATACTTCGCAGAGTTTACCTCCTCCTCTTCTTCTTGCAAGTCTTTGTCAGAAAGGTTGAAAATGCCGAGATGCTTTACGACCTCGGGATTTTTGAAGTCGAGATCCTGACAGCTTATTGCTCTCGCGAGGGGATCCACTGTCCGGATATCCTCCTCTAATTCCTCGCAGAATTTATTGTAGCTATCCGCAAAATAGGCTGATCCAGACAGGGATGGACCTCTCATGATTTCCTTCATCTTGAAGTCCATGTGGCTATTTCCAACCCTCAAGGTGATTATCCCTTCAGAGACATCAATCAGTGCCCTCCCTGTTGCCAATAAAGGGCGTCCGAAGATGATCGGACATATGGGATCTTCAGCTGTGTTGATGACGACGATGTCGCAGGGAATAAAGAAATCACCGACCCTAATCGGCACATCTTCGACAATGCCTACAGGTCTTTTGAAAGAGTGATCCGCCAGTTCAATCTGCATATTGGTTCGAACCATGTCGGTCAAACCCATCCTTTGTGCGAAACTTAAGGGCGTGAGGCTGATGCTTGCTCCCAAGTCCACCAGACCCTTCCGCTCGACATTGTCCCCGATGGCGAATGGGATTGTGAAAGCTCCGGGATCCTTTCTCTTAGTCGGCAAGCTGGGCTTTACGAAGGCAGAGGAAGTAGAGGCCAGGTACACTGTCTCTATCCTCCCCCCTTCTTTTCTTCATTATTAGATCTTTGAGAAACTTGGCGTATGTGGGCATCTCCTCCAAAGCGTCAAGGAAGGGGACTTCAAGATGCAGCTTCCTGATCGAATCCATGAACCTTTCGTGCCGCTTTTTCAGATTTGCCTTGATCAGCTTGTACGGGAACGACACCCTGGGAGCGTAAGGATTCCTCCCACCAGATGGCTCATCGGACGGTCTCGGCGCAGGCTCTTCGGCTTCTGCAGGCCTGCCTCCATCTCCTGCAGGAACGACATCCTTGGGCCCTTGCTCAGGTTCCGGTGGGGCTTCATCAGCGCGCTCTACCGTCTTTCCCGATCTAAGCACTGCCATTACTGCAGTTTCAGGGTGAGAGAGCATTTTTCCTGCAGGGTTCTTCATCAGAGCAGCCATCTGAGACAGCCATTGATCGACCTCCCATTGACGCATATGTAGACTCTCCGTCTGGTGTTGCATGGAATTTAGAGATCCAGGGCTGGTAAGCGTCCCCTGTACCAGCTGGTTGATGATGGTGTCCTGTCTTTTTATGTAGGCAGAAAGCTGACCAACCCAATTAGGTCGGGTCGCTTTCTCGCTTTGGCTCTGACAATCGCCCTCAGAAAGGGGTTGCTCACAACGAGGCATGGTTGACAGTCTCGGTGTTCAGTAGATCAGAGTACCTGAAATCCGCATAAAAATCATGTTTAGAAAATTATAACTGGGGTAAAGAATAATGCTTAAAGTAAAAGAAAAAGAAAAAGAAAAAGAAGTGTTGTCAAGCCTATTTCTAAGCTTGAGGCACGGGAGTGTAGTTAGTGGATTTGGATTTGTCAACAGTGCCATTTGCCTTGTCCCCGGCAACGGTGCCAGAAAGTTGACCGGCCTAAATCGCGCGTCCTAAAATTGCAGGCGTATTGAGGTAGTCGAGCCTTCGCATTTATAACCCGAATCCTTCTAGGCCCCCGCAACTTTTCTTACGGGGTCGAAGTAGTCATACGGGTTCGAACACAGGGACAAGGTGGGTTGTGTTGACGACTCTGAATCGACACTCTACACTCCGGTGGATATAAAGAGATATTGAAGTTCCCCGAAGGGAACAACCAGATGTCACGATTAAATCAAAGAAAACTATCTCCAACTGGAGTTACAAGAAAGATTAAGATTTTGTCATTTAGCAGTTTTTAGGAATTTTCATGCAACAGAAAATAGAAAGGTAAACTGCGGTTTAAGGCGTAATGCAAGGGATAAGACTTTTAGAAAGACAAGCGGTAGCAGTAACACCCTGTACCCCTCCTCTCAGAGCGGGTGCCTCTAACCAAGCTTCAACACCCCTCTCGAGGTTGCTGGACTCAAGTTAGAGTGGAATGATACTAAAACAACTCCGTTCCGGGCACTCTCGTACTCCAGAATCGGACCGAACACTAGAGCCACAACCCAACTCTCGAAGTAGTTGCGACGGGAAAGACGATTCGGTAGCTAAGCGAAACGCGATCCAAAACATGCAAGCTAGAGTTCAGATATCCAACACAGTAGTTATCCAATCATAAGGCACTAAGCATTAAACAAATAGAAATTTAGCATTTCTATTTCTATGAGCAATAAGGGTCTTAATACAATGCATAAGCTAAGAATTTAAATAACAGAATTAAAGATAGATGTCGCCTTCTTGATGTAGAAGGGCGACAGACTACTACTACTCCCAACCCGATACCGTCCAGGGACCTATCCCGGTACAGCCGTGTCGGGCGGCACACCCTCTCGAGCGGCACGACTGACAGACGACTATATCGTTCGAAGACCCTAGCCGATACGCTCATGTCAGGCGGCACACCCTCTCGAGCGGCATGACTGACGGGGAGAGCGTATCGGTTTCGGTATCGTATCGGCCAAGGATTCACATGTACTACTGTCGGGCATTGTTGTCAGGCACTCATGTCGCGTATCTACGTCGGCCGATATCGGCCCTCAGTGTCGTCTGGTACAGTCCTAGGTAAACCGATCCCCTCCCTCTCGGGATGAGGAAGAGCTCACCTAGTGTCGCCCGGTACGAGCACTGGGGCACGATACGGTTGCTCTCGCACTTCTCTCGCAGATCGCTCAAGTCCCCAACCGTCCGAACGGTGAACTGGCCAGCCGTCCCGACCTATCCAACCTCCGACCTCTCCGGCCTGTCTTTTCGGCTTCCTGTAGCTGCTATTTATACCGACGGTTGAAGGAGTTATGGTGCTGGAAACGCCACGTAGCCCCCTTATACGCCGGTCGATGGACGTGGAAGGCCGATACAGGTATGTCTTCGGCGCGAGGCGATGGCTATCGGTCACATGGCTGGCGGCACGCCTGCCGGTGGGTGGTCGTGTCGCTCGACGAGTTGGGTAGTCGAGCGGCTTTGGCTCCCTGTCGGGTAGAAGGTGTGTCGGCCGGTACGTCCCTTTCACAAGGCACCCTTCTCCGCCGATCATTCTTGTGTCGCCCAGCCCCTGTCGGGCTGGGTTGTATCGGGCGTCAGGAAGGTCGAGACGGGCTTAGACTTATTGTGGGCCGGAATCGGCCTTATTGCACAAAAATGAGGAAAACCCTATAAAAGATAGGAAAAACTGGAATAAGAGCGTTGCTTGGCCAATTATTGCAAAAATGCTAATAAAATAGAGGAAAATAGCAGAAAAGGGTAGTTTTGATAACAGAATAAGGGGCAAAAACGTCACAAAATTTGGTGTTATCAATTACTATTGGAATTTTGCTATTCAAAGCAATAGGTAGATAAAATGGGTGACATGGAAAAGAATTCACACATAATCCAAGTCATTTATGCTATAAAACAAAATGATGTACATAAAATGATGGATGCAGATGAAATTTTATCTCTCCTAATGCCTATCGTTTTTGGCGAAATGATGCATGTTGTGGATGCTTCATTCTAATGATGAGTATAAGTGGAGGGTGTTTATATAAAAATTCTACAATCTCTATCCTTTATAGCTTAGAGACATGTGATTCCTTTTAACTCATCTTCCTCTACTCTCCTTTTTATTTTTATTTTTTATTTTAGCCACCCTTCTATTAGCTCTGCATATATGTGAAACATGAGCAAGAAATTTTTCAAAAGTTGGAGAAGGAATAAGGATGTACAATTTTTTCTAATCTCTTTATTTAGAAAAGATGGATAATGTCAAAATACACCTTTACGAACAACTCCATGCAAGATGCAAACTATGTGAAGTTTTGTTATGCAAACTAACTTATAATAATGAACTATTCATGAAAATATAATTTCATTTTCAGATGAAAAATTAAAACCACATGCTTCCTATCATGCCATGTAATGTAATCAACAGAAAAATGACTTGAATCATGTATTCACTTGATGGTGGTGATGGAATGAAATGTGGGTGGATGAGATAATGTGACTAGGAGACATAATCTTTCCAACCATGATATGGCTATCTTGTATGAACTCATGTGTGAGGTTGATCCAAAATTTACTCTTAAATTAACATAGAAGGTCACACTTGCTTGGACATATTGGACTTAAACACCATCTTCATTTCAGAAGCCCAAGGTGGAATTAGGTGTCAATTTTGCCACATGTCTTTAGGTTGACTATTCCACTCAGTTCCTAATGCAATGTACTCTAAAATAAGCAATTCCACTTTAAAGGGTACACATAGACCAATTCTTTATTTGACACATGTGAGTATATACTTCTAAATCCACTTTTATAATAGATAGACACGGATTATACGATCAAATAAAAAAATGCATTGAAAAGCAAACATGAACTAGACTAAGGATATGTAAGGAGTGGGATCACAGAGGGGAACCACTCCCTACTAAAATAAAAAGGCAACATACCTTGAACCAAACACCACATAAATTTTTTCACCAAATGGATGATAACCAATTCATTCAACATGTATGTATGATAAAACAATAAGTAGCAGTAGAAGAGAAATACATCTAACTATTATAAAGCTTGATATCTTTATACATCACTACACCACACATGGGTGAGTCAAAAGGAAAACTATCATGATCAAATAAGGATCTAGCTGAGGGTCATCTAACCACCTTTTTTTAAGTCTCCCAAAAGCTCAGCTACAAAGGTTGTTGTCCAAGTTAACCTTGCTTATCCTCTCCTTTCTCTAAACCTAAGGATGGAAGCATACCCCACAAAAGGAGAAGAAAAAAAACACAGGTGAAAGTTGGCATGTGCATACTAAAAAGGAAATTGAGTGATTTAAGGAAATTAAGGGCATCAAATATAAAAGGCTTCACATGAGAGATAGGCACTTCCAAAGAGGGCATAAAAGAAAAGATCAACAACCAAAAGAGATAAGTAAGAGCAAATTAAAGAATAAAAACATACATGTGTTTCACATGTGACAATACTAGACAATATAAACATATAGGTATGAAATAGCACATCTACCAAAAATATGAGGTGAGCGGGAACTGTATACATCCACTCTAAATATGGAGTGGGCTGGAACGATATACATCCACTCGAGCAGGGCATGGTACACATCTGCTCAAATATATTTTCATATGCAGGAATTAACACCTCTGCACTCATATGTGGGAATGTTCACATCCACATAAAATAACATGCAAAATTATACTAGAAGTTACCACATGATGCATAACAAAAGAATAAGCAATAATAGGAAAGATGAGAACATTCAACAAGTACAATAAGTGGGATCACATGATCCTAATCAAACTCCACCGTAAGAGTGGGAAAAAGAACATATAACACCATAGAATGTTCCACCATGAGCAATGTATAAGAGAGAGTCTAAGAGAATGTAAAATATGATCATAAGATCAATACCAAATAAAGTAGTTCACATGAACCATAATTTTCAAAAGAAATAATATTGTGTAGGCTATTGTCCATAGGATCAAGAGAAAGAAGAAAATAGGTTATTACTCAAAAGGAATAATAGGTGATGCAAACATACCTCTCCTCAGAGTCTAAACAGACCAAAGTCACTTCTAGATCCAAGTCTAGGCCTCCAAAGAACCTATTAAGCATACATGTAGATTTTAGGTCAATTTCACATTGTGATTATTCTAACCCTAAAAATTACATTTTTCTTTATATGCAATTTAGGTTATAAAAATTATGCCATATTTTAGGTTACCTTTTTATGGGTCCAAAACATATATTATTATATTTTTTTGACATATATATATATTTAATTATGAATTTTACAAATTATAATCAATTAGGAGAATCCATTAAAATTCACATGTTAATTACTTTTATTAGGCGATCAAACTCATACTATTATCTAGAGAATCTTTTTTTGAATCCTTTATTTGTAATTTTTGGACAAATAAGGAATTAGTTATGAATTTTCAAAGCTTGACCAATCAGAACATTAAGAAAGGCCATGTAGGCAAAGAAAATTGTGCGAGAGGAAGAGAGAACCGGTGGACGTGGCCCAATGGTATATGGCCCAGTGGCTCAGTCAAGGTCCATTTGACCTCACCCAAAATAAAGAAAAGGAAGATGGAAAAGACAGATTTGCCCTCAGCAAGAAAACGAAGATGAAGAGAAACGACGAGGGGAAAAGGTGAGAAAGCACATGGGGAATTCTACCCCCTTCACCCACAACACCATAGTTGCGAGCAGCTCAGCTACTGCTTGGCACTATTTTGGTTGAAATCACAAAAACCAATGATTTGAGGTTCTTAAGTCAGAGAAGGTAAGATCAAGGTTCTTCAAACTCACCACAAAATTCAATTTCATTGTTGGTGTCGTCGTGGTCCCATGAAAAGAGCCGTAAGCCGAGTGCCAAAACCCGATTATCGAAAGCTAACACAACCCTATGAAAAAAAATTGGGAGAAGAGAAAAGTAGAGTGTGAGGCGACAGAACCAGGGAGCGTGTTACCTATTTATAATGTTGGGTAACAGGACTAACGGAGGTTGGCCGTGAGATGCATATGGCCCAAACTTTGGGCATTTCCTAGATATTCAATAATAATCCATGAGTAAACCCTTATTCTATGTGTAATTCAATATAGAAACTTCTGATAAAGAAATCTCAAGTAAAGATGAAAAGGCGAGGGAGAAATCCTATTTTTAAGAACCTCTCAAACTGCAGTGTGTTTCCTTACTGGGAGCAAGGTAGATGATGATGTATCTATCATTGGATCAAGATCTAGTGGTTGGGAGTTATGTGTGCATCCGCTAAAGTTGGATACAAGTGTGTGACATCGTGACAAATTAAATGAAAATCAAATCCAATTCGAATAAATTGGCAATGCATTTATTTCTCTTTTTCTCTTTATTCTTTTGAGGGTACAAAAAAACCCCACATTAAATGAAATTTGGCACAAAGGCTAATTAAGGAATGTAAATCCTGATTATGAAATTAGATTTGCCTTTTGAGAACTTTTAATGTGTTAAATAAATCAAATCCTATTTTCTCTTTCCTCGTGCATTAATGATTATAAGATTCCCCAAAATTTGATGAAACTTCTCCCATGAGTCATATTTAATGTGTTGCATAAAAATTTGCCATCAATTTTATATGTTGGAGTTTGTTGTACATTTATTTAATATTTTGAAGGTTCGTCACACTTTCTCTCTCATGATTTTTCATGTTTTACTCAAACATCTTCCAAATTGGATGAAAATTCAACCAAAGGCTACATTTACTATGTAGATTATGAATCCAGTATTATCTTCCTCTTCTGGAGTCATTTATTATTTTATTTTCTATTTTGAGGAAAACTCAGATCTTCTCTTTCCAAATTGAATTAAATTAGTTATTATTATGTGAATAATGTAAAACTTGACTCTCAAGACAATTGGGAGCCAAGGAACATGATTCTTAACTTAGATTCTACTTTTGAGATTTCTTTTTAATGATTTATGTAACAATTACTATTTTTGGCCATTATTATCTCATTATTATCACCGTTCCTCATCCCTTTATGTTCCATAGCTTAATATTATCACCAAAAGAATCATGTGTGATTATTTGCACGAAATTTTATATAATTCATTATTACTTCATGTGACATATTTTATGTCTCCATTATTGGCCTAAGGCTAATGTGAGAACATTAAGTTACATTAGGGTGATTTATACATGCATTAGTTCATTAGGGTTATACAAAACATCATTTAGATCTATCCTCAACCTTGTTTGGTTAAGTCCAAAAGGTCAAACTTTTAGGGTAGGGTTTGAGATCTAGTATGTTACAACACACCACCCCTTAAAGGGATTTCATCCTCAAAATCAAAACATCCACATATAAGCAAACAAATATTCACCACCCCTTAAAGGATTCGTCTTATCAAGTAAAAACTATACTTTAGGTACAAAGGGTTCCACTATACTTCCTTACATCCATACATAAAAGCATCATGAAAAAAGGAAACATAACTTGTAAAGCCTAATTATAGAACTATGGGTTACCCTGATCTTATTCATCCTCATAAAATTCTTCACCATACAAAGCAAAAACTCTTCCAACTCGCCTCTCTACAGGTCTTCCTTTATTATTGTTACCCATTATTCTGATGAGGTACTTGAGGTGCTTTTTATTGAGCTGGTACTTGCCCATTATGAAGCTTGGGGCACCTAGGTCATATGTGTCCATGTTCATTGTAGTAATGACATATCGATAGTCTATCCTTTCTAAGAGCAACTGAGTCCTCTGATTGATGGTCACCTTTAGGGTGCTTCCTTTTATGATTATTCTCCTTATGTGACTAAAAATAGGGATATGATTCCACAGCTAAGGCCTTTTCCACCATATTCTGAAAGTCCAAGGGTAGTTGTAGAATAAGAGCATGACCCACATTGTAGTTAAGTCATTAAAGGAATAAGTCAGCCCTACGCTCCTTTGTCAAACCAATTGCACAACATTCCAACAGTAAGAACTTTTTTACAAATGTCAAAACAGATAGGGAACCTTGTTTCAAACTGTAGAACTTAGCTTCTTTCTTCTTTAGGACAGATATGCAGATGTACTTCCCTTGAAAGAGCACTAAAAACTACTCCCAGGTCATGGTAGAGATATCAAGAGTCCTTGCAATTCCATTCCACCAAACTCTAGCTGGTCCATCAAGTACATAAGCAGCAAATCTGATCTTCTGATGTGGAGGATATGCCATACCATCAAAAGTCCTCTCTAAATATAACACCCAATAATCAAATGTGTTCACCATCGCTAGCTCTCTTTCACCCTTAAAGTATGGTGGTTGCATCTTCATGAATCCATGATTGAGTACTCCTTAGGCTTTTCGGGCATAGGAGGGTCATTCAGCTTCCCAACCATGGCTGAAGAGAGAAGTTGTCTCAGCATTGTCAACTCTTATTTAGGAGTGAGGGTAGGAGCAATTATAGTATCTTGAACCACCAAAGGTTGACTATATACATAGGAGGATCCCTAGGCTTTAGAGGAGTAAAGGGAGGGTTCATCCTTGGCATACCAAGCTTAAGGTTTTGGGGTGTCTCAAAACCTCCTAGGTTGTCAGCAGATGAGTTTTTTCCAGCCATAAGGTTTTTTTGTACAAGGCAAGGAAATTAGGTATAAGAAACCAATGATAAAGGTAAACATCCTAACAGAGACAAGATTGAAATATTTAAATAACTGAATGAACCTAGATCTGATACCATACTGTAAAGAGTGGGATCTCGGAGGCGAACCACAGATCCCTACTGAAACAAAAAGGCAACATCACTGGAACCAAACACCACATGAAAATTTTCACCAAAGGGATGATAATCAATTCATTCAACATGTATGTATCATAACACAATAAGTAGCAGTGGAAGAGAAACACATCTAACTATTACAAAGCTTGATATCTTTATACATCACTACACCACACATGGGTGAGTCAAAAGGAAAACTATCATGATCAAACAAGGATATAGCTAAGGGTCATCTAACCACCTCTTTCAAGTCTCCCAAAAGCTCAGCTACAAAGGTTTTTGTCCAAGTCCACCTTGCTTATCCTCTCCTTGTTCTAAACCTGGGGATGGAAGCATACCCCACGAAAGGAGAAGAAAAAGGAAACATTAGCAAAAGCTGGTATGTGCATACTAAAAAGGAAATTGAGAAATTTAAGGAAATTAAGGGCATCAAATATAAAAGGCTTCCCTTGAGAGATAAGTACTACCCAAGAGGGCATAAAAGAAAAGATCAACAACCAAAAGAGATAAGTACGAGCAAAGTAAAGAATCAAAGCATCCATATGTTTCACATGTAACAATACTAGACAATATAAACATGTACGTAGGAAATAGCACATCTACCAAAAATATGGGGTGAGCGGGAACTGTATACATCCGCTCTAAATATGGAGTGAGTAGGAACTATATACATACACCCGAGCATGATAGGGTACACATCTGCTCAAATATATTTTCATATGCAGGAGTTAACACCTCTACACTCATATATGGGAATGTTCACATCCACATAAAATAACATGTAAAATTATACTAGCAGTCACCACATGATGCATAACAAAAGAATAAGCAATAATAGGAAAGATGAGAACATTCAACAAGTATAATAAGTGGGATCTCAATATCCTATTCAACCTCCACTGCAAGAGTGGGAAAAAGAACATATAACACCATAGAATGTTCCACCATGAGCAATGTATAAGAGAGAGTCCAAGAGAATATCAAATATTATCATAAGATCAATACCAAATAACGTAGTTCACATGAACCATAATTTTCAAAAGAAAGAATATTGTGTATGATATTGTCCATAGGACCAAGAGAAAGAAGAATATAGGTTATTTCTCAAAAGGAATAATAGAGGATGTAAACATACATCTCATTAGAATCTAAACAGACCAAAGTCACTTCTAGATCCAAGTCTAGGCCTCCAAAGAACCTATTAAGCATATATGTAGATTTTAGTTCAATTTCACATTGATTATTCAAACCCTAAAAATTACCTTTTTCTTTATATGTGATTTAGGTTATAAAAACCATTCCATATTTTAGGTTACCTTTTTTTTGGTCCAAAACATATTTTATTATATTTTCTGACCTATATATAATTAATTATGAATTTTATAAATTATAATCAATTAGGAGAATCCATTAAAATTGACATGTTAATTAGTTTGGAATTAGGTGATAAAATTCATAATGTTATCTAAAGAATCCTTTTCTGAATCTAATGATTATTTATTTGTAATTTTTGGACAAATAGAGAATTAGTTATGATTTTTCAAAGCTCGGCCAATCAGAAAATCAAGAAAAGCCACATAGGCGAAGAAAATTGTGCTAGAGGGAGAGAGAGAGCTAATGTGGCCCAATGGGATATGACCTGGTAGCTCGGTCAAGGTCCAGTTGACCTCATCCAAAACAAAGAAAAGGAATACGGAAAAGACAAATTTTCCCTCAGTGAGTAAACAAAGAAAAAGAGAAACGAGGAGGGGTAGAAGCGAGAAAGCACATGGGGAATTTTGCCCCCTTCACCCACATCACCATGACTATGAGTAGCTCAGCTATTTCTTGGCACCGTTTTGGGAAAAAACACAAAAACCAATGATTCAAGGTTCTTAAGTTAGAGAAGGTAAGATCAAGGTTCTCCGAACTCACCATGAAATTCAATTGCGTTGTTGGCGTCGTCGTGGTCCCACGCAAAGATCCGTAAGTTGAGCACCAAAACCCGATTGTTGAGAGCCGACACAACCATGTGAGAAGAAATTGGGAGAAGAGAAGAGTAGATCATGAGGTGATGGAACCATGGAGCTTGTTACTTGTTTATAAGGTTGGGTAACGAGACTAATGGAGGTTGGCCACGAGATACATGTGGATCGAGCTTTAGGTGTTTCCTAAATATTCAATAATAATCCATGAGTAAACCCGTATTCCACATGGGATTTAATATAGAAATTATAGGCAAAGAAATATCGAGCAAAGATGAAAAAATGAGGGAGAAATCCCATTTTAAGAACCTCTCAAACTATGACCTATTTCCTTGATGGGGCATGAGGTAGATGATGATGTATCTATCATCAAATCAAGATCCAACAGTCGAGAGTTATCTGTGCATCTACTAAAGTTGGATACAAGCACGTGACAACGTAACAAATTAAATGAAAATCAAATATGATTCGAATAAAGTGGTGATGCATTTATTTCTCTTTCTTCTTTTGAGGGTGAAAGCAAACCCCAAATTAAATGAAATTTTGCACAAAGGCTAACTAAGGCATTTAGATCCTAATTATGAAATTAGATTTTCCTTTTGAGAACTTTTGATGTGTTAAATAAATCAAATCCTGTTTTCTCTTTCCTCATGCATTAATGATTATAAGATTCTCCAAATTTGATGAAACTTCTCCTACAAGTCATATTTAATGTGTTGGATACAAATTTGCCATCAATTTTACATATTGGAGTTTTTTGTACATTTATTTAATATTTTGAAGGTTCATCACACTTTCTCTCTCCTAATTTCATCTTTTACTCAAACATCTTCCAAATTGGAAGAAAATTCACCCAAAGGATATATTTATTATGTAGATTACGAATCCAATATTTTTTCCTCTTTTGGAGTCATTTATTATTTTATTTGCTATTTTGGGGAAAACTTAGATTATTAATTATTATTATTATGGGAATAATGTGAAAGTTGACTCCTAAGGTAATTGGGACCCAAGGAATACAATTCTTAACTTAGATTCCACTTTTGAGATTTATTTTTAATGAGTTATGTCACAATTACTATTTGTGGCCATTATTATCTCATTGTTTCATTATTATCACTATTGCTAATCCCTTTATGTTTCATAGCTTAATATTATCACCAAAAGAATTATGTGTGCTTATTTGCAAAAAAAATTATATAATTCATTATTACTTCATGTGACATATTTTATGTATCCCTTATTGGCCTAAGACTAATGTGATAACATTAGGTTACATTAGGGTGGTTTATACATGCATTAGTTCATTAGGGTTATACAAAACATCATTTAGATCTATCCTCAACCTTTGTTGGCTAAGTCTAAAAGGTCAAACTTCTAGGGTAGGGTTCGAGATCTAGTATGTTATAGGATACGTAAAAACAAGAAGTAAGAAGTAAGATGCAAAACAAGATTGATGCAATATAAATTCCATTGCATAACCCCCAATCTTGAATTCAATAATGTCCTCATTACCAAAAAGCAAAATTAGAGGCGGAATGGGTGTACCATATACTTAGGCGTCTGGTGGAAAGAAAGTTCATTACAACATATGTGGGTCAGGTGGATAGAACGTGCTGGTGAACTGGAGTGGGTTGGTGGCTTCGACGGTGTATGTTGATAGCCAATGAAGTCACCTTAACTCTAGTAATGGTCGTAGAGATGTTTTTGAGTGTACTCCATGTGTTGTAGATGCTAATGAAAATTCTCCTAGTTTCTCAATAGGAAGCACTCATTGGAAAATATAGTCTGCTGGTGTGTGAAGATCTTTTCCCAATTCTAGAAAATCCTATCCTAATGTAATGCTATTTGGATCATTTCCGCCTGATATTACTGGTCCTTGTGGATATAATTGAGCATGTTGTACTTGTCCTCAAAGGAATACATGCTCTTTGAGACTGAGTATGGGTGGAGGAAGTTGCATCGTGAAAGTGTGAAGTATGATATGACCTTCTACAGGTCCTCACTAGTGTAGTTGCTACCTCTAGGCCCCCTCATCATCATAAGTTTTGACTAGCTCACCAACATTCTCTTGCTCATTGTTTGCGCCTCTCATGTCATCATATGTCCAACGAATGTTGTCTATATCAGTGATGTCAAATACATGATTTATAAGAGCTCACTTGCCCATCTTGGAGATGGCATAGATGCAGTATCCATACTGGGTGAAGAGCTTGGTGTTGTGGAGGTGTCGAAGTCTAGATTCATGTTTATCTCAACTGATTGGAGGTAGAGAGGCCAAGGTTGAAATACATGGCAAGATTCATTATGAGATCGCGTTAGTGGATATGTAACTTCCTCTTCCCATTTTTGACAACCATGTATGCATGTTCCAAGAACAATGCTTCGAGTTTGACCTTCACACTTCCTTGTGAGAGAAATGCCTAGAATACACTGACGTTCATCGCTTTGACCTTCCATTGTCCATGTGTAGATCTTACAAACAATCTATTTGTAGTAGTTGATGACATATGGGAAAAGGGTGTGCTCAATGTTAGTGATGTAGGAATGATTCCAACTGATCTTGGCATGGGTTGACATCCCTGTCATCTTGCTTTATGCCATTGAATGGTCGAAGTTGTCAGGATTGCAGTGTATTCTATTGTTTTCCCACATGAAGATGGTGTTGAATGTCTCAAATGAGAGATGATGGGAGGTATTGTAGAGTTAAAACTTGGCCCAAATGGCCTTCCACTCACTGCTCACACTGTGGTGTGCAAGGAAGCACACGCCAATGGTGCCTTTTTCTTCACCCCAAGATATACACACCTAAATCAATTGAAATTTGATTATATGCACACCTCAAGGCTTGAACACACTAGGTATCATTCAAAATTTATAAGGTTCCTAAAATAACACACCTACTTTTTCTAACATACTTACCCACAAGCGCACATGGTTATGTCATAGTATAGGCAAGCGGAAAGAATAGGGTCGGTCCACTGGGAGAAAAGGGGGCACTAGAGCTAGGTTAGTTTGGGCTAGGTTCATACTATGGAGTCTAGGGTTTAAGGGTTAGATGGTTAATTTGTTGATTACACTAAGGGTTGAGAAAGCAAGCAATTAAAGGAGAACAAACAAGATCAAAACCTAAGTTAAACCTAGACATTTAATTTTAATGAGCAAGGAAAGACAAGCTAGATAAGGGAAATAGCAAGCTACACTAAAGAAAGCAAGAAGAAGTTTACACTACACTAAGCTAGCAAACTAGGCAAAAGATCAATTAAAGATCTAAACTAGAAAGAACAAGGAAAGAGAAAAGCAATAATCTAACTAAGCAAGTAAAGATCTAATTATGATAACACTAGTGAAGCAAGAAGGCAATTAGGATTTTACTACAATAAAGGGAAGTGTGGGTTGTTTGGGGGTTGAACATCAATTAGGTTTTGGTCATAACTATAACATCCCTGATTTGGGTTATACTTAAACCAAGAAGTTTTGCTTAATAAAGTTGATTATATGCTTTCTCTTATCTCTTGAAAAGTAATTAAGGATCAAGAGGAACTTATATTTCAATTTGAGTCCTTTTTGAATAATGTTGAAATAATGTTTTACTTGTTTTGGGCTAAAGTGCAAATTACCCAAGTTGAGGGGTTAAATTGCAAATGTTACATGGTGAAATGTTCCTCTAGTATTGAAGCATCATAGGAATGAGAATGATGCAGAGGTATGGCTTGTAGGGCCCTGAATAACAAGAAAGAGCATGTTGAGCAATGTTTGTGCATTAAAAACCTAGTTTTGGTGTAATGTGCAATTTACCCAAAATCTAGGGTTCACTATACAAAATACCACTTCAAGAGGGTCCCTAATGATTATTGGCATCATTTAGAGAAAATAATTTGAGAGGGGCTCCTCATTTGAATCATTTTGTAAGAAAGAGAATCTTGATGTTAAAATAATCAAGATTTAAGCATAAATGGAACTTTACTTCAAATTAATGCAAAAATAAATATGTTAATCGAAGTGCCCTTCAACGAAAATGGTAATGGTTGAAATTATATAAAGTTTTGAAGAGCATGTGCCTTGCAAAGGCACGAAGATATCCAAGTGAGTGGAGAACCCACTCACATTAGTTAAATCAAAAGTAATATCCACTAAAAATGGGATATTAATATTATATGATTTAAGGTGCTTAATTTGTGTTTCCTTAATTCATGTATAATGAAGAGGAATTCGAAGTAGGGGAAGATGTATTTGCATGCAAGGAATTGATGGGGGAGAGGTGGCACCAATTTTGGAATTAAAAGGATTTTATAAAAAAATTCTCTCTCATTGAATTTCTTATAAAAACACCTTTTACAACTCAATTGATAGGATTTTTCGAAACCACTTCCACTCTTTGCTTGAAAAATGACCAAGGGAGCTTTGCAGGATCAGGAGGACGACCCCAACCTGTTGGTAAGCTCCATGACCTCTTTTCACCTTGATTCCATGGTGGAAATCAAAAATCAATGCATGATTTCTTCTTATCTCCATTTCATCTTCAATTCTAGCCATTCCTTTTCACTCAAAGCTTAAGGACGATCTTGGGATAGTGGAAGGTGTTTCTTTCACCATTAAAGACATGGAGGTTGAAGCTTTGAAGCTCAATTGAAGGTGGGTTATATAACTTGAACCCTTGAATATTGTTATTGATTTCATACCTCTATCAATTGTTGATCCTTTCTTCATTCTCGAAATTTTATTTGATTGATTGATGCAATCACCATGAAAATCACAGAAAGCTTCGTGGGTTTATAGCTTGATGATTATGACATCATCATAAGCACACACCACCACAAATATCTACTGCAAATGGTTTCAAAATTTGAGTCCAATCAGTTTCGATAAAGTTAGCCAAACAGTTTCATCAAACTGTTTGAAACCAATTGACCGTTTGGAGTTCATATGCTGATGTTTATGGTTGATGACCCATTAAATCAAATCGATTGGTTTCAAAGGGGTTCATCAGTTAAAGGTCCATTAAGTATCAAACCCTAATCGGGTTGAGTGCTGAAATTCTCAATTGATTGATTAAATTTTTGGGTTGACGAACCCAAACAGTCTCAAGACTGTTTGGAGGTCACCCAAATGGTCTCAAGACAGTTTGGAGGTCAAACAAGACCGTTTGGATGTCTATGATGAAGTATGATTAGATGGTTGAAGATCCAGTGATATCAAATTGAAATACAATCAATAGCTCAATTGATGATCGATTCTATGATGTAAACCCTAATTGAATTTCACAAATTTCAATGATGGGATGGGTCAAACGGTCTCAAGACCATTTGGAGGTCATACAAAAGACCTCAAGACTGTTTGAGGTCAGGTCATGTCATGGTTTGATGATGATCCAATGATTTCAATCGAATTAGTTCCAATGTCAACCATTGATGGTTCCTCGATTTCAAAACCCTAATTGATGGTTTCTTGATTATGAACCCTAGTTTTATTGGGTTCAAAACCCTAATTGAAGTTCCAATTGAAGGGTGATTCAATGGTTTAATTGAAGAATAAATCATTGGTTCAATTGATAGATGGTTTAATGATTGAAACCCTGAATTGATAAAGTGATGGAAGACCTTTTTGGTCCATTCAGTTTTGAGAGAGTTTGGACCAAACGATCTTAAGATCGTTTGAGTCCAAATAGTCTCAAGACCATTTGGGATCAAACGGTCTCAAGACCGTTTGAGACCAAACGGTCTCAAACCGTTGGAAACCCAAGTGGTTTCAAGTGTGAATTGTCCATATGGTTTCATTATTGTTTTGCTTAAACGATTTCAAACCATTCAAGGTCTGAGTGACCAAGACCATTTGGGGTCTAACTGACCAAGACCATTTTAGGTTCAATTGGTCAAACCATTTGGACACCTAATATGATTAAAGGTCAATTAGCTACTTGATTATTAATATTGTAAAACAAAGGTGATTATAATGATTAACCCTAACTGTGTGTACTTAAATGAAGAGCTGACCTAGATCAATCCTGGAGTACTTAACATCCTAGAGAGGATGAGAGAGAGAGAAAGAGAGAGAGAGGAATGCTTACATAATTAAGCCCTAATTCTCTCATTATGAATAAAATATGTAACCAGGGTTTGATCCATAATAATGAGATCATGAAACCCTCATTGAAAAGATTAATGAGTCTTGACCCTAATTTAGGGCAAAGCTATGTGAAACCCTAATTTAGGGCAAAGCTAAGTGAAACCCTAATTAAGGGTATAGCTATGTGAAACCCATATATGGGGAGATGTTATGTGAACCTTAATTTATAAAGATGGAAAACCCTATTCCTAATAATGGAATAGTGATTAATATATTGATAGGTGAAATACCTAAAGGGATTGGTAATGGATGGCCTTATATCGATATTGCCTTAACTCAAATATGAGTCCATATCATTAGTAATAGTTTCATATTCTAAATAAGTGACTTATGACCAATACATTACATGATAAATGTGATGAACTGGTGCATAAAGTATTAGGATGGGAAATACCCTAATACAAGCTAAGTGGATGAACTCAAGTAAGACAAAGGTGATGAGGGAAGTGATACATCAAGATATGATACATATCACATCTAACACCTTAAGATTTATACACCTTGATGTATTTTAAATCCAATATACTTGGAAGAGTAGCACATGAAGTGTGTCATGTCAATTGTTATATTATGAAGTAATGCACTTTGATAAGTGTAGGCTAGCATACCTTAAGAAAAGGTTAAGCCAAGTTAATAAAGTATGATGTAATCATATTCTGGTAAAGTTGAGAGAGGAACTCATATCATGTGTGATAATTCATTTTATGATAAATGATGAGAAACAATTTAACGTAATGTAAATTTACCATACAGTTTCAGTATAGAGGACATCCGCTTTTGGCCACAATATCACTCTGCCTTCTGCCTCACCAAGCGTTTCACAATCTGGGTGGGCATATGGCAATGGAAGATCCATCTAATTGGGGAATATATGTATCGGGCACACACGAACCCAACCAGCTGGTAATGGAGACCCATGAAACATTTCCCTTGGTAGGTATGGGTAAGCTGACGCCTCTGCAATGACAAATTCTTTATTTTTTAGACAGCATGGCTTCAACCCCTACACATTTTTGTATAAAAAATGTTATATACATATATACATATCATCTTGAAAACATATCATCTTGAAAAGACTAGTTACTATGTCATAAAAATACTTACAGCGGATGTGCTAGGTGGTGGGTCTACAGGATTACTCCCAGCCTCTATAGTAGGAGTAGAGCGGGACGCCATAGGTACTGTCTGCTGAGTGGTAGTCAGAGATGCCTGCCACTTGCTCATTGCCTCATAGATTCTCTTATCAACTACTTCTTCGACTTTCCTATCAACTATCTTATCTACCTATATATGGATAAAAGAAACGTTAGCTTCTGATTTTTGAATTCTCTTTTACAGTAACATTATAAAGAAAGAATAGGTTACCTCTTCTTGTGAAATTCCCGCTTTTGGGACATGTTTGCACTGGGATGGCCCAAAGAACGCTTTGATGGCCACACCAGCGCCTGCAGCCCTAACACGTCCAGGATGCTCTGGGTTACCCAGAGCAATTGTTAATTCATCCCTTGTGCCCCCAGGAATGAACTTGCCTTGTTTCCTCAGCTCGTGCAGCTCCCGCTAATTGCCAAAACAAAAATTTGTAATTAAGTAAACACCACAAATAATCAATATTCGAACGATTGCTCTAAGAGTTGTATTTTACCATTTTTGCAGCTGCCTCAGCAGTTGCGGGCTTCCTTATTTCTCCCTTCTTATTTTGCCTCCCAGCTATCTAGACATCATGGCGAGGCAGAGGTGTGGTACCTATAGTAGAGGACTCCTGAGTAGCAGCAGACTGAGCAGTAGACTCAGCCTGTAGTCTTTGGTGAATGCCTGCATACCCCTTTGGACCCGTTGTGTGGTCATGCACATTCAGTGCACGCCTTACTTCTTGTGCCTCACCGAGGGCCTAGTTAGTATGCACATTAATGATTTGGTTAGTAACACTAAATGTTAATCTTGAATAGGTGAATACAACGTATATTAATTAAATTGGGAATGACGCCTAATACCTTGAATTCATCAGTTTTTCTTGAAGCAACAAACGCGTCCCATTCTTCTTGGTATAGGAAGTTCCACTGTTCAATGGCTTTCTTCTTCCTCTTGTCACCTTATTTTATGTATTCTCGGGTGAGATTTGTCCTATAGTTCCTTAGGACTCTCCCACAGTGTTGCATCACACATTTACGATGCAGCTTTTCATCCAATTTAAATATACTCTGCAAAATAGAATTACTATTAACTAGTATCTAAAAAATTAGTTATCTACAAAATAGAATTGCAAATTAATAATAACTCACACATAAATCCTTCCATATTACGTCTTTCTTCCCCTTAGGAACTTTATGCCAAGAATCTATCTTACAACCACAATGGCTACAAGTAACATACCCAAGATATGAAACAAACGAATTGCGATTCACTCCAATTGCATTTCCTGCATTATCAAAATCTGCAACAAGTTTGGGTCCATTGCCCCTTTGTGCTATTAACTTCTTCATCATTGTGATGCCCCTTCTCTTGTCAACTTTTTGGTGCTGCTCATCAAGTGCCTCAAGTGCTTCAGAGGGCACATGTGCATCATCAACCTAAAATTTGACAAAATAAACACACTCACTGGATATAACTATAAATGAAATGTAAATATATGATATATTTTTAAAACTTACATTGTGAGGCAGCACATTGATGTCCTCACCCTCACAGTAATCATCAACACGATCATCAGGAGAATGCTCAGCCATCTGAAAGTTCACATTCACATTGTAAAGTTCACATTGTAAAGTAATTCACATTGTAAAGTTCACATTCACATTGTAAAGTAATTCACATTGTAAAGTTCACATTGTAAAGTAATTCACATTGTAAAGTTCACATTCATATTGTAAAGTAATTCACATTGTAAAGTTCACATTCAGAAAAATAAAACATATAAAAAAAATATAAACATGCCTCTAATATTGCGATTTTTTATCAATTAACAATCCTTCATTGTGATCTCCGCGCACATACAAGTCATCATTAGCTTCAATATTTGCTGGTGTTGGCAACCCAACTGAGAATGGACTGGAGTCATCATACTTATCATAGTACTCTTCTTCATCAATAGGATCTTCAATGAACTGTCTTTTACCATGAAGAACAACCAACCATTTATCATTTGTAGGATCATCGATATAAAATACTTGTTTCGCCTGTGATGCCAATATGAATGGTTCACCCTTCTCGCCAATCTTTTCAAAGTTCACTAAAGTGAAACCCAATTCATCCACTATAACTCCTTTGGTGTTATCAGCCCAATTACATTTGAAGAGCGGAATTCTAAAATATATGTAGTCAAACTCCCATATGTCTTCAATGACACCGTAATATGACATTTTAGCTTTATGTGGACTCTTATCCTTTGCACTTGCAAAAAACATAGTCGACGCTTGAAGGGTGACCCCACTATTTTGGACGTCACTCTTATCATCTTGTCGCTTTGTATAATATGTGAATCCATTAATGTCATACCCTTCATAAGACATAACATTCAATTTTGGTTTAAAGGCGAGGCATTTGATAGTTTCAGTAATATCATATGGTGTTTGAGATAGTTGATGTAAGACTTTATCTTCAAACCACTTAATAAATGTCTTGTTATGCTCTCTAGCAAGCCACATTGTATTGGCTCGAGGATATTGTCTCTTGATGAAATTGGTATGTTCCTCGATATAAACACTCACTTCATCCATGTTGTGTAAAATATACAAGTGACCTTGTTCCAAATGCTCACGGCTGATTACTTTCACCCGTGATCCCAAAATTCCTTTTCCAAATTGCTCCTCAATATTCTTGTCATTACCAGGAGTGTCATTACCTCTGAGAAAGTCATTGCAAAAATCCATAACCTCTCTCGCCACATAACCCTCAATAATACTCCCTTCAGGCCGATAACAATTTCGAACATCACTTTTAAAAACACTCATGTATCATTCAAAGGGATACATCCAATGCAAGAAAACGGGTCCCAACATTTTCACTTCCCTAGTCAAGTGGACAACAAGATGTACCATGATATCAAAGAACGATGGAGGAAAATACATCTCAAGCTGACATAGGGTAACAACCACTTCTCTTTGCAAATTATCGGGAGTATCTGTGTCAATAACTTTGCTACACAGAATGTTGAAAAAGAAACAAAGTTTGGTGATTGCAAACCTTACATGCTTCGACAATATAGATCGAATTTCCACATGCAATATTTGTTGCATTAGAGTGTGACAATCATGAGATTTAAGACCTATAACTTCAGATCTTTCATTGATACCAATCTACGGATGTTGGACGAGTAACCCTGTGGCACCTTAAAATTTACCAAACATTCACAAAAAACTTTCTTCTCCTTTCTAGACAATGTGTAACAAGCGGGAGGTAAGTATGTTCTCCGATTTCCCATTTCATGTAATTCTGTTAATTATGACCTTATTCCCATTTCACGTAGGTCCAGTCTGGATTTTATCCCATCTTTTGTCTTACCTGGTATATTCAACAAAGTACCAATGACACTATCACAGACATTTTTCTCAACGTGCATGACATTGATACAATGCCTGACTGTCAAAGAACTCCAATAAGGAAGATCCCAAAATATTGACTTCTTCTTGAATAAAGATTTGTCACTCAGTGTGGCCATAGTACATTGTGATCTCTTACCAAATTCATTGATAAAGTCTTTTACTCTTTCATAAACAACCTCCCCTGGTATAGGTTTAGGTGCACTCCGTTCCTCATTCAATCCATTGAATGCTTTGTGCTTCCTACGATACAGATGGAATTTTGTAAGAAACCATCGATGACCGAGATATACAGTCTTACCGCCATGTTTTAGTCTTGTTGAATCAGTGTTCTCTTCACATATAGGACACGCTTTAGCTCCTTTGACACTATATCCAGAAAAATTCCCATATGCTGGAAAGTCATTAATAGTGCAAAACAACATAGCATGCAAACGAAATGTCTCTCTTCGTGAAGCATCATAGGTCATCACACCTTCACCCCAGAGTTTCTTTAAGTCATCAATCAGAGGTTCATGATAAACAATGATATCATTTCTTCCTGCTCCCTCCTTACCAAATGGATAAAAGCAAGGCCACGACCGTGTGGGCTGGCCACGGCCGTGGCTGTGTTGGTCGACCACGGTCGTGCTGGCCAGCACGGCCGCGATAGGCCAACACAGCCACGGTCGTGGCCTTGCTTTAATCCATTTGGTAAGGAGAGGGAGCAGGAGGAAGAAGAGGTGGAGGAAGAAGAAGAGATGGAGGACCAGCCCACACGGTTGTGGCCTTGCTGCCCAGCATGGTCGCAGAGTAGGGTACCTGCTTGAGGGCAGAGGAAGAAGAGCGGGAGCAGGTACCTTCGGGCAAGGAGAGCAGGGCAACCGGCGTCGGTGCGGGGGAGCGAAGACCGGCGAAGAGACCAGAAGGAGCAGGAGACCGCCGGCGAGGAGAGCAGCAACAACAACGGTGTCAGTGAGGAGAGAAGCAGTAGCGAGCGGTGGCAGTGTGGGGAAGCAACGACGGCAAGATCACCAGACCTAACTGATCAACCAATGAAACAGAGAGAGTGGGGAAGAGTCTTCCACACGGGTGCTATTAACTGCACCATCGGCGTCGGTTGTTCAAAAAACCGACACCTAAGAATGAATGGCGTCGGTTATCTAAAAACACTGACACCTATGCTTAATGATAGTCGTCTATTTTTACTAGAAAAAACTGACGTCTATCTACATATGCCGATTAAAAAAATTGTTCTCTATTAATTACCATAGTCGAGGGGTGTGAAAATTCTCCCGGGAAGAGCACGGGAAAACCCATAGGCGTCGGTTATTGTAGTAAAACTGATGACCAAAATGTGCCCAATTTCTCTCTCACGAAAAACCTTTCGTCGTCGATTTAAGAGTTAATAACCGACGCCATATGTTAAATTTTGGAGGTAATTTTTTTCATTGGAAATTTTGGATTTGGCGGTTAATTTTAGGCGTCGGTTTCTTAATAAGGAACCGTCACTGAATAAAAGCGATACCCGTGTCTAGTCGCCCTTCACAGATAGATGTCAGTTTTTTTTGGAACTGACGCTTTATGTTTTAGGTGTCGGTGTATTTATACAATCAACGCCTTTAAAAGTGACGTTATAAGTCATTTCTGTAGTAGTGATCTCTAAGTGCATGTGGATGTGTTACCATGGAGGTAACTAGTATGGGGCCTGACAGAGGTAGGTAGGTCGCCATGATCTCTATGAAAGGATGTAAGTCAGACCATGAATGCTGAGAGAGATGATGGGGATTTGGGTAAGGTTTCAAGTTTGGTATGTACTATGTTAGAATCCTGAGTCTATCCTAGGGTCAGGTAGGGATAAAACTGATGGGAGTAGGAGTTTCCAATTCCCTAGTTGCACATGACCATAGGGTCGAGAGGTAACAACTATCATTGTCTAAGGGCCATGGGTCAGGAGATTGATTACCTTCATGAACTCATGGGACCCAAAGGGCAAACGAGGAGGGCACTCTCTGATGCATAAGGGAGAGGGATGACCCCAAAAGTGCTGGCACCCTACAAACCTAGAGGAGATGACCAAGGATGGTATGATGACCCGAGTGGGTTCAAGATCAATTTTTCATGGAAGTAACTTTGATATCGAGATGATCATGATGTAGAGACATATGTTGTATGTTTCAACTTAGATTTGAAGGTGTACTGACAATGTGGGATGTACCATCTCTACTCTTAGAACAGGAAGAACTTTGTGTTAAGATGACTGCCAAATGCTTATTTCCTAGTGTTATGGGGATGAGAGATAGGACAATATGCATGCCATACACCAAGGATAAAGATGATGTGAGTGGAAATGTTGCTATGAGGTATGAGGATAGAGGTAATAACATACCCTTGTGGAGTGTATGATATGTGGATAGTTTACAAAGAGAACTAAGGTAGTCGTCTTATGAGGATGTTCTTATCATGAGCTATGTGGAATTTATGAGTTATATAACCAAGAGGATGAGCTCACAATTTTCTTGATGAAGATAGACTTAGAGTTCAAGATGAGATTATAAGTGGAATACATGGAGGTGTATGTCTTCAACATTACCTAATACATAAGGATGTGAGGTGGTAATGGATGCTTCAGTTGAGATGCAGCTGCCTAGTTTAGCTAGAGGCTAGAAGAGGTTGTTAGGTTAGCCCTAAGTTTGTAAAAGGAGATATGTTTGGCTAACACTCAGATGTAACAAGATCTGTTGATCGAGTTAGTGGTTTCTTGGTTAGCCAGCCTAGGGCTTGTTGTGATGGAAGGATGGTTGTAGAACCTCAGATGCGCTTCTTTGGAAAAGAAGGTGATGAAACCCACGACTAGAGTGTTTTAGGGTTTTTGAGGAATCAACCTTGAGAAATCGTAACATACATGAGATCATGATTTTAAGTTTGACATACACCTTGATGCTATTAAGATAGTAAGTGGCAGTAGTACTTTGGGTGCCTAAGATGAAGTTGCATGTGGCTTGTCGCCATGCATGCCAGGAGGTGAAGGACAAACACCAGTAACCCAATGAGTTGATATAGAGGATAAAGAGTCCCTAAGAGGGAATGGGCGACATGAGTCGTGAGTTGATGCAAAGCAGACTGGCATGCAGTTCACTGTGGGAGAATGTGTGATATGAAATTCGACCCCTCTAAGTTATAGCTATGAAAGTTGAGTCCCGACCGCATGGGTCCATTTGAGATGGATTAGTGGAGATGCTTATGTTTAGCCTTACCCTTCAGGATAATGTGATGTATGATGTATTACATGAGTTCGATCTAGAGCACTATGTGAGGTACCCAAGCCATGTGCTGAGCCATAAACCTATTAAGCTTCGAGAGAGGCTAAAATGGTCTGAGTCACCTACAAGGGTACGAGATACCAAGGTGAGAGAGAACTCAGATGTAAGAATATAATTTGATGAAGGTTCTTGGGAAGCACCATGGAGAGGGTAAAGCCACATGAGAGCCATGATGGACATGAGAAGGTCTTATCCTGAATTGTTGTATGCTTGATGGAATTTTGAGGACAAAATTCTTATAAGAGGGGAAGGATGTTACAACCCCAATTTTGGGCTCTTTTGACGAGAAATGCAATTTATCTTAATAAAGATATATGAATAAATAATGGTGTGATCTGATTTGGAATGAATGAATTTCGTTTATAATAGACTTGTTGGTTGCTTTGTGGGCTTTATTGGCTATTGGGCCCAATAACAACGAAAAGAAAAAGGAAATTCAATTACTAATTGAATAACTAAGAAATGGAGAAAAGAAAGATGTAGAAACCTCTAGAAGGAAAAGGAATATCCTCCAAAGGTGGATTTTGTGCCTTTTGGGTTCCTTGGGTTCCAAGGAGTCTAAGTTGCAAAGATAATGCAACAAGAAAGAGAAAGGATTAATTAAATATTGCTTTATTAAGAAGAAAATATGAGATAATAATGAAATACAAGAAACATGTGGAAATATGGATAATGGATCCCTCTTGGATAAGATTTCTAATAATAAAAGGAATCAAAATAAAGAAAATAAAAGATTAGGAGAGAGAAAATATAAGTTTAAGGCATAAATAAATGCCTTATAAGTCATTGACTTGCAAATGAAGAAAAGGAGTTATTCCTTTTGCATTTTGGCTCCAAACATGGAACATAAATAGATTAAGTCTTTATGGACTTTCCTTTAAAATTTGGTATTAATTAAATAATTGATTTGAGAGTTATGATTTTTCCAAAGTAAAAGGGAATCCTTTATTTCTAAGGGAATTATCCTATTTTCCCTATTTTCTATTTTTGCGCATGGCATGACAGCCGTTGATCTAAGATCCAATGACGTCTACATTATCACCCACCTCGGGCCATCTAAGAAAGGTAGTCGAGTTTTCCAAGGGGGTTTTCTCACGATTGAATGGATAGACAAACTCAAAAACCTTTCCAAAGAATCTGGGGGATCAATTTGAGTTGATCTACCTCTAGTTTCCCTGTATTTTGTTGCCTCTAGGTGTTTTGCCCAATTTAGGGCTTTTCGGAAGCCATAAGAGGACCTATATATATGGGGGGGCTACACGCCATGTGCATAGCCCCAGACTACCTCTGTGAGTCTGCGTTGATGAGGCGAGTTGATGGGAGCAACGAATTATGGCAAATTGCCCACTCTACACCCCTGACCGGCCGAGCTTCTTGCCGGAGAAGAGCTTCTACGCCCCGATGACTCAGGCAAGCATCGAATAAATCGAGACCACGTGCAAGTTCATGGAGGTTCGACGCTACGTTCTGCACTTTGGGTGCTTCTCTGGTGGCCTATGGCTCCGAGTCAACCTCTGGGTTGACCACGACCTGGCTGCTGTTCGCGGTAGCATGGGTGAGAGGTGGAAGAAGAGTAAGGAGGAAAAGACCTCCTTGCCCCTGGAGCTTGTGAATGAAGGAAAGGGCAAAATTGAGATTTTCTGGGATCCGCATGAACTCGAGATTAATAGGTAAGCGCTGACGTGGCATCGCTTGATTTGTCAATAATTATTTTTCTTGCAAAAATCATAGGAAAAGATTGGTAACTCGTATATCAAAGTGTTATATATGAAAATTGATCTTCAGAATGATAGGAACACAAAGAAATTATATTTGAAGCCTAATTTCTCTTACAATTCGAAAAGTAGTTGAAGTTGTTAACTTTAATGCATTTATGATTAAGAAACCCTAATATTGATGTTAATGAGATTGAGAAATGTATTATGGGTGTTTTAAATTGATATTAACTTATTGTTAATAAAAAGAACAAATTAGATCCAAAAGGATGATCTTTATGTGTAGTTGGATTAATTTAGGGTTCCATGTACATGAATAAGCTTTAATGGGCCTTGAAACCCTAATGCTAGTAATTATGATTCTTAATGGCTTTAATTGTTTGAATCCAAGAATAAAGCTAAGATATGATGATTCTAAGCTATTTTGAGTATAAAAGTGGATAAATACCCTTAATATGGTAATAGGTTTTCTTAATGGATAAATGTGGATTTAGTGATAAATAGAGTTCATATATGAATTGAACTATTAATTCAGAAGAAACTGAAGATGATAATTGGCCTTAATGATCGTGTCATAAATTAAAAGGATAAAGATGATAGTTTTAGTGTAAAAGAGATATGTTAGACTTAATTGACACTCAAGTATGCTTATGATGTTGAAATTAGGGTTTGTGAACTAAAAGGGCATTAAAAGTGATAAAAGCTTTATGGAGGCTAAAACCCTAATAAAACTCTAAAGTTGGACTAGAAATCCTAAGGTGGAATCCAAGTCGATCTTGAGAGTGTTTTGAATAAAACAATGACACATGGATGTTATGCATTAATTTCAGGATATTGTTGATTTCTTGATTGAATGTTCTTGATTATTCTTGCTTGGACATCAACTTACTCTAGATCAGGTATGTGGTTACGCTTATGAATATCTCAAACTAGTTTTTTGAGGATTCCCAAAGTTTTCATCGGTGGCTTGAATTAAACTGTTGGATGAATTTAATTCATGCATACTATAATGTGGATATGACTATCACTTAAGATATATGCCTACTAGCTCAGATCCTAGTCCTCTCTGTAGCTTGATAGGTTGACCTAGCACATGGATACCTAGGGGTAGGTCCATCAAGTCATTGGATGACTTAGTACATGGCTACCTATGGGGTAGGTCCATCAAGTCACCATGATTCAGAGATTGGGCTACCTTTGGGTAGGGCCATACGATTCCACAACCCTAAGTAATGGCTACCTGTGAGGTAGGACCATGGGGGTAATGATAACACCCTTTTTTGGGGTAATTTATGGCCTATATTTTGTTGTAAAAACTGCCCTCTAAACTGTTTTTCCTATCAATTTTGATATGTTTTGGACAAAACTAATCTGCGCTACGCTCTGACCAATTTTGCACCCTTTTGCAGAGTTTTTCCTTATATGTCCACCAAAAAGGCCCGTCCCGGCCCATGAACGGCATTTACCTGCATCAACCCTCCTACCAGTTGGCCGACATGCTCATTACCTGTCACGCAACGGCCCGATACAGCTACCGCGTGATACGGGAGTGCCGCGCAAGGAAGCTCCATCGGGCGATACACCGTTTACCGGACAGGGAGCTGTACCCGCCACAACTACTCTCCCGATGAAGTGTGTCGCGCGATACAAGTCACCCACCGGTAGGCGCCCACCCGTCACGACCACCCGACACACCTGCAACCTGGCACCCGCTATGCTGGGCGACACGCCTGTCGATCTTCCCCGACGCCATGCTAATGGAGCCGATGGAGGACCCGTGGCACCTGGAGAACCGCAACTTCTTCCAACCGCTTCCTATAAATAGCTGCTACATGACTCTAATGGGACATGTCAAAACCATAGCAAAAGCTAACCTTGGGAAGCTTCGGGAGCTAGTGTGACGCGTTCCAAGGGCATACCAGGCGATACTAGGTGACCACACCCCCTACCCAGAGGGGCGGGAGTGGTTCACTTAGACCCCATCCCGGTAGCCGCAACAGCCCGATACGACCAAGAAGGCCACTCGATGTGCCGGGTTCCTAGATGGGCTCTTGCCTGAGACGACTCACCTCTACACCCGATACAAGGAACCCGATAACCTAAGTCGTCTCTAACCCGACACGATATCGGTCCCGATACGGAACACCCGTCATAGTGTGTCGCCCGAGAGGGTGGTATCCTGACCACAATCGTATCAGGTAGGGTGCCTTGATCGATATGCTTGCCCGTCATGGCATACCGCCTGACACGAGCATGTCGGCCAGAGCTCCCGCCCGATATCGGGTTAGAGACACCTTAGGGGGTCTGTTGCTATATGTCGCCCTCCTAAGTCAAGGAGGCGATACCTATCTTCCCTTTTTCATCCATTTACTTTCTTTATTTACGCAATGTAACTAACCTTTTATACAATGCTCATGCTAATGGAATTAGTGGAGTTTTAATACCTTTTGCTCTGTGTTTGGTCCCTTTTTGTTGGATGATTTCTTTTTAGCATCTGAACTCTAGCTTGTATGATTGGATCATGTTTTGACTAGCTATCGAATCGTGTTTCTCGTTGCAACTCCCTCGAGAGAGGTGTTGTAACTCTAGCGTTTGGTCCGATCAGGGAGTATGAGAGTACCCATGATCGGAGTTGCTTTAGTTATCTTTCCACTCCAACCCAAGTCCGCTACCCTTGAGATAGGGAGTTGGTGCTTAGTTGGAGGTACCCTCTTCAAGAGAAGGGGTACTGGATGTTTTCTGCTGCTGCTTGTTATGCCGAAGTTTTCTTCCTTCGTTCCTTACCTAGACAATAATGTTATCTCCTCAGGTTCCGTTGCTCAAAATTCCTAAAACCCTAAATCTTCCTTGTAACTCCAGTTGGAGATAGCTTTTTCTTTATAACACCTTCTTGTAGCATTTTGTTTCCTTTTATTCTGTTGTTTACCGTTCTTGATCTACCGTTCCCTTGGGAACATTTTCTTATCTGTCTTTTACCGGAGTGTAGAGTGTTGATTCCGTGTTCTTAGCACGACCACCCTCGTCCCTGTGGTTCGACTCCGATCGCTACTTCAGACCCCGTTATCGTTGCGGGGGCCTAAGAGTCGGGTTATTTAAAAGTCCGACTACTTCAAATCCGCTCCATTTGGACACGCGATTTAGGCCGGTCAACTTTTTGGCATCGTTGCCGGGGACGAGGCAAAACGGTACTGTTAACAAACTCGAATCCACTAACTACACTCATGTGCCTCAAGCTTAGTAATAAGCTTGACAACACAATTTCTTTTAAGTCTTCTAACCTGAATGTGTACAAAATAGTTCGTTTCATTAACACATGTTTTCTAACTTGATTATACGTGCTATTCAAGTACTCAGGGAAGACACACTCTGCTCGGTTGAACACCGTTCATCATGCCACCTCATGTGGAACCACCTCTTTCCGAGGAAGAGTGAAATGCTAGAGTTGGACCACACCCACTTCCACATGGGGACGACGATCGTTACAATAACGATCATCTACATGAAGAGCTAGAAGAACCTGAATCAGAACAACCTGGGGATGATCATCATCACGAGGGATGTCGTCATCGCTGTAGGCACATATGTAATCAACATAATCAAGAGCGGGATCGTAGAGATTGTGACAGTGAAGATTCTGAAGAAGAAGAAAAGACTCTCCGGGAGCTGGCAGCTACAAAAGCCAACAACTCAAGATGCCCAGTGGTTATCCCAAGGTTTGATGTTGTAAACTTTGAGTTGAAGCCAGCTGTGATCTCCATGATTCAAAATAAGAGCTTTAGAGGAAGTTCCAAGAATGACAACCCCTACCATCACCTCGATGCTTTCAAAAATATATGTGATACCATCAAGATGAGGGGGGTGCCATAAGAAGTGATCTACTGCAAGGGTTTCATTTTCTCCTTGGAGGACAAGGCACTGTCATGGTACCTTGGACTGCCACATCAATCTCTGAATGGATGGAATGCTTTAGCAGATGCTTTTGTAAACAAGTTCTACCCTATAGAGAAGACTGTCAGGAACAGGCAGAAGATCACATCTTTCACCCAGAAGCCAGGAGAAAACCTACATGAAGCCAGGGAGAGATACCAGGAGTATCAGAGGGACTGCCCTCACCCAACTACAAGAAAGGTTTCCTGATAACAACGTTCTACAATGGTCTGACTCCTAAAGAAAGAGTATCGCTAAATACAGCTATAGGAAGTGACTTTCTTGGGAAGAAGCCCAGTAGGTCTAAAAAGATTATTGAAAACATGGCTGAACTACAAGCCGAGACTGAGTACGACAGGACCGACAGAGGACATGTTAAGAAAGCCACAAATGAAGGCTCGTCAATCGAATCCAAGGATCTTGAGGCAATCAAATCTCAGATATAGAAAATAGCTACTGATGTCAAACAACTAAAAGAGTCGGGAGGAAAGGGCAAGAAACAACTAGAGAAGGTGATGAAGTGTGTCACTTGTGGTGAAGGAGGATACATAGTAGATAATTGTGTATATACTCAACCTGAGGAGTCGAGCAACAACGAAACTAAATAGGAGGAAGGTGAGAACATCTCTTATGTCAATTTCAAGAGGCCTGATCACCCAGGTTTCAGCTATGGCAACAAGGATGTCGTAGAGAATTCACATCAATTGAATAATCCACCCAAGCAACCACCCAATTTTGAGAAAAGAAGTTGACAAGGGTAGAAAGTCAAGACCATCTCTTTTCAGACAAACAAAGCTAATTACCAAAGCCAAGGAAAGTTCCAACCCCATCACATAGCTAACATGAGTCAAGGGCAAGTGCAAGCTCAAGGGAAAAGCCAGGCGAAAAACAGTAGCCAGCCATACTTAGTGGGTCAGCTTTTTGACTTTGTCAAGAGACAAGACGCTATAAACAATCAACTAGCACAAAGTGTGCTATCGAACTCTGGTGTACTTAATACTATGCAGGTCCAGATGGCGGATATGCAAACACATCAATGCCAGATTTACCAATAGCTTTCTCAGATGGCAGAATCGATGAAAAATCCTTTGGGTAAGATACCATCTAACATGGAATCTACCAAGATGGCAGTATTAAGGTCGGGAAAAATGGTGGAACGCCCTGAATCGGCCAGACCTGAAGAACCAGAGCCCGAAGTTGCTGCAGAAAAGTCAGCTGAAGGAGGCAGCCAACAAGCTTATGTCAGAGAACCAAAACCTATGGAGAGCTTGTTCGGAAAAAGGAGTCAATACTCTTCGAGAGTGCCTTTTCCACACAAGCTCATAAAAGCACATCTTAAGAAGAGATATGAAAGGTTTATGGAGTCGGTGAAAATGCTCCATCTCGAGGTGTCATTTCTGGATGCCTTGGAAGAAATGCCGACTTATGCCAAGTTTTTCAAGGACTTGGTCACAAAGAAAAGAAGAGGAGCAAGGATTGAAACGGTACACCTGGCCAATATGTCTATGGCCTTCATTAAAGCCGATTTACCAACAAAGAAAAAGGATCCCGGAGCCTTCACTATACCCTTTGCGGTAGGGGATAACACCGAGAGGAAGGGTCTAGCTGACTTAGGGGCTAGCATAAGCCTTATGCCCTTAAGCCTCACACAACGATTGGGGTTGAATGACATGGTCTAAACCAACATGAGAATCGAGTTGGCAGATCATTCCTTCAAAAGACCCGTGGGGGTAGTTGAAGATGTTCCGATTCATGTAGGGAGGTTCTTCATCCCATACGACATTGTTGTCATTGACACTGTTGAAGACCCGAAGTGCCCCATCATTTTCGGACGCCCTTTTCTGGTAACAGGGAAAACGCTGATTGATGTCGTTGAAGGTATCATAACTTTAAGAGTTGGAAATGACCACATGGATTTCAAGGTTAAGGACGCCATGAAGGGACCATCCCTGTTAGAGTATGCATGCTTCATGGATAACTACTACCAATACTATGAAGAAATAAGAGAAGAGACTACAGTTGTAGACCCTCTTATGAGGGCATTAAACAATTATGATTTAGAAGCTGAAGATCCTGAGGTTGTTGAGATCCTCGATTACCTCAATCAAAACAAAGACAATCTGAGCAAAGGTGAGGAAGTTATAGAGACAGTCAAATATGCTTCCCTAGAAATGGCTCCAGAAAAAGAGAAGGCACCTAAGCCCAAACCAGAGCTGAAACAGTTACCGGAAGGTTTAAAGTATGAGTTTCTCGATCAAGAGGAAAGAAATCCCATTATAGTTAATGCCAGTCTAACTGAAGAACAGTTGGAAAGACTTCTTAAGGAATTGAGGCTCTATAAGCAAGCTATAGGCTATTCAGTAGAGGATATCAAGGGACTTAACCCTGCTTTGTGCATGCACCACATAAATATGAAAGAATCCGCCAAACCCTTGGTCTAACCCCAGAGAAAGTTGAACCAAATGTTGAAAGAGGTTGTAAAAAAGGAAGTTATCAAGTTGAGAGATGCATGTATTATCTACCCTATCAGCGATAGCAACTAGGTAAGCCCAATTCATGTTGTACCAAAGAAAGGGGGTATGACGGTTGTGAAAGGTGAGAAGGGTGATGAAGTAGCCATCCGTACTGTCACTGGATGGAGAATGTGTATAGATTACAGGAAGCTAAATCAAGCGACGAAGAAAGATCATTACCCGCTTCCCTTAATCGACCAAGTGCTAGAAAGACTAGCACATCACGAGTATTTCTACTTTTTAGATGGTTATTCTGGGTTCTATCAGGTCCCTATCTTGCCGGATGACCAGGAAAAGACCACATTCACTTGTCTTTATGGTACGCATGCTTTTTGAAGAATGTCGTTTGGACTGTGCAACGCTCCAACAACCTTCCAACGTTGCATGATCTCAACGTTCTCAGATTTTCTGGAAGATATCGTAGAGGTCTTTATGGATGACTTTTCTCTTTATGGGAAAGACTTTGATGGTTGTTTGAAGAACCTATCATTGGTCCTGCAACGTTGAGAAGAGAAGAACCTAGTTCTCAACTGGGAGAAGTGTCATTTCATGGTACAAGAGGGCATAGTGTTGGGCCATAAAGTCTCCAAGAAAGGCATTGAAGTGGATGTAAGCAAAGTTGAGGCTATTTCCAGGCTAACCCTGCCAAAGTCTGTGACAGGGGTAAGAATCTTTCTCGGTCATGTCGGGTACTATAGAAGGTTCATCAAAGACTTCTCCAAAATATCAAAGCCTCTTTCAAACTTGCTGATCAAGGATGCAAAGTTCATTTTTTCTGATGATTGTTTGAAGGCTTTCCAGACGCTGAAGGAAGCCCTAGTAACATCCCCTATTCTCCAAGCTTTGGATTGGGAGATACCGTTTGAGTTAATGTGCGATGCTAGCAAATTCACTGTAGGGGCTGTCCTAGGGCAAACAAAGGATAAGAAGCATCATGTAATTTGCCACGCCAGCCGAACTCTTGATGAGGCGCAAGTAAATTACACCACGATAGAAAAAGAGATGCTAGCAATTGTCTTTGCCTTTGAAAAGTTCAGGTCTTATTTAATTGGGACCAAAGTGAAGGTTTACACCGACCACGAAGCAATATGGCATCTGATGAAAAAGAAAGACACTAAGCCTAGGCTGCTAAGGTGGGCTCTTTTGCTCCAAGAGTTTGCTTATGAGATAATTGATAGAAAGGCAAGGAAAATGTAGTTGCAGACCATCTCTCAAGGATAATCTGCAATGAAGAAGACCAACTACTTGTCAACGACAACTATGCTGATGAAGCCCTATTAATGGCTCGATCTGATGAGCCAAATCTACCATGGTTTGTGGATATCTGTAACTACCTCGCTTGTGGGGAGTTACCTCCAGAAATAATGTACAATCAAAAGAAGAAACTTTTCTCAGATGTAAAGCATTATTATTGGGATGATCCTCTACTCTTTAAGAGGTGATCAGATAATCTATATAGAAGATGTATTCCAGAGGAAGAGGTGTCAAACATTCTAAGGGAATGCCATTCCTCGCCTTATGGAGGACACTTGGGTGGCAAAAAGACTACTTTTAAGGTCCTCCAGTCAGACTTTTATTGGCTGACCTTGTATAAGGATGCCCATGCTTTTGTAAGATCTTGAAATGAGTGCCAGTGAATGGGGAATATCTCACGTTAGAATGAGATGCCACTCTCTGATTGGATTGAAGTTGAGATTTTTGATGTGTGGGGCATTGACTACATGGGCCCTTTTCCATCCTCTTTTGGCTTCAACTATATTCTTGTCACTGTCGACTATGTATCCAAGTGGGTGGAAGCAATTCCTACCACGACTTGTGATGCAAAGGCAGTAATCAAACTTTTTACCAAGATCATCTTTCTGAGGTTTGGAGTTCTGAGGACCATCATTAGCGATGGTGGCTCTCATTTTGTAGAAAGACAGTTTGAATCACTGCTACGCAAGTACGACATCTGTCATAAGGTTGCAACACCATATCATCCCCAAACATCAAGGCAGGTTGAGGTCTCTAATCAACAAATAAAGTAGATTTTAGAAAAGATAGTAGGTAAGTCCCGTAAGGACTGGTCAGCTAAGCTGGATGAAGCTTTATGGGCATATCGAACAAATTTCAAGATGCCGTTGGGCACCACACCCTACCGCTTGATTTACGGGAAGGCTTGCCATCTTCCCTTTGAACTGGAGCACAAGGCGTTCTGGGCGATAAAACGCCTCAATATGGACCAGAAGCTAGCCGGGGAGAAAAGGTTTCTTCAGCTACAGGAACTTGAAGAATTAAGACTTAGTGCTTATGAAAATGCCATGATTTACAAACAAAGGACAAAGGTGTGGCATGATGCCCACCTGAAGAAAAAGGACGTGAGTAAAGGTGATAAAGTTTTATTATTTAAATCCTCTATCCGTCTTTTTCCAGGAAAGCTACAAACTAGGTGGTCTGGACCCTTCACCGTGGCGAAGATCTATCCATTAGGGATGATGGAGCTATACGATAAAGACAATCTAGAGAAGGTCTTCCCGGTGAACGGGCACAAAGTCAAAAGATACTATGAAGATGAAGCGTTCGTGCGAAGAGTGGAAATAGCTGCAAGAAGTAGAAGGATCCGTATAGAAGGACTTGAAGCCTATTGAGCTGACGACAGAAACTACAACGCTCTTTGGGAGGTAGCCCAAAATTTTACTTTTCTTGGAATAGGATGTGATTTTTCCCTTTCTGAAGGACACTACAAACATTATCATTGTAATAAGGCCAGAGTCAGTGCATGTGCCACATGCACAAACTCTTTTGTTTTATGGGCCACCGGTTTAGTTTTATGAAGCTCTGATAGGTAATACTATCTGAGGCAGGGAGCCTCCTTTCCTGCCAATGATGTTTTACCCATCAACACTCTCCTTACCTTTGTTTTGCATTTCTTCTTTTGATTTTAGTTTTACTCCGTTCTGTATAGATTGTTCTTCCTAAAATTTTTCTACCTCGCTTCTTTAGCAGTAATCTCACTTTTCCTATCTGTATCAGGCAAACACCTTTGTATCAGGCAAGATTTACACGCCTACAGTTGTGTGAATCAGACACATTCGTATCGGGCATGCATCATTGTGCCGGGCAACACGTCGCGCGACACACCCGCCGCGCGGCGTGAATCTTGCTTAGGAAGGCATATCGACGATTGAAGTGATAGATTAGACTGCGCATCAGGAATGATTTGTCTCCCTTCACGACACGTGTCCTATTTTACCGGATTTACCCCCGCCCGATATGGCTATAAATAGTAAATGCAAGTTACCGTATCGGGCACTCGCATTTACTTTTTACCAACTCCCGCATTGTGCATTTACTCTCTTTCAGCTCTCGTGTTGACCAACCCTTCCATCGGATCCCGTGTCGTGCACCAGTTCCCACCTGACACAAGTATACCCGATACGCCTATCGCCCGACACAAGCTCTTAGATTTATATCGTTCAAAGCATATCATGCCCGACTTCATGACGGGCGATACGCTCTGTACCTTAGACCGAATCGGGCGATACACATATCGTGTCGGGTTCCGTCTGACATTGATTTCCGACCATGTATCGCGCACTTCCGAGCGATACCAGTCTTATTGGGCAAGAAATTTATCGTCCAATTTTGCTAAAAGAAGCTTTAACTCATGTCGCCCGATACTCTATCGCATCAGGTGGCACTCCTATCGGGAAGTGTTTCTTTACGAGCGTGTGTCGGGCATGAAGTTTTGTTTGCCTATCGCGCGACAGTGTCGCGTTTTTCTGACTTAAGACTGTATCAACCTTTGACTTTTGCCGCGCGACACAAGTATTGTGCTAAGCCATATCGGGCTCTCGTATCGGGCGAGATCTGTTTGGTATGTCCACCCGATATCGGTCTATCTTATCTGTCAGACTTGGTATCAGGCAGCACAACTCTTTTACCACCGCCCAATATCGCCTTGCTTATATCAGGACTTTGTTGAGTTTTGAAGTATCATCTACCTCGTATCGGGCAAAGTGACTCTTTTGGTCTGCCGCCCAATATAGGGTAGAAGGACTCATTCAATAACACTTTTATTTACTAACTTTGTTTGATATTTACAAAAATGGCCCGCACAAATTCGACAATCATTCAAGTAGACGAGCACGACCATAGGATCAACCCCAAGGCTGCTATAGAAGCCACTGCAGTCGGGCAGAAGCGCCCGAACCCCGACTCAACGGGGCCATCTGGGGCCGAGAAGAGGCCAAGGACAGAAGCGGAAGCAGCCCCTTCAACGACAGCAGAGCCTCTAGATCACTCGCCAGGCCGGTTCATGCCCAGAGACGACGAGCACAGGTAGCGGTACACATAATTGGCAGCTAAGGTCTACAGGCCAAGCCGGTTCTGCCATCAGTCATCCTTCCACCAGATAGGCATTTTTGACAGGCTGGAAAATGTCCCAGCAGCAGCCGGGCTGAGGAAGATCTGCTTCAGCCACTCCACCTCCTACACAGAACTCACAAGGGAGTTCGTGTCATCCCTTTATCGGGTACAGAATAGACCAGATGAAGTCGAAAGATTTGGCGGAGCAGACAGACTACAAGGATGGTTGTATAACATTGAGCACAACATATCCAAAAGATGCTTAATGAAATCTTCTCCTCCAGTGAAGAATAAAAAGAACTGCTCAACAACGGTGTCAGAATCACCGAAGGGGACGGGTTCAACCCGGTCAGAGTCTGGAAGAAACTAACCGACGAATCAAACTACAATCTAGGAAGCAAGGTGGCGGCCATCCACTCCTGCTTCTGGAGGATCATCCACAAGACAGTGGCTTGTATCCTCTTCAGTAAGTACGAGATGAGAAACATATACATCGAAGAACTCCATCTCATGTGGTACATGATGGAGGGCAAGGTGGTCAACTTGGGACGCTTCTTGCTGAATAAGATTTACCCCATAAAGGATGCCACCAAGGAGTATTGTATGGGTGGCATCATCAATCTGATCGCGGCAGGGTTGGGGTACCCCAGGGAGCCGTGCATCCTCTCAAGGATGAGAGGTGATGAGAAGATCGACCTCAAGTTCCTAATGAGGGCTAGCATCATCAAGAAGGAGGGGCGATGCTACTTCTATAAGTTCGCAAGAACAAACACCCTCCTTCCGCTCCTACGCTGTGCCAGCTACGACACAGAAAAGCTGGTCTTCACCACAGCAGAGATTGAAGCTGTGGTGGTCAAAGCCGCTTATGTCGCCACCACAAGGATACAAGAGAGGGCAGCCGCGATAGGAAGACCGATCCCTCTCGACACCCGGTAGGACAAATCTTCCACAATCCCTGCCGATCCATCCACCGCCCCCACGCAACCGGTAGTAGCCACTGATAAGGTTGTCGTCGCTACTCCCATACCAGCCGCGGCCGCCACAACAACAACTGCCACAGCTGTAGAAGAAGTGACGACGACCGTGGAGGTCACCGAGACAACCAGGGTTGAGACAACGATGATAGCCCCGAGGGAAGCTTCCGCGGGAGAGACAACTGCAGTTCCCAAAGTTTCTGTTGCACCTTCAATGGCAGAGGAGATGGTACAACCGAACACCAGCAATGGGGCATTTGCTGAGCTCCTTGAGATGGAGCTCAGGGCTGTGCAACCCATTTCGATGCCGCCACCAACGTCACCAGTGATAGCCGCAGAGGAGGTCTCCGACAACCTGATGATAGAACAACGACCACCTACCTCACGTCCTTCTCCACCACAACAAATAAGCAAGGCAGAGGCAGCCACAAAGGTGCCAACGCCTCACCCTGAAGCGACACCCTCACAGACAGTACAGATGGGCTCGAACCCGCCTAAAGTCGAGCAGTCCTTGGACCGACCTGCACGCGCGAGGAGCGTCATGAGATCGAGAGGGTGATCTGACGCAGTACCCCCATCTCTGGGGGAAATCCTTGGTCAAGAATTTGACCATTTGTGGGAGGTAACGAGCAACCACTCAGTTACCTTTTCTTCCCTCACCTGCAAATTTTCTATTTTCTAGCAGAGGCTCAGCGAACAAGAGCGGCAACTGCTAGCTCTAGTTGGCCTTCCTGACCAACTAGAGGCACTTAACACAACATTACAACATGCCCTCCTACGCCTCAACACAGTTGAGGAGAGGCTTAACTGGAGGGATGGCCACCCCCACTCAAGACAACCACGACAGTCTCCATCACCTCCTGGTTCAGGTTTTCAACCCTCCTCATCAGCGTCATCTTCTAGGACGTCATCCCCTTCCTCCTCCAGCGGGCCATCCACAACGCCCGAGGAAGGGACGACGCATAAGATAGCCGACAGGGCTCCAGCAGGACAAGCAAGCTCCCGCGACATGGAAGAAGCTGCTCCCTCAACCCCCTGGACGAAGCTGAAGACAATGACGAATTGATCAGCGTCAGGTAGGACTCTTCCGATGAAAGATTTTGAAAGAAAAGCCATTGGATACTTGATGATCAGAGAGCAGAAACTGCTAAACAAGGTCCTGAGGTCGCAAGCTAATGAAGAAGACATCGTCTGGAGCGACAGGTACTTCTCTACACAACGAGGGGAGCTGAGGAGCATATTCCGCTTGCCAGCCATCATCTCCAAGAAGTTGTTCGGGGTCCTGGAAGGTGCTATACTAGAGAATCTCAGCACCATGACAGGCCGACAGCCGATATACACTGCTACCTTGGCCTTGGAAAGAAGGCTGATGATGGGGTTGTACAATTCTGTGCCAGTGGCCAACATGCTGAAGCATATTGAAGACCACAACGCAACTCTGGTGTTGTCCCCTTACAAGCACAGAAAGAATCGGTTCCTGTGCGTGGTGGACCTCCAGCATCATGACGTCCAGCTTCTCAGCTGCTGCAACGAGGAGGTTCCACGCTCAGGACACATCTTTGTACGCCCCAAAGACAAGATCTTGAGGCTCCTTCCGATGCGTCTTCTCCGAGTGATCAAGCACGGGATCCAACGTCACTCCGAAATTTGGAATTTCTTTAGCATCGGAGACTTCCCTGTCCAAGAAGAAGTGGGAAGCGGAAATAGCACTTTTATAGTCCTCCGTACTATAGAGTTGCTTCATGTTTTTGGATTCATAAGGCAACTCAGCAACCAAAACTTCTATCAGCTCAGGAGCGTCTACGCACTGATGCTGATCAAGGACAAGCACTATTTCCAGGACATAGGAATACTAAAAGAGTTGTTGGATAGTGATTACGAACCTGAATCCTCCCAACCTAGCAGCCCTCCACAGGAAGCAGCTGAGATTGTCACAGACGTTTATGGGGCAGACAAGCAGATGGATGTTCTATAAGAAATTCTTTCAAGAGATGGCCCGCTTCGCCCGATGCTTTGGAAGATATGATCAACAACTTTGACTATTTCTCGTGCTCTACACTAACACAGGAGCAGGTAAACCAGATCCTACAGAAGTTAGCCAACTCTACCCCCACATACGTCATCTACGAGGCAGACAATGTCATAGTCCCAGTTGACGATCTAAGGGACATGGTGAAAGAAGGAGGATATTTGGCGGTATCAGTGGCAACCACCTACATCCAGATACTACATAAGAAGTTCGAACATGCATACATTGCCCATCCAATGCTGTTCAACGACATCTGTCTTGCCGATGAGTCAGGAGCAAAGCAATCTTTTCTGGCAGAGATAAAGAGCAAAATGCCATGTGTCATTTTCCTGCCTATCCTGCACTACAACTATTGGATGCTCCTGACGATGTACACTCGTCCTTGAACAGGAATTTTCTACAACAGCTCAGATAGCAACAAAGATCATCCAGTACAGTGTACATCGACAACATTAACACCTCTGGAGCGCTTAGTAAGGAAATACTATATGGAGGTGGCAACACTGCTCCAGCCATTCTTGGAGACGGCAAAATGCAAATGGCACGAGCTTCAGTTCTGCCACAACAGTCCACAACAAATTCCTCTATCCAATGACTGCAACATTTTTGGGCTAGAATGGATCTCTAGCTCAGTGACGCTACAACAAACGCCTGATAAGCTCCACCACATCGACTATCACAACAAACATGGAGAATATGTGTGGGAGCTTATATCTGACAGAGGCGCGCTCACCAGCTAGCCCTCACTGACTTATCACTACCTAACCTTATCTTTTCTCACAACTCTAGGACAGAGTGTGGGATAAGTTTGGGGGGGTACTATATATCAGAGAGGGAGGTATAAAATTTCTCCCATTTTGCATTTTATCTTTCTTCTTTATTTTTAACATACTCTGTGTATATATACATATACAAGTCTGATACAATATAGTGCATATACAACCCCTTGCCTCTATATAATTGTACAAAGACACTCTATAGTAAAAATCTGATACAACTTCTCCCAACTTGTTTTTTCTATGTCTAAGGTGGTGCAGGTTTTTGTTATGTTTTTCTAAAATTGCAGTCTCAAAACGACAAAGGCTATAACTTTTCTACACCAATTTCGAAAATTAATATCACAACAACTAAAGAGATGTGTATGCGAAGGAAAAAGCTGCCCAAACAACAACTTATTTTTATTTCCCTACCCATTAAAAATCCCAAAAACAGAGAAAAGCCTTATGAGAGTGAATAAAAGCATGAGAGTTGTGCCAATATATATATATATATATATATATATATACACTTGTTTTTTCAAAAGTACCCATCTTTAGGCATGGTAGATCCGGGGCAGTGGTACGTAGGATGTGAAATCACTGCTCTAAAGCCAACTGGCTTGGACTGCAGGGACAACTCTCCCGTTAATAGACCCGTACCTGGATGGACTGATGGGAAACAAGAAAAACCCAAAAGCCTAAAGCCTACCCAAAAACCCAACTTTCTATTTCCAAAAGCTGTTTGGTGTGAAAGCTAACTTTGGAATCATGCACCTAAGTCTCGACAAAGCTGAAGAGAGAATTTTTACTTAAACAAGACAGGAAAGATAAAGTCCGTTGTTCGTAGTCAGACAAAATTTTCATTAAGACACCTCATTACTCACTCAAACCCCTTGTCCGAAGACTATGTTGGGTTCTAAAGAAGTATCGGAAAAAAACCCGTAAAATATGTAAAGATTGATTGGGGACAATCAAAATGCTAAGTTTGGGGGAGTTGATAACACCCTTTTTTGGGGTTATTTATGGCCTATATTTTGTTGTAAAAACTGCCCTCTAAACTATTTTTCCTATCAATTTTGTTATGTTTTGGAAAAAACTAATCTGTGCTACGCTCTGACCAATTTTGCACCCTTTTGCAGAGTTTTTCCTTATATTTCCACCAAAAAAGCCCGTCCCGGCCCATGAACGGCGTTTACCTGCATCAACCCTCCTACCAGTCGGCCGACACACTCATTACCCATCGCGAAGCAGCCCGATACAGCTGCTGCGTGACACGAGAGTGCCGCACAAGGAAGCTCTGCCGGGCGATATGTCATTTACCCGACAAGGAGCTGCACCCGCCACGACTACTCTCCCGATGAAGCATGTCGCGTGATACAAGCCACCCACCGACAGGCGCCCACCCGTCACGACCACCCGACACGCCTGCAACCTGGCACCCGTTGTGTCGGGCTACATGCCTGTCGATCGTCCCCAACGCCGTGCTAATGGAGCCGATGGAGGACACGTGGCGCCTAGAGAACCGCAACTTCTTCCAACCGCTGTCTATAAATAACACCTACAAGACTCTGATGGGACGGGTCAAAACCCTAGCAAAAATTTACCTTGGGAAGCTTCGGGAGCTAGTGTGATGCGTTCCAAGGGCATACCGGGTGATACTAAGTGAGCAAACCCCCTACCAGAGAGGGGCGGGAGTGGTTCACTTAAACCCCGTCCCGGTAGCCGCAACAGCCCGATACGACCAAGAAGGCCACCCGATGTGCTGGGTTCCTAGATGGGCTCTTACCCGAGATGACTCGCCTCTACACCTGATAAAAGGAACCCGATAACCTAAGTCATCTCTTACCTGACACGATATCGGTCCCGATACGGAACACCCGTCATGGTGTGCCGCCCGAGAGGGCGGTATCCTGACCCCGACCGTATCAGGTAGGGTGCCTTGACCGATATGCTTGCCCATCACAGCATACCGCCCGGCAGGGCTGGCCACCTGACACGAGCATGTCGGCTAGAGCTCCCGCTCAATATCGGGTTAGAGGCACCTTAGGGGGTCTGTTGCTGTATGTCACCCTCCTAAATCAAGGAGGCAATACATATCTTCCCTTTTTCAGTCATTTACTTTCTTTATTTATGCAATGTAACTAACCTTTTATGCAATTCTCATGCTAATGGAATTAGTGGAGTTTTCATACCTTTTTCTCTGTGTTTGGTCCCTTTTTGTTGGATGATTTCTTTTTAGCATCCGAACTCTAGCTTGTATGCTTGGATCATGTTTTGACTAGCTATGGAATCGTGTTTCCCATTGCAATTCCCTCGAGAGAGGTGTTGTAACTCTAGCGTTTGGTCCGATCAGGGAGTACGAGAGTACCCAGGATCGGAGTTGCTTCAATTATCTTTCCACTCCAACCCAAGTCCGCTACCCTTGAGAGAGGGAGTTGGTGCTTAGTTGGAGGTACCCTCTTTGAGAAAAGGGGTACTAGATGTTTTCTTCTACCGCTTGTTATGCCGACGTTTTATTCCTTCGTTCCTTACCTAGGAAATAATGTTATCTCCTCAGGTTCCGTTGCTCAAAATTCCTAAAAATGGATGAAATGCCAAAACCCTAAATCTTCCCTGTAACTCCAATATAAGATAGCTTTTTCTTTATAACGCCTTATTGTAGCATTTTGTTTCCTTTTATTCTGTTGTTTACCATTCTTGATCTATCATTTCCTCGGGAACATTTTCTTATCCGTCTTTTACCAGAGTGTAGAGTGTTGATTCCGTGTTCTTAGCACGACCACCCTCATCCCTGTGGTTCGACCCCGATCGCTACTTCGGACCACGTTATCGTTGCGGGGGCCTAAGAGTCGGGTTATTTAAAAGTCCGACTACTTCAAATCTGCTCCTTTTGGACGCACAATTTAGGCCGGTCAGGTAAAGATCTACCATATGAGAGAGGTAGTATCCAAGTCTACTACAAGGACAACACAGAGATAAGGGGATATGTATGGATTGAGTAGTATTGCGTAAAATGCAACCTTGATTGTTAAATGATATTTGGTTGCTTACATTGTTACCACAGTTGCACAATTTTGATTGTCCCCACATACCGACATATTCATTTATGCTGACCGAAGTTTTGGTTGTCAGCGTTTTAGGTACAAGCTTGAAAATGACAAACAATAAAGTGGCATATTGTGAAAATAATAATTAAAGTGCAAGGAGGATTAGTTAGAGTAGATTCCAGTTGTGGATAAAAGTTAGATATCCAAGTTTTTAAAAGGTATGCAAAGTTTTATTTTATTCCAACTTTTCGGTATAGTTTTGGTAGAATTTAGTAATTATTATTGATTATTTGTCGAACCATTGATCCATAAAATTGGGATAATGACTCTGACCTTTTGGTCTCCCTTAATTGGGGGTTACCGGGAGGCGGGGTCATTACACTCATGTTTGATTACTTAGCTAAATATCTATCATGTAGTTCTTATACGTAACCATTAGGGCACACTATTCTGCCCAAGGTGTGCTATTCCACCTATTTATATATAGGGGCACACTATTCTGCACAGGGTGTGTTATTCCACCCATTTTACTTAGGCCAATGATTCATAGGTTTATTGGTCGTACTATAACTATCTTAGTCTAAATTATTGGTATGTATGCCCAGAGATCTAATCATATGATGATTGGAATGTGGCATTAGATACCTGAATTGATAATGATGAAGGTAATTTCATCTATTATGTTTGTCTCAATCATGAAATGATGACACATGCATACATAGTACATGTCTAAGGAATGATGTTACTTGATGACATATGTCTTTAGGTTGATGACCTGAACAATGACATCATATGTATGGTAAGAGTACATACATTCTTGTTATGTCCCTAGTCGGTATTACTCTGGAAGCAAAATAGATGACAATAATACATAAGACTAGAGTGTGTGTTGATTGATGAAAAAATCTCATTAGTATGATATATGATATCAAGTCAAGCACACATGCATATGCTAAAGAATAGTATATCAGATAGACCCACCATGAGAGTGACACACGAGACCATGGAATGGTAGTCAGAATTAGTTCTTAGACCTAAAGTCACCACATTCATCACATGTTGCTCGATGTATTTTGACATCATCCAACGTGATCTTGAATAAGGTTTGCCATAAAGGTGATGCTCAGACGTATTGTGATACATGGAGACTAAGTGTGAGTGATGTAGACTGGATTTGTCCCTCCTACATGAGATTGATATCCAAGCCTCTTGATAAGAGAGACTGAGAAATGTATGTCCATATTCATGTGACTCAATGTATGATATGTGAGCTCACATATATCTCAAATGGTCTACTCTAGTTTAAGGAACATGGATTGAACATTGTGAGGATGACAATTCCATGCCTCTAGTTCAATCTGGACATCAGAGACAAAGGAACTATACGATCATGGTAAATTGATCATGGATTGTAGGATGAAGTTGTTCTCCAAATTGCCAAACTACTTAGGTAGCAATTATGTGTTGCTAGATATCGTTCATTGCTTGCAATGTCATAAGTTGGTTGTAGACATTCACTACCAACATAACTTGGGACCTATAGGGTCACACACATAGGATGCACTTGAAATAGGAGTTTATTCATGAATGATATTTAGCTTGATTACTAAAGTGTTTAGGTATTCAATTTAGACAACTGAGGTTGCAAATTGACTGACTGGATTAAGAATCGACCAATTCAAGTCTTGAAGTGACCGATTCAAGTGTTAGGTTAATACAAACAACAATTGGCTGAATATTTGCCTAAGTTGGACATATGAAACAACCATTTCATATACGAAATGACCATTTCAAGAGTGAAATGACCATTTCATGATATGAAATGAGTGTTTCATGAAGTGAATGACCAATACATCATCTGGGTCATCCAATTCAATGATTGATCTGATTGGATTAAGGATTGATGTTGACGTCATGATTGCACGTTAATCAAATGTTAAAAGCCATTATGTTTTCAAATAGAAAACATGTTGTACCGACCGGTTAAAGGGCTGAACTTAGTGGTTCAAGGGCTGAACTGACCCGTTGATCATTTACATGTTTTGAAAAACTTATGAAAATCCAACTCTTCGACCCCCAGATGGACTAAAAACCCAAACCTTATCCCTCCTATAAATATAGGGGTATTGGGGTCTTCCCAGACACAACAATAAGCTATGGAAATTTTTGTCCTCTCTGGTTATGGTATATAATAGATAGCCCGAGCAAGTCCTACCTATAAAAGGGAGGGATAGAAAGTGAGAGACAAATGTAGGAGAGTGAATCAACCCTAATAGGTTGACGTTCAAAGAAACAACTCCTTCTCGTTGGCTCTAGTAGTGCAATGTTGAGTTCCCGGTGGGATGCGTGGACTACTATTTCGACGAGGAGGTTGTTGCTGCTGCTAGGAGAACGTCGTCAAGGGCCATTTGTGGTGTTGCATCCAAGAAGTTTTTGTTGATGACTGTTCAAGTGATGATTGAATAAGAAGCATGATGTTGCTTAGAGAAGAAGCATACTATTGCATCAAAAGTTGTCATTTAACTTGCTCCAGGACAAGGTATAACTCACGTTATTCTCTTTCTTAGATACATTGTTGTTGACATGATTGTGGTGGTTAGAGAATTGGGCATTAATTTTTGTTTTTGTTGCCTATATATGTCGTCTGGATTTCCCTATAATGGTATCGGGGCCATGTCAATTTTCGGTGAATCGAGATTTATATTGATATGATCAAAATTATTTTTCATTGCATATGATGTGAATATTAAAATGATTAACGTGCATATCCGATTAAAATACCACTTACGATCCCAACTAATATATATATATATATATATATATATATATATATACAATTTACATGTGTTGCCCTAAAATTGGTTTTGATGATGGATGTTAGCATGGTTATTACCAATAAGTGTATATATGTCTGTGTATGGTTGTGGTTGTTTATTCCTATTTATACCTTGATATGTATATCAAGCCTCTCCCCTCCTTTGTAAATGTGAATTAATGTTATTCTTCATATTTTCCCTCAAATGTAACTCAAGAGTTCCCTTTTACAATATAATATAAAATAAGATAGTTTTAATTTATGTTTTGTTGTTAGAAGACGTTCTACACCAGATGAACTGATTGGTTTAGTAGACGAGTTGATTGACTAAGAATTGAGGAGGCCAGACAGTAGGAAGATGAACCAATCGAATGGTGGCTCAATCGATCGGTAGGAGGAGTCCAAGCATTATTTGAACTTGAACCAAACGACCATTTTAAGAGCCTAAATAGGCAACAAGGAGGTGAGTCAATCGGTTCAAGAGTTGAACAGATCAACCCAGATTGTTGCAAACATGAATCTTCACCAACAACAGGTTGTTGCATATGATGTAGACCTTAGGTGGTAGTAATTTCTTGTGGCTCTAAGAAATTACAATAGTATGGCCATAACTGTCTCTTGTGTTAATAGTTGAATATTTTTATTTGTGGGATATATCATGTACATGATACATACTATAAGTATGTGGTGATTGGATATGTATATGTATTTATATAAAATCCCTCGATCAAACATATTGAGTCTTAGATGCTTTCTATTAGAAACACACATGAAAAGGTTGATCGACTAAGCATGCACATGCCAAGTGTGGTGTGTCATCTATCTCATGGAAGTGTGATGGTAGTTATGTGGGCCTGCCAAACAGGGTGCATTACTATCGTGTTGGCATTTGGGTCATGCTTAATTAGGTGATCGTTACTGAGATTAAGCACCTAAAAGCATGTAGATGGACTATGGCAAAGAGTTACACATACCATCTATACTAGAATTGCATGAGATGCAATTGGCAAAAGTTACCTACCTTAATAATTAGTTATGAATGATGACATTGGCTGGATAATAATATAATTGTGTGGGTCTTGGCTTACTAGAAGATTGTACGTTACAATCTTCCAAATTGATAGTGGGGGCTATTCATTTGAACAAAATAGTGACAGTGATAATGAACTAAAGGCCCAATTAATATCGACAATATTATCAAATCAAATATAAAATATTTTGACAAAGTTGTAAAATTTCTTTTGTAGAATATATGGCAAAGATAAACACATTATCATTACAATTGGTCATTGAGTAAGACAAACTAAATGAGATTAAATTCCATGTCTAGTTTAGGAATTTGAGAATCGTTCTCACCAATGAGTGAAATCTCTATGTACTTGAAAGACCAAAGCCAGAGGAACTCACTCCAAATATGCATGAGGTTGAAATGGATGCTTACTTGAGGCATGCCAATGATACCACAAACATTAAAGACCTTATGCAGAGATGTATGAACTATAAGTTGCTTGAACAACATGAAAACATGAATATTCTCAAGATCATAACACATCTTAAGAATCATGTAAAGAAAATAAGGTATAATATCTCCAACGCGTTGTTTGAGTACAAATTGGTAGAGGAGATATAGTAGAGCACCATGTTCTCAATATGACTGAGAATATGGAATACATTAAAAGATTGGGATTTCTTCAAGGTCAAGAGTTGGCCATGGATACAATTCTACAATCATTGCATGAATTATATAGCCACTTTATTGAGTGTTACTACTTGGGTAACTTTGCCAAATGCTACCAGAACTAATTTGTATGTTGATAAATGCCAAAGCAAGAATGAAGAAGGACAAAACAGTGATGATGATCAATAGAGTGAAGTCAAAGGACAAAGGCAAGTCTGAGAAGAGTTCTGAGGCTAAGTTGAAGTCAAGTCTTCTGCATTAAGATTAGGGGAGGGCTAAATGCAAAAGTAATATGTCCTTTTCACTTAAATGATTAAGGAAGGGAAGTGCCACCACTGTAACCAAGTGGACACTGGTCAAGAGCTTCCCTCTATTGACCTTGAGGTTATACATTGTCCATATTTTGATAATGACTTAACCATTACATTCATATGTATCTAATATGTGTATTAAAGATTGATTTCATGTATTAGGTACATGAAAAGGATCTCAAATCAAAAGCCCTATATTGGCTCAAGTTCAAGTCAAAGAGCTACAAGTGTGTATTTTTGGAATTCTATGTAAATGACCTTAGAACAGTTTTGTAATCACTTGTAATGATGAATTGACTTGTAACTTAGATGAGAAAATTGATTGGGACACTAAACACCAAGTTTTGATCACTTTAGATGCACTTTAGAAAATTGACCACAGACAGTCAATCGGTCGAGTTGCAAACTCGACCGATCCTCCCAGATCAAGTTTCTAAAGATAGCATCGGTCGAGTTGTGGCTTCACAGAACTTGACCAATCGAGTACCAGACCAAATCGATCTTCATCGGTCAGTTGAGTTTTTCTAGGACAAACTCGACTGATGATTTGAATATCGGCTTTGTGTTTTACTCTATTGGTTGAGTTACCTTTATTGAAACTCGACCGATAGCACTGTACGGAATTTTGTAGAAAAATTGATGTGACCATTGGTGTGTGTTTTGAGCGAAAATAGAGTGTTGTTTTGAGCAAAAAATGGCTATTTTCATATCTAAGTGTCCCAAAACTTAAAGGGGCACCCTCAACTATAAATAAGACCTCTTGGAGTTCATTCCAAGGTTTCTCATTCACTACATGCTTGGTCCTAGCCTAGTTTAGAATGTTCTAACCCTTTGAGCCCCTTTCTCTTTCTATCTTCAAGTCAAATTCATTAGTATGAGTGAGATAGGTTCCTTTGTAAGAGAGCAGCTCCATGTATTGATGTAAATCTCTCCTCCACCATCTTCCTACCATCTTTCCTATCAAAGAAAAGATTGAAGATCTTCTCCGAGTGAAGGAGAAGGAGTTGCTGTTCTTTAAGGTTGAAGAAGGCAAGGTGTTCTAGATCTCCAAATAAAGGAGATAGTCAAGGCAAGCGCTCAAGAAAGATAGGTAATCCCTTGAAGGCCGAAGACTTGAAGAAGGAGTGGGTAAGTCCATTTTGATGGTTAAAGACTCCATGGTTCAAGTGGGTAAGCTCATTCTATAGGTTGAAGATATTTTCTTGAGGTACTAAGCCCTTGAATGTGTGGTTGTTGTATCTTGTAATCTTATGATGGAATATAAGAGTACCAAGATTGCAAATCCTAGAGATTAACCACCTCTAGGTAGTGGACTGGCATTGCTCCTAGTTAGGACATGGAACCACTCTAAACCACATATCCAAGTGCTTGCTCTTCCTTGTCTCTCATCCTTGATGTGCTTGCTAGCTAAGACATCAAATTTGCTGTTTGTTTAAGTTCCTACACTTAATATAATTTGGTGGTCTAATTTGTTTTGTGAGAATTGTGAAGCTCTATTCACCCCCCCTCTAGAGCCCTTGATCCAACAAGTGGTATCAGAGTAGGTCTTCTCCAAGATACTTCTACATGTAGGAGAAGATGGGCGATTCGACACTTGGATCCCTCAACTTGGAAGGGAGCTTCTCCATGTGACCTTCGGTCTTCGACAACACCAACTTTATATATTGGAAGAGAAGAATGCAGTTCTACCTCCAAGGTGTGAGCTATGAGATGTGGAAGGTGGTTCATATCAAGTATGAAGACCCAAATGGGGAAATCTCCACATGGACTGAAGTATAAATGAAACAAGCTAAACTCAATGCCAAAGCTGTGAGAATCATCTATGCAGTCCTCACTCCATCCGAGTTCAATCAGATCTCTTCTTGGGACACCACACATGAGATATGGAACAAGCTTTGTGTCACCTATGAAGGAATGGAGCAAGTAAAGGAAGCCAAGATCTACATGCTTGGTGGTATACTTGAGAACTTCAAGATGGGTAAGAATGAGACAGTGGCTGATATGTACACTAGGCTCAATGTCATCATAAATGGATTAGCAACCCTTGGTAGTGTGATGGACAAAGGCACTATCAACTCCAAGATCTTGAGATCTCTTCCAAAGAGATGTGAGCCCAAGGTTACATCCATTGAAGAAGTGTACAAGCTAAGTGAGTTGTCAACTGAGGAGCTGGTTGGTAATCTTCAAGCCCATGAACCAAGGCTTGACAAGCAAGAGGAAGAGGAAAAGAGAGAAGAGAAGGAGTCCAAGAAGATCAAGGACACAACCTTCCAAGCTCAAATTGAAGAGATGGTTCGGCAGCAACAACTTACTATAAAGTCCCCTACTCCTTCCTCAAGTGAAGATGAAGGCCCTAATGAGCATGAAGCAAATTACTCCAAGGGCAAGCACTTCAAGGGAAAGCCTTCTTCTTCTTCAACTCCAAGGTGCTATGAGTGTGGCTAAAAGGGCCATTACAAGAGTGACTGCCCAAAAGCCAAGAAGAGCCATCATAAGAGCAGCCACAAGAAAGACAAGGAGTACAAGAGAGAAGGGAAGTACAAGAGGAAAGAAAAGAAAGAAAGAAGATCCAAGGATGCAACTCATGCAGCTTGGGAGGAGTCTTCCTCAAGCTCCTCAAGCTCTGAAGATGGAGAATGGCACCTTGCTCTCATGGACTCTACAAGTAAAGATGTAGGTGAGGTAAGTGAGGTAAGTGAAGTCAATTTGCATGAGTTGTCTAAGGAAACTCTTATTGATATGCTTAATGCTTTCCGGTAATCATTTACTCAATGAAAATCTAAAAAGAAAAGACTAGGTAAGATTATTGACGATCTTTATGCTAAAATTGAAATTCTTGATCAAAATGAAAAGTTGCATCTTGATAGCATAGATTCCTTGCAAGGGAAATTTCTTGACCTTGTACTTTACAATAATGGAGTAGATATTGAGAATGGTGTATATCTTAAATACATTGAGAATCTTAAGATAGAAAACCAAAAGTGCCTAGATGAGCTTGATGTTCTTAAAATTGAAAATGTAGAACTTAAACTCATTGATGATGCTAGGAGGAATGAAGTTTATGCTTATCAAAGAGAATTTGTTTTGCTTAAATATGAAAATACAAAGTTGCTTGCTCAAGTTAATGATTTATCTTCTAGACCTATCTTGCCAAGTAATGAGGCAGCTAGTACTACTCTAGAGCGTGATTCTTATCTTACTAAAGCCCTCTCTTTAGAGGATGACCTTTTGCATGCTAGAGATGATATTTCTAGTCTATCTTCTACTATTATTAACCTCAGTGATGATAATGCTAAGTTAATAGCTTCTTTGCAAAAGTATCTTATGGGAAAGAAATCCCTTAATACCATCCTAGAACACTCTGCCAAACAAATTGGTACTAGTGGTTTGAGATATGATGGGACTGCTCCCAAAGGTAAGAGAAAGAACAAAGGTAAGGGTAAAAAGAAGAGTGTGAAACCTCTTATCTTCCATGGAGAGAATTCTGACTCTAAGAACCCTATGGTATGTGTTTATTGCAAATGTGATGATCATTACTCTACCTATTGTCCTTACAAGCCAAAGGGGACCAACCCAAAGATGAAATGGGTCCCCAAGATAACCTCGAACCCCAAAGTTTGAGTTGGGTTCTGACATCCTTCTTTCTTGTAGGTCAAAAAGAGGTGGATTGTTGATAGTGGCTGTTCTAAGCACATGACAGGTGAAATCATCCATTTCAACAAATTCATGAAAAAGAAAGGAGGATCGGTGACCTTCAGTGATAACAAGAAGAGTAAAGTCATAGGTGAGGGTGATGTGGGCAATGAGCTATGTATTAAAAATGTGTTGCTTGTTGATGGCCTACATCACAATTTGATTAGTGTAAGCCAATTGTGTGATAATGGATATCTTGTGTTATTTACATCTTTGGAATGTTTGCTTCTAGATTCCCTCACTTACAATGCTATATATATGGGAACTAGAAATGGTAATCTTTATGTTATTGTTCTTGATGCTCTTAAGCACGTACTTGATAGATGCTTGGTTGTGGATAAAAATGATGTTTCTCTTTGGCATCATTGTTTGGGTCATGTGAATCTGCATCAAATGAAAAAGTTGAGCAAAAAGGATTTAGTTCGATGACTTCCCAAATTGGATTTTGAAAAGTATGAGGAATGCCAACCTTGTACACAAGGCAAACAAACCAAATCCTCCTTCAAATCCAAAGGAGTCATGAGTACCAAAAGAGCTCTTGAGCTTCTGCATATTGATCTATTTGGACCAATGAGAACGCAAACGCTTCACGGTTCCAAGTGTTGCCTTGTTATGTTTGATGATTTCTCTTGATATACTTGGACCTTCTATCTCTTTTCAAAAAGTGATACTCTTGATTTTTTCTCGAGCTTTTGCAAATGGGTTGAAAACGAAGCTTCTTGTCAGATTGTTTCTATCCGCAGTGACCATGGGGGAGAATTTGAAAATGATATTTTTGAGCATTTTTGTGAAAAATTGGGTTACTCACACAACTTCTCTCCTCCACGTACACCTCAACAAAATGGGATAGTAGAGAGGAAGAACAAGTCGCTTCAAGATATGGCGAGGACAATGCTTCTTGAATATGACATTCCTAAGAAGTTTTGGGCCGAATCCATTAGCACCGCCTGTTTTGTGCAAAACAGGGTTTTTACACACCCTTCTTTGAAGAAAACCCCCTATGAGCTGTGGCGTGGTAGAAAGCCATCCATCGATTTCTTTCATGTTTTTGGATGTCCTTGTTTTTTTAAACATGAAGGATTTCTCGACAAGTTTGATCTGAAATCTTACAAGGCTTTCTTCATAGGCTATAGCACTACAAGCAGGGCTTATAGAGTTTTCAATATTGAATTTCTAAAATTGAAGAATCTATAAATGTTAAGTTTATTGAAACTAACCCTGTTGTTGGCAAGCATGTTTTTGATAATGATGTTGCAGATGACTTTATTCCCTATCTCCTACAAGCAAGAAAACTAGAAGAGAAGGAAGAAGGAGTGAGAAGATCATCCTCAACCATCTTGGTGTTCTTCCCCTCCTCATCCAAATCTGCCCTGCCATCGTGTAGAAGACCATTTCTCCACCGAGCTGCAACCATCTTCTTCACCATGACCATGGTGGAATCTTCCCTCTCTCTTGTTCTTTTTGTTTCTATCATGAGGAGCGAGTAGTCCATTTCGTTGGGGTGTGGAGACTAGTCCTGCTGCCCGTGCTTACATGTTTATAGTATAACATTATGTGGCTTGTATATAACTTTCCATTTCGTTGTTAATCGATTAATGTATGCTTTGTGGACTGATCACCTACCTTGCATGATCTATTATATTCATTTGTTGCGAGAACTTCAATACTGAGGATTTGAATATTGATTAACATGGTTGATGCCTGGATGAGAACTTCTGAAGGGATATCTCCGGAGTAGTAGGTGTGTGACTCGTGGGTAACGAGACATCGAGCCCATGGAGTTGTTTACGCAAACTCTATTTTCTAATAGGTGGTTTGCTACTCCATTTGGATAGTTCTATCTTGCCTAGATGTGTTTTGGATGTGTATGCATGTGTAATGGTGGTGAAACCCGATTCCACCCCAGTGATTCCCATCATTAATCTTAACTCAGTTTTAATCCCGCTCTTTTATTTTCCTAGCAATTAGTTTAACTAAACCCAAATCAACTCTTATTATAAATATTAGTATTAGTTGATCCAGATTCAACTAGTAAGATTCTTAAAAAAGTTGTCCCTTGGAATTCAATCCTTAACTTTACTGCGATAAGACCCGTCCGTTTGCGGGTGGTATTATTGCACAAGGTTTTGGTAAAAACTTAGGGATTTCAGCCCTACGTGAGTTTGTTAGTGCAGTAAAAACCACATCAAATTCTGGCACCATTGCCGGGGACAACAAAATTATCTAGTTAAATTTAGTTCTATTGAGACTAATCTATGATTTTAATTTTATTTTTGATACTATTGATCATCTACTTGAATTTGGTTCTACTCCGTCCATCTGACTCCCGAAAGATCTTTCCATCCCAGATACCCCTAAAGACTAGTGCATGCCAAACTCTAACAACACCGACCTTGCAACTAGCTTTGACCCTGAGATAGAACGAACCTTTCATCGTCAAAGTAGAGAGAACCAAGACAATATGGAACAAGAGTAGGAAATTGCCCGAAGGGTAACTCAAGCCCTTAATGCATAAAGAGAAAGGTTTATGCAAGAAGCTCGAGCTGCGGTTCAAGAGAAAATCCAAGTAGCTCAAGCAGCAGCTCAACAAGCTGAGTTACAAACGGACCTTAGAGAGTTCTCAATCCCTAAAGTTGCTGATGTTCAACACCTAGTGCAACCTCCTCCCATCATTGCTCCCAACTTTGAGATCAATTCACATTGGATTACACTACTTCAAAACAACCCTTTCCATGGCAAGCAAGGTGAGAATAGTCAAAAACATATTATGAGGTTTATAGATTTATGTGCTATGACAAAGCAGAATGGAGTTACATATGACGCCATCAGACACCGTCTCTTCAAATATTCCCTTACAGATAGAGCCATGAGTTGGTATAACTCTTTGTGATGTGACCCCATCACGACTTGGGAACAACTTCAAAATGCTTTCTTGGAAAAATTCTACCCTCCTTCTCTCATCTATGATATTAGAAGTCGAATAACACAATTTGTTCAGGTCTCTGGAGAAACCATGACAGAAGCATGGGAAAGATACAATGAGTTACTCTGCAAGTGTCCACACCATGACATACCTAAGAATCAGCTCATTGAAATATTTTATAGTGGTGTGGATGATGATATCAAAAAAAAAATTAGACTCCTCACCTGGAGGAAACTTGATGCGCCAAAGTTATGATAGCGCATGGAAGGTTGTCACACTTAGAGCTAAACATCAAGCCAACTGGGGTAGATCTGTGGGCAAAGGAGTGTTAAAGGTAGCTATGGCAGAAAGTAGTCCTGAGTACAAATCTATCGCCAAATCCTTAAAGATACTAGTTTCCAAGCAAGAGAATCTTGAATCATCGTTCAATGCTTATGAGAGGAGGTGCTCGCCCCTTCGATAACTAGAACAAGTCAAGTCAGCTTCTTTGTTTTGTGAAGCATGTAAAGAAACTGATCATTCTAGGCTAGCATGTAATATTCTCTACAATGTCGTTCTGGGCAATGCTTGTACCCAAGGAGGTAATGGCCAGATGGAAAATCTGAATGCTATCCACACTATCCCTGGTGAGGAACCATCCAGGTTTTCAGTAAGGAAATCCTTTAGGAGCAGAAAATTTGCAACAACTCAGTTCAGATATTCAACAATGAGGCCCGCCAGGATTCCAGTATAATCAACAACATAATTTCAGGAATCAAGGGAACTTCAGGGGTAACTTTTAGAAAAAAAATTACAACCAATATCAAAATACCCCTCAATTCTAGAATCTTAACCAAGTCTCGCATCAACAACTACAACAAAGACAACAAGCAAGTCCCATCTCTTCTGTCATCCATTGAGAAGATGTTGCAATCACAACAAACTATGATAGCAAATCAGCAAGCCCATCAGAAGGCTATTGAATCCCAACTAGCTCAACTTTTAGCTAGCCTCAAGCCACTTACTGGAGCTTTTGCTGGCCAACCAGAGAATAATCCTAAACATCTTGAGCAACTAAAAGCTATTTTCACTCGATCTGGAAAGGACTATTCTGATCCTCCTATCAAGATGCATGTGGTAGTTACAGATGAGAATGACTTGGTGATTGTCCAAGATACTGGAGTACCCGAATCTCAACCAAAAGAACAGATGACAACTGATAAGGCAGACAAAGCAAGCTCTAAGGAACCTATCATTACAAAAGTAGAAGCCACGCCTGAGCCAGATATACCAGTATACAAGCCTCATCCTTCTTTCCAAGCTCGGCTAAAGCAGACAAAGCTTGACACCCGTTTCATGAAGTTCAAAGAAGCAATGAAGAAGCTTCATATTGATATACCCTTTCTAGATGCGTTGGCTGAGATACCAGCCTGGTCAAAGTACTTAAAATCTCTCCTCACAAGGAAGTATATAATTGAGGAATATGAGACAGTCAAATTAGCAACAACTACTTCATATATTATTTAGAGCAAAATGCCCAAGAAGCAAAAAGACCCAAGATCTTTTAGGATTTCGTGCCATATCGGAAACTTCACATGTAAGAAGGGATTAACCAACCTCAGTGCTAGCATCTCTATCATGCCACTTAGCCTTTGCAAGAGACTAGGATTTACATAACTTCTCCCAACTGGCATGACCATATAGCTTGTAGACAATTCTATGACTCTCCCTTTGGGAATCATTGAGGATGTCCCAGTCAAGGTAGGCAAAGACTCTTATGTCCCATGTAACTTTATAATCATGGACATAAAAGAGGATTCCATATACCCTCTTATCTTTGGCTATCCGTTTCTTGCAACTGTGAGAGCCTTGATTGATGCTGAAGCAGGAAACTTGCTCCTCAGACTAGGAAAGGAAATACTAGAGTTTAGAGTTTTTGAAAGTATGCGAAGACCCAACATGCAAGAAGAAGTCTATTTGATTGATTGCATAGAACAAATGCCACTTCTCACACAATAGAATAATGAATCAGACGATCCTTTAGAAGTGGCTCTAACATCCCATCTACTGATGACTCCACCGATGAACAAGTGAAGAAATTGTGTTCTCCACCTCAGCACTGTAGAAGAAGATCCTGAAGCCAAAGTTGAGGAACTCATGGTTGTGAATGTAACTGAAGACCTATGCAAGAAACTAGAGGCCCTTGAAATGAAGCCCCTACCTGAGGGACTGAAGTATGTGTTTTTGGATGATCTCAAGGTCTGCCCAGATATCATAAATTCTGACCTAACACTCAAACAAGAAGATAAACTCCTGAAAGAATTAAGGGAAAGATGAAAGGCCCTCAGTTACAAAATGAGTGACCTCACTGGGGTCAGTCAATCACTTTGCATGCACGAAATCCCCATGATGGAAGACTAAAAGTCGACTGTCGAACATAAACGAAAGCTGAATCCAAATATGAAAGAGGTAGTCTCCCTTGAAGTCATTAAATTGCTCACAACATGAATCATCTATCCTATATCTGACTCGTCATGGGTAAGTCCTATACACGTTGTCCCAAAGAAAGGTGGAACTACTGTGATACAGAATGAAAATAATGAACTCATCCCCACTCAAACAACCATTGGCTTGAGGATGTGTATCGATTATAGGAAATTGAACAAGGGCACGTGTAAGGATCATTTCCCGATGCCTTTCCTAGACCAAGTTTTAGAGAGATTGGCTCACCAAGAATATTTTTGCTATCTTGATGGTTACTCTGGGTTCTATCAGATTCCCATACATCCAGATGACTAAGAGAAGACAACATTCACTTGCCCCTTTGAAATATATACCTTTAGAAGGATGCCTTTCAGGCTTTGTAATGCTCCTGCCAGTTTCCAACGTTGCATGGCAACCATATTTGTTGGACTCACTGAAACCATTATGGAAGTTTTTATGGATGATTTCTCCGTATATGGGAATTCATATGTCTAATGTCTAAAGCACATCTCCCTGGTCCTCAAACGATGCGAAGAAGCACATCTAGTGCTACATTGGGAGAAATGCCATTTCATGGTAAAAGAAGGCATTGTCTTCGGCCATAGGGTCAGCAATCGAGGGATCAAAGTAGACAAGAAAAAGATTGAAGTGATTTCTAAACTCCATCTCCCAACCAATGTAAGAGAGGTCCACACATTTCTTGGTCATGTAGGTTTTTATAGAAGGTTTACAAATGTTTTTTAATTAAAATTTTAATATATTTGGCTTGGTAATATATTTATGTACAATAATTGTACATCATTAATGAATAAATTTACAATAAATATATTAAAATGTACACTACTACAGAAATAGCTTATAAAGTCACATTTACAGGCGTCGGTTTTTTGTCAAAACCGACGCCTAAACCCTAAAACGTCGATTAAGTACACAAACTGACATATATATGTTAGGAGTGACTAGACACGAGTACCACTTTTTATTTAGTGTCAGTTCCTAAATAAGCAACCGACACCTAAAAACACACGCCAAATCCAATCTTTTCAATGAAAAAAATTACCTTCAAAATTTAACATACGGCGTCGGTTGTTAATTAAACAACTGACGACTAAATGTTTTCCGTGAGATAGAAATTGTGCCCATTTTAATCGTCGGTTTGGTTGTAATAACCGACGCCGGTGTGTTTTCGCGCGTTGTACCCGTGAAAATTTTCACCCCTATTTGGTGTCGGTTCCCAACGGAAACTGACGACTATGGTCAGAATTCAAGAACATTTTGTTTTTGTCAGCATATAAGGATAGTTGTCAGTTTTGGTATAAAAATTGACAACTATAATTGAGTATAGGTGTTGGTTTTTTATTTATAACCGACACCCTTTGTCATAAGCGTCATTTTTTTAATTAACCGATGCCTATTGGTAACTTAATAGCACCCGCGCGAAGCAGACTCTTCCCCTTCCCTTGTTTCATTGCGATTGAGAATAGGTGTGGCAATTCTGCGATTCTGCCGCCACCCTCTCCCTGCTCGCCGCCGCCACCCTCTCCCTACTCACTGCCGCTGATGTTCCCTGCCCTCTGTGCTCGCCGGCTCCCTGCCCTCCGTCGCCCAGACACCTGCTGCTGCCCTCTGCCTCTGCCGCCCGGACTCCTGCTGCGCCTAGCTGCTCCGGCTGTGGGACACATGCCTAGCTGCTCCGACTGCCAGCTCGCTACTCGATTCTTGCCGCTGCAGCTGCTTCTCACACCACCGCTGCTCTTCTCCACACTGCTAGATGCTCCACAAGTATCCCTCTTCTTCTTTCTCCATTCCCCTCTTCTTCTTCCTCCACCTCTTCTTCCTCGTGCTCCCTCTCCTTACCAAATGGATTAAAGCAAGGCCACGACCGTGTGGGCTGGCTAAGTGGCTGTGGCCAGCCCACACGGTCGTGGCGTTGCTTTTATCTATTTGGTAAGGAGGGAGTAGGAAGAAGAAGATACATTTGCAATTGAATACTAATGCTTGACCTAATTATATAAATTTTGATGCATGTTGAATTAAGATATTAAAACCCTAATACACATTTCACCATAATCTTGAATTAACTATATTGCTGAAATCTTGTGATCAATCTATGTAAGATATTAAAACCCTAATGTTAAATCTCTGATTTTGTAGTGATGTGTCACCCTAACATCTACATGAATCCCTATTGTATGATGTAGATTGATGATAATGCATGAGCTAGTTTGAAATTTTGAAATCAATTATGAATCTCTCCATCCCTAGGTCATACTAATTTATGTGTAATCTTTATCTTGATGATGAACATGTATGGACACTCGAAATGTTGAAATCAATGTTATAGAATGACAGCACATGTATTTGTTAGCCTAGAAACCTGTCCAAGATTTACTCATTAGGAGTAAATCTTGTACAGTCCCCGGTTTGGGACTGTTCTTGAACACCTGATCTTACTTAGAATGTAAGTGTATAATGTGTATTTGGTTTTCAAGAAAATTTCGGTAACATTTCCCCGTTTGTTCTCTAAGTACATTTGTACTTGGAGAACAGCGGGGAAATGCTGCTGAAATTTTCTTGAAAACCTAATACACATTATACACTTACTAGTGAGATTAGGTTTTCAAGAATGGGATAGGTGGTACACATTTATTATATATAAGAATGACAACACATGTATTTGTTGGCCTAGAAACCCGTCTAAGATTTACTCATTAGGAGTAAATCTTGGATAGTCCCCGGTTTGGGACTGTTCTTGAACACCTAATCTCACTTAGGATGTAAGTGTATAATGTGTATTTAGTTTTCAAGAAATTTCGGCAGCATTTCCCCGCTGTTCTCTAAGTACATATACTTAGAGAACAACGGGGAAATGCTGCCGAAATTTTCTTGAAAACCCAATACACATTATACATTTACTAGTGAGATTAGGTGTTCAAGAATGGGATAGGTGGTACACATTTATTATATATAAGAATGATAACACATGTATTTGTTGGCCTAAAGTTTTAACCATGCAAAAACTCTAATATGTTAACCCTAGACCCTAATCTTGTTGTAATATATACTTGTTTTCCCTTTGATCATAGAATGGATAGATCATGGATGTCCATTCACAATCACTGCACCCCAGAGTTTATTTCTGGTCTTGACCAGTTTATTAGATTTGCTGAGGAACATAGGAAACAACCTGGAGATAGGTTCTACTGTCCATGTAGGCATTGAGGTAACAACTTGAAAGTCAACACTGGTGACGAAATCAAAAGTCATGTCATGTGCAACGGGATTATACAAGGCTATACAGAATGGCACTGGCATGGAGAGATTTCAAACCCGAAACCAGTGGATGTCGATAGCAGTGCTTGTGTGGAAGAAGAAATTGCCTCCGATGACGTAAATGTGAATGAAACAGTTCCAGTAGACATTGTTGATGCGATGCTGGATAGTTGTGGGGTAGAGCACACCGACCCACCTCCCAATTTTAGAAACATTGTGCATGATGCTGAGATATCATTATACACATGTTGTACTAAGTTTATGAAGCTTAGCGTTGTGTTGAGATTGTATAAGCTAAAAGCTAACAATAGATGGAGCGACAAAAGCTTCACGTCATTGTTGTCTTTGTTGAAAGAAATGCTTCCTGAAGGAAACGAGCTACCAATCTCAACATACCAGGTAAAGAAATTGTTGTTCCCAATGGGAATGGATGCCAAGAAGATACACGTATGCCCGAATAATTGTGTATTATTTCAAATAGACTATGTGGATTTGAAAGATTGTCCAAAATGTGGTGCTTCACGGTATAAATTGACGACTTTGGGGGAGTCCAAAACTGGTTCTCCTGCCAAGGTGATGTGGTATCTACCTATAATATCACGGCTTCAACGCTTGTTTGCCTATCCGATAGATGCAAAGATTTTGAGGTGGCATGCAGATGATAAGAAAAATAATAATGGGATCCTACAACATGCGTCTGATTCCCCACAATGGAAGAAGATTGATCTATTATACCCTGAATTTGGTGAAGAAGTCATGAATCTAAGACTTGGGCTTTGTACAGATGGGATGAATCCGCACGGGACATTGAGCAGCCAACATAGCACTTGACCAGTCATGCTTGTTATATACAATCTTCTTCCCTGGCTGTGTATGAAAAATAAGTACGCAATGCTGTCGTTGTTGATATCGGGCCCTAAACAACCTAGAAATGATATCGATGTTTATCTTGAACCTCTGATTGATGACTTAAAGAAACTCTGGGGTGAAGGTGTGATGACCTATGATGCTTCACGAAGAGAGACATTTCATTTGCATGCTATGTTGTTTTGCACATTAATGACTTTCCAGTATATGAGAATTCGTCTGGATATAGTGTCAAAGGAGCTAAAGCGTGTTCTATATGTGAAGAGAACACTGATTCAACAAGACTAAAATATGGTGGTAAGACTGTATATCTCGGTCATCAAAGGTTTCTTACAAATTTCCATCTATATCATAGGAAGCGCAAAGCATTCAATGGATTGAATGAGGAACAGAGTGCACCTAAACTTATACCATGGGAGGTTGTTTATGAAAGAGTAAAAGACTTTTTCAATGAATTTGGTAAGAGATCACAATGTACTATGGTCACACGGAGTGACAAATCTTTATTCAAGAAGAAGTCAATATTTTGGGATCTTCCTTATTGGACTTCTTTGACAGTCAAGCATTGTATCGATGTCATGCACGTTGAGAAAAATGTCTATCATAGTGTCATTGGTACTTTGTTGAATATACCAGGTAAGACTAAAGATGGGATAAAATCCAGACTGGACCTACATGAACTGGGAATAAGGTCAAAATTAATAGAATTACGTGAAATGGGAAATCAGAGAACATACTTACCTCCCGCTTGTTACACATTGTCTAGAAAGGAGAAGAAATCTTTTTGTGAATGTTTGGTAAATGTTAAGGTGCCACAAGGTTACTCATCCAACATCCATAGATTGGTATCAATGAAAAATCTGAAGTTGATAGGTCTTACATCTCATGATTGTCACACTCTAATGCAACAAATATTGCCTGTGGCAATTTGATCTATATTGCTGAAGCATGTAAGGTTTGCAATCACCAGACTTTGTTTCTTTTTCAACAGTCTGTGCAGCAAAGTTATTGACCCTGATACTCTCGACAATTTGCAGAGAGAAGTGGTTGCTACCCTATGTCATCTTGAGATGTATTTTCCTCCGTCGTTCTTTGATATCATGGTACATCTTGTTGTCCACTTGACTAGGGAAGTGAAAATGTTGGGACTAGTTTTCTTGCATTGGATGTATCCCTTTGAACGATACATGAGCTTTTTAAAAGTGATGTTCGAAACCGTTATCGGCCTGAAGGGAGTATTATTGAGGGTTATGTGGCGAGAGAGGTTATGGATTTTTGTAATGACTTTCTCAGTGGTAATGACACTCCTGGTAATGACAAGAATATTGAGGAGCAATTTGGCAAAGGAATTTTGGGATCACGGGTGAAAGTAATCAGCCGTGAGTAGTTGGAACAAGGTCACTTGCATATTTTACACAACATGGACGAAGTGAGTGTTTATATCGAGGAACATACCAATTTCATCAAGAGACAATATCCTCGAGCCAATACAATGTGTCTTACTAGAGAGCATAACAAGGCATTTATTAAGTGGTTTGAAGATAAAGTCTTACATCAACTATCTCAAACACCAGATGATATTACTGAAACTATCAAATGCCTCACCTTTAAACCAAAATTGAATGTTATGTCTTATGAAGGGTATGACATTAATGGATTCACATATTACACAAAGTGCCAAGATGATAAGAGTGTCGTCCAAAACAGTGGGGTCACCCTTCAAGCGTCGACAATGTTTTTTGCAAGTGCAAAGGATAAGAGTCCACGTGAAGCTAAAATGTCATATTATGATGTCATTGAAGACATATGGGAGTTTGACTACATAGATTTCAAAATTCTGCTCTTCAAATGTAATTGGGTTGATAACACCAAAGGAGTTATAGTGGATGAATTGGATTTTACTTTAGTGAACTTTGAAAAGATTGGCGAGAAGGGTGAGCCATTCATATTGGCATCACAGGCGAAACAAGTATTTTATATCGATGATCCTACAAATGATAAATGGTCGATTATTCTTCATGGTAAAAGACAGTTCATTGAAGATCCTATAGATGAAGAAGAGTACTATGATAAGTATGATGACTCTAGTCCATTCTCAGTTGGGTTGCCAACACCAACAAATATTGAGGCTAATGATGACTTGTATGTGCGCGAAGATCACAATGAAGGGTTGTTAATTGATAAAAAATCGCAATATTAGAGGCATGTTTATATTTTTTTATATGTTTTATTTTTCTGAATGTGAACTTTACAATGTGAATTACTTTACAATGTGAATGTGAACTTTACAATGTGAATTACTTTACAATGTGAACTTTACAATATGAATTACTTTACAATGTGAATGTGAACTTTACAATGTGAGCTTTACAATGTGAATTACTTTACAATGTGAACTTTACAATGTGAATGTGAACTTTTAGATGGCTGAGCATTCTCGTGATGACCGTGTTGATGATTACCATAAGGGTGAGGACATCAATGCGCCGCCTCACAATGTAAGTTTTAAAAATATATCATATATTTATATCTACATGTCCATTTATAGTTATATCCTGTAAATGTGTTTATTTTGTCAAATTTTAGGTTGATGATGCACATGTACCCTCTGAAGCACTTGAGGCACTTGATGAGCAGCACCAAAAAGTTGACAAGAGAAGGGGCATCACTATGATGAAGAAGTTAATAGCGTAAAGGGGCAATGGACCCAAACTTGTTGTGGATTTTGATAATGCAGGAAATGCAATTGGATTGAATCGCAAATCGTTTGTTCCATATCTTGGGTATGTTACTCGTAGCCATTGCAGTTGTAAGATAGATTCTTAGCATAAAGTTCCTAAGGGGAAGAAAGATGTAATATGTAAGGATTTATGCGTGAGTTATTATTAATTTGCAATTCTATTTTGTAGATTACTAATTTTTTGGATACTAGTTAATATCAATTCTATTTTGCAGAGTATATTTGAATTGGATGAAAAGCTGCATCGTAAATGTGTGATGCAACGCTGTGGGAGAGTCCCAAGGAACTATAGGACAAATCTCACTCGAGAATACATAAAAGAAGGTGATAAGAGGAAGAAGACAACCACTGAACAACGGAACTTCCTAGACCAAGAAGAATGGGACGCGCTTGTTGCTTCAAGAAAAACTGATGAATTCAAGGTATTAGGTGTCACTCCCAATTTAATTAATATACATTGTATTCACCTATTCAAGATTAACATTTAGTGTTACTAACCAAATCATTAATGTGCATACTAACTAGGCCCTCAGTGAGGCGCAAAAAGCAAGGCGTGCACTAAATGTGCATGACCACACAATGGGTTCAAAAGGGTATGCAGGCATTCGCCAAAGACTATAGATTGAGTCTACTGCTCAGTCTGCTACTACTCAAGAGTCCTGTACTATAGGTACCACACCTCTGCCTCGCCATGATGTCGGGATAGTTGGGAGGCAAAATAAGAAGGGAGAAAGAAGGAAGCCCGCAACTGCTGAGACGGCTGCAAAAATGGTAAAATACAACTCTTAGAGCTATCGTTCGAATATTGATTATTTGTGGTGTTTACTTAATTACAAATTTTTGTTTTGGCGATTAGCGGGAGCTGCACGAGCTGAGGAAACAAGGAAAGTTCATCCCTGAGGGCACAAGGGATGAATTGACAGTTTCTCTGGGTAACCCAGAGCATCATGGATGTGTTAGGGCTGCAAGCGCTGGTGTGGGCATCAAAGCGTTCTTTGGTAACCCAGCGTAAACATGTCCCAAGAGAAGGAATTTCACAAGAAGAGGTAACCTATTCTTTCTTTATAATGTTACTGTAAAAGAGAATTCAATAATCAGAAGCTAACATTTCTTTTATCCATGTATAGGTAGATAAGATAGTTGATAGGAAAATCGAAGAAGCAATGAGCAAGTGGCAGGCATCTCTGATTGCCACTCAGCAGACAGTACCTATGGCATCCCGCTCTACTCCTACTGTAGAGGTTGGGAGTAATCCTATAGACCTAATACCTAACACATCCGCTGTAAGTATTTATATGACATACTAACTAGTCTTTTCAAGATGATTTGTTTTCAAGATGATATGTATATATGTATATAACATTCTTTACAAAAAAAATTGTAGGGGATGAAGCCATGCCGTCTAAAAAGTAAAGAATTTGTCATTGCAGAGGCGTCAGCTTACCTATCCCTACTAGGGGAAATGTTTCATGGGTCTCCATTACCAGCTGGTTGGGTTCGTGTGAGCCCAGTACATATATTCCCCAATTGGATGGATCTTCCATTGCCATATGCCCACCCAGATTGTGAAACACTTGGTGAGGTAGAAGGCGGAGTGATATTGTGGCCAAAAGCGGATGTCCTCTATACTGAAACTGTATGGTAAATTTACATTACGTTAAATTGTTAGTGTGTGTATATGATGTCAATTGATCTGAAATTATTTATATACAGGTTAAAAAGAAGACACCCAGAGCATCTAGGCCTCTACCTCCACCTCCTACATTACCAAATTGGGTTCCACAGGACCTACCTGTCCCGTTAGGTATTAATTGTAGGGGTATGGTAATATGGTTAGGCGAACATGATATAAATTGCCCTATAATTGTTTCTATAGATGCGGATGCTGCAGGTCAATCATATGAAAACAAACTATTTATACAAGATATTTTGGAGTTGTTTCAATATGATTGGCTGAATATATCTGTGATAGAGCTATGGATAAGGTGAGATATTCTTTATACATCCATATTCCTTGTGTAGGATCTGGTGATCTGGTTTCTTATTTATTAATGTATACGTAATACATATTTTACAGCTACTTAGACAAGATATGTGCAGATTTTTCATTCGAACATATAGGATTTTTGATTCCATCTTTGATTAGTCTAATAGCTAAAGACCCTCCGTCAGTTCAACAATACTGTTGTGATGCTTTTACAAATTTTTCTCAAAATAACAAGACGGTGATAATAGCTCCATTCAATGTGGAGTAAGTTTACTTTCCTTATAATTTTGACTTAAGAAAATTACATTTTTATTGTAGATTTTGAGTTATTAATTTTTAACTTTTTTACCTCTAGTGGTATGCATTGGGAGTTACTAGTTATTGTCTCTGAGATGTTCACTGTCTATTATCTAGATCCTAAGAGGACGAAATTGAATTCAAAATATGGACACACAATGAAAATGACATTATTCCGGTGAGAAATATATCATTTTCATATCCGTTAACATATGTTATTACATTACTATTTAATTATGCAATGTACTATGTTACATTAACATGTAGGGGTTTAGATGAGTTCAAAAATACTGGAGGAAAGGTCCCCAGGAAAAAGAACTAGTCAATAATTTGGAAGAATATGGAAGTAAGTTCCCGAATGCAATGTATATATTATTTATGTGAACAATGCTTAATTAGTTGTATTTTTTAATATTTTGTATATTTCAATTTATAGTGTGCTACACAAGACAACGGACGGACATGTGCATACTATGTGATGCGATTTATACACATAATTATCAAATATGCCGCAGTGGACATCGATACCATTCTTGAGGTATTATATATAGTCTCATTAGATAATATGAAATATATCAATCTTATTTATATATTATTAATTATATATATACATCATTCTCTTTGCAGGTGTTTAAAACTGACCACATTACAGGAAAGGCCTTACCAGATGTACATGCTCCCTATATGACGGAAGAATTAAATGATGTAAGAGAAGAATGGGCAACAACCATACAAGTAGTGGGAGTTTTAAAATATAATTGAGATGATGATAGCGAATAATGACTAAAGAATGATATTTTGTAAATGAATTTTTGAATTATAATATGTGTGAATGTTTCTACATGTCTGAATGTTTCTACATGTGTCTGAATGTTTATACATGTGTGAATGTGAAAATGAATGAAACTGCTGGTTGCTATATGAATGTTTCTACATGTGTGAATGTGAAAATGAATGGAACTGCAAATTGCTACATGAATGTTTCTACATGTGTGAAAATCGAATGGAACTGCATGTTGTTAAATGTGTGAAAATTAATGTTGTTAATTTTGCAGGTTTGTGGCCTGTTGTTGGCTGATATCAATGGACGTCGAAAAACATGCAATTCATAATTGAATTGTAGGTTTCTCATATGCGACTAGCCACGGTAGGCCTGCGGACTGATAAGAAAAAAAAATGAAATAGGCGTCGGTTATTTGTTTAAAACCGATGACAAATGATTACAGTGTCGGATAAATAATTATAACCGACGCCTAATGCATGTGATGTGGTGTCGGTTATCAATAATAAATCGACGCTGATGGTTCTGGCGTCGGTTGCCCTACTAGTAACCGACGTTGATTTCCCTAATGAGGCCAGACATCACGGCCGTGCTGGCCAGCATGGTCGTGGCAGCGAGCCAGACACCACGACCGTGCTGGTCAGCACGACTGTGGCAGCGGACCAGACAACACAGCCGTGCTGGCCAACACGACCGTGGCAGCGGGTGAGATGGCATCGGTTATCACTAATAAACCGACGCTGATAGTGCCCGAGATGGCACTCTTTCTGTGGCGCGAAGGTTTATGGCGTCAGTTTCAAAACTAATAACCGACGCCTATACCCCCGTGCTGACGCATTTTCAGTGGCGTACGAAGGGTTGGGACGTCGGTTTGAACACCGATGCCTAACAATTAGCCTTTTAGCGGCGCCCACATAGGTGTCGCATTAAAACCGACGCTAAAGATTTTAAATAACCGACACTAAAGGCCGGTTATGTACTAGTGGTAACACATTCTTTTATCAAAAATATATATTATATTATTAATATTAGAGTGATGTTTTATTTAGATTTAATAAGTAATAGAAGTCAAATAATATATGTTAATTTGAATGTAAATATTACAAATTAATTAAATACATTGCAACAAAATATTTTTTTAAAAATGGGTAGCAGAGCGAGTATGCTATCTGGAGGCCCAAGAATGAAGACAACAATCCGTTCGATCAATATTTTAATCTAATCTCATGTATTTTGGTAAATATTTTGACCAAATAGGTTTATTTTGATTTTCCCCCTAGCTTTTGTCCGCTCTTAATAGCCTTCCCAAACCCTACTATCCGGAAAGAAATAAGAACACTTCACATATCCTCACACCAGTGCCCGATAGTCCCGTCGCCGCAACCTACCCCCATACCTGGCCATCCCTAAGGCTGTAAATGGGTACAAGTAGACTCGTATACCCTACCCACTAAAACCCGTTAATGGTCCATCTTTTTATACCGACTTACCCATCTACCCGCTTATGCGTGGACCCATATTTTTGTCGGTATAATAATGGGTCCAACTATACACATACCCACTATAACCGCATACCCACATTACCAAATAAATAAATAAATAAGCATGTTATATACGTATGTTATTTGTTAGAATCTAACGGCCTAAAGACATTCTCCAATAATCTAATGGTTAACATTTCTAACCTAATCAAAATCTGGACCAAACAAATACAGGTCGTGCATTTCACACACAAACCGGGGCTCCAGCCTCCTGCCTCCGTTCCCACGTCCGGTGACTCCTTCTTGACTCACCATCAGTACCACGACATCTAGCCACCTCGGATTTCTGGCTCCCACCAACACCTCTGACTGCTCTAGCTACTACCTACTGCCGACTCAAGGAGCCAGACGAAATCCTTATCTCAGCGTTCGACAGCCAAATTTCGTCCAAGTGTTTGTAAGATACTAGTCTTGGATTGATACGAGCGTTGTATGATCAAGAACTTCCTTGTATTGATCGAGCCAAAAGTCATTCAAGGTTTAAAAAAAGGTACTTGTTTACTTCTGTGCGCCGTTCGCTGGCTTCGATGGTTCCTCACCCAAATATGATAACTCCTTATTCTATTTGTCGCTGAGTCCTGTAAGTGGATCGATTGCTCTCTCTACGTCCTTTATCTTTTCTTTACCAATCTGATACCAAAATAATGCAATCCATTCTACTAGTATAGAACTAAAACGAAATGTCATTTTCATGTTGAACGATGGACGCTATTCATTAAGCATATGGGTATTGATCATTATATATTTCCAAAGTACAAAACATTAAATTCGGGACAAATGTTCAAATACAAAGAACCAATACATCATCCCATATGAAGATCAAAATAATTTTTTATAGTCTTAGTATATTTTTCTTCAAGAACAGTATGCCAATAGACCCACACCACATATTCGTATTGTATGTGAGTCTGGGTATGGTGCGGGTGTGATTTTTAGTAATGCGGGTTTGGGCCATACCCGTACACTCTAAAATTGAAAGGGTATGAATGGGTATGATCGTATCCGTACTATATGCGCACTGTTTACGGCCCTAGCCATGTCGGTAGATACTCTGCCTACCCGTTGATGTTATAATACACATTGAGATTACGGCTGTTACAACGTATTTAGCTGATGTTATAATACGCGTTAAGATCTCGCATTAAAGAAAAGTGTTAAGAAACGATGCTAATTATTTTCGAATGATAAACATGCTCATGACTTTTGTCCAATGTCCTATTAACTGAGATCTTATTATTTTATTATTAAGGCAATGTCTTAACGGATCTTAGAATGACGACATGCTATTAAATAAAATCATGTCTACGGTCTCGGTATTAATTTTTTATGCTGCATCATTCTACTTTAGATTATCTTTTCTTCTACAAGATGCATTACTAGTAATATATTCATGCATGCTTTTTTGTTGTCTAGTTAAGAGCGTGCTACACTAAAACACGACACAATTCCAATCAAGACCGAAATGGAGAACAATGTTTGAAAGGGAGGATGCATATATAGGTAAATCTCAAACATATTTACGTAGTACCAGTGTTGTGTAATAAGAAATTTCTCAACAGTGTGTGATCCTTAGTTCAGTGGGGAGAAACACGAAAAATACACTTTTAATTGCAACTATGTAGAAATACAAATCATAGGGAGTCATATTCATTTCTTATATGTATATATATTACATCCAATGAGATCAAGTTATGCTATTTTAATATCTTGTTAAATGACTACAAATTAGAAGCGCACATTCTATTTTATATTTGAATATTTTTCATAATATTTATTTCTCTAGTACATATTTTAATATAATAAGTTTATTTTTCATTATGACTATTTTTTCTTTAGAATTATCATAATTTTTGTAACTTGGTTGTATATAAGACAAGGCCAACAAGTATACGTCAATCCCATGTTTTGATAAAATTTCTAGTGTCGTGCTAGTACCAACGCATGAACAAGTGAATACGGTGACATTTTTCATGTTAAAAGTACCTTCCCATAGATGCTATGTTGTTATTTTTAGCCCAGAAGTAATATGTACAGTTTATATTTTCTTTGGGTCTCAATAATAAAATTGTTTGTGGTAGAGAAGATGCAGCTCCGTAGCTCCTACAACTCTCAACCCAAGGTTTGTTTTCTGATACATTCAATTTTGCACAATGAATTTTCAACCTTTCCCCATTCATATAGCTCTCGAGTTTTCTCTATGTACACCCGTAAAGGTATAATGTATATAAGTTACATCAAGTATACAACATGTTTGGAACTTTTGTTGTTGTTTTACATAATTGAAATGGCAGTTGGATTGCTGTAGATATCTTATGATTTGGTCAATATGGTGTCAATAATATAGAATCACTCTTCTTGTATCAAAAAATTAATGACGGATGTTAATCTAACTACTCTTTGCTCTATGTTATTAGTATTGATCTGTATCAAATATTACCAAAACATTAAATACAGTGTGACCTTTCCACATTTTGCTTTTGTTAGTTGGGGATTTAAAGGCGAGGATGATTTATACTACTAACATACATGGAGACTTCATAATTTGATGTAATTGCTTCCTAGATTGCATCCACTCCTCCCCACTAGAGGCATACTGATCTAGACCCAACACGTCTAGTCTATAACCATATATGCACCACACGAAGTCCTAATTATTGTGTTCATATCATGTTATGGTACCATAATGTGAATAGTTGAATAAGACAAAATGATAACACACATAAGCATTAAGCATTATAGTATAGTCATATTTTAACTCCATAATTGAAGAAGCAAATGATGATACTCTAGTGGATTAGATTGCATCGAAATGTTATTTCAATTTATCTTATATTTATTTTATATAGTGTCCAAAGCAGCCGAACAACACAGATTGCGAGTATTATGTGTTGAAGTACATGAGAGACATCGTTGATGCGAGATTTATAATATTTCTAAAAAGATAAGCTACTTATAATTATATTCTTTTGGTTTGTTCAAACTTCTAACTACATTGAATAAATGACAATATGTGGATATATTAGACATATGATTTTAGTATTATTTGAACTATATTGGTAGTTGCTTCAAACAAGAAGAGATCAACAAGATCTGAAACTAGTGGGCGACGTGTGTTCTTGAGCATGCACCAAATTATATGACATGAGCGTGAGACATATGTTCTTTTGCAAAGATCAATGTGTGAAACCTTTGTAGTTGATTTTCAGTTCAATTCTAGAGTGTATACTCACTACCTTATATTATTGAATCATTGTATAGATGATTCATTATTTATAAGATTAGTGCAAGTTCTTTTCAAGGTTTGATGGAAATTTTGTTCAATTATGTGCGTGTTTGTGAAATGAGAAAAAGTATAATTTCATATTTATTGTAATTTTTTTAAAATATAGTTAATTTCATCAACAAAATTGATTCAATGTGATCTATCACTCTAATGAAATGCAACTAATGATATGTTGTCAAAGGTATGATATTATAACAAACAACACACGTTGTGTTACCACACCTATTATAACAGGTGTGTCTGGAAAATAGACCCCTATTACAACAGGTTTATCTAGAAAACAGACCCTATTACAACAGACTTACATAGTTAACTACAACATACACCACCTGTTGTATAAAATATGTATATTACAACATGCACACCACATGATGTATAAACACCCAATATTACAACAAGTGTATTTATTGAAAGACAACATGCTTCAACTGTTGCATAAACATATATATTACAACATGTGCACCACATGCTGTAGAAAATACCCCTACTACTACGGGTGTATTTATTGAAAGACAACATGATTCAACTGTTATATTAACATATATATTATAATAGGTGCACTGCATGATGTAAAAAAATACCCTATTATAATGGGTATGTTTAGTAAAAGATAACATACTTCAACTATTGTATAATATATATTACAATGGGTACACCACATGTTGTATTAAACACCCATATTACAATGGTGGATTCATTCAAAGACAACATATTTCAACTATTGTATAAAATACATGTGTTGCAACATGCGCATTGTAACATCCCTCACCTGGGTTATGAACTAACCCTAGGTGTTTTTCTTAAAACATGTGATTAGATGCTTGTGGTTATCTTTTGATATGTAATTAAAGCTCATGAGGAACATATATTTCCATTTCTGTCCTTTTTGAACAATGTTGTAATATTGTTTTGTTAAATATGGACCTATGTGCAAATTACCCAATTAGAGGGGTTAATTTACAAATTTCACATGTTAAGATGTTCCTATGGTGTTGAGACATCATAAGAATGAATATGATGTAGTGATATGGATTCTCCAAGCTTGGGCACCAAGATATAGTTTGTATAGCAATCCTTGTGCTTTAAAACCTAGTTTTGGTGTAAAGTGCAATTTACCCAAAACATAGGGTGCAACATGTAAAATATACCCTCTAGAGTATCTTTCATGACTCTTGACATCAATTAGAGCAAATATAATGAGGAGGGTGCCTCATTTGTATAATCATATAAGAAGGATAACCTTTATAAGTAAATAATCAAGATGTATGCAAAATGACCCTTTTATATGTGCAACTTAGTAAGGTGTTTGGCTTCTTTTCCTCTAAACCTTGGTTGAGAGATAAATTTTGCATGTGACAAGGAGGGAGAGACGTGGCAATAAAGTGGAGAAGGACCCATATGAGAAATAAGGAAATAATTATCATTATCTTGAAAATATGCCCAAAATATATAAGCACATCTCCTTTCCACAAGCAAGGGATCGTTTCCCTTCATTTCCTCTTCTTATCTTCTTTGTTGGCCGACTTAGGAGAATCTCAGGAGAAGAGGAGAACGACCAAGCTGGTTTAGGTAAGTTTTGATCACCATCTAGCTCGGATTCATGGAGGAAATCTTGCTACAAGGTTGGTTTTCTAGTCTTTCTTACATAAATCTTCTTTCTAGCCATCTTCTCCATCCAATTCTTGAGGAAAGGACCTTAGACGACCTGTGGAGGTCAAGCCACCATTAAAACTACGGATCTTGGAGCTCTAGATCAGATTCTAAGGTGGGTTTTATAACTCTAAACCTTAAAGTTTTGTTTTGTATCTTCTTTCCTTGAAAACGTTGCTTGTTCTCCTTTCTTTCACACTTCTATGTGTTCTTGCAACCAAAACCGTGAAGAACAGTCCATGTTCTTGAGGTAGAAGAAGGTGGCGTTAATTCCAAAGTTTCATACTGATCCTAATTTATCAAACGGTCCTCCACCTCTTGCCCAAACTGTGGCATCCAACTTATAAAACACAAGATTAACTAATGCGGAAACGAATCACTAGCAGCGGATTACTGAAAATCACTAAAAATTAAAACTTTTTGCAAAGAGATCCAAACATAGGAAACTCTTATAACAAAAACCATAGCATTACCTAAACATCCTTGTTTGTAGTTACACACCATGTAACATCTCTTCTCGAGGATTACATTCAACAATTGCTTTACTCTACTATACATAAGCAACATAAAACCTCGAGGCATTCAAGCTAAAATCTCAAGTCGAAGATAAAAACACTATCTACTGACTTCGAGGACCTGAGAGTACAGAGACGACACATAGGACTACTAACTATACAAAACTTGGCAGCCAGTGCCTCCACCTGAGTCATCACTGCTGTTTCGGATACTGCTGCTGCTTTCCTTTTCCTGCAAAAGAGTCTCTGCTTCTTTGTCCGCATCCACCTAAAAATGTTGGATCCCACGGGGGTGAGACAATTGTAAATTGTCCCAGCGGGAGATATAACTCTCCACCAAAACATTGTTATTACATATTATTATATTAGAATTGAACATGAGTACTTACATATGTACAACAACATTATTCATTGTATGAACAGAGAGAGTTAATCTCCTATCTTAAGGAGAACATTGTATCTACTCATGGTAGATTCATAATCCATACATCTAATTGCAAGGAATGTAAAGAGATATGAATAACATTTATCAACTAACATTGCATATCAGAAGTATAACATCAGCCAATAAATTTCCGTATTCAATCCTATAGCAAACATGCTAGACGGCTGATTACATTTTACAATTACACTTATGCCCTGAGGAGATGAGGTATACCGCTCATGCTCCAACCGACCACTGCGAAGTCGAAATCGGTACCATACAAGGTCAAAGATAGAGCCGACTACCTAGACCTCCCATATCTCGGTCAGCGCAAGATCACATGCAGGACATCTTGTGTCACTGCTATATATATATCTTTCCAGGGTATACTGGCAACTTCGCTATTAGAGTTACAGTGGCGTGCTGCACTCTCTTCGCCATCGTGAGATCTTGTGTTTATCTCCATTGATCCGACATTGTCTTTATTGGGAGATGTGTACGACATCTTCCCAATCATCGGGGGATTAGTGATACATCCTTCCCAGAATATGTAATGAAGGATTGTGGGATCTCATGTTTATCTACCACCAATCCTGCATTAGGGCGTAAGGTATTCGCGCCCATCACCCCCACATACTCAAAAGTATGCCCTCCGGGTTTTGTCGCGGAGCACCCGTTTCACCATCACCAGTTTGCTGACGATGATGGATCTATGGTCAGGGCTCTACATGATATGATTTCACTTGATTATTTAAGTACATTGTCATGTTCTTTTAGCATCAATCAAGTTCTCAAACATATTTTATTCAGACAAATGCTATAAAGAAACATGTACTATTTTCATCATTCACTTCTCATTCTTTATGAGGCATTGGGATCTCAGTCCCTCATTTCAATACTGGGATTTCTCATCCCTCAACCATATCATTATCATGCTTATCAAATCTGGGTATTCATACCCTCAATTCATCATTGTCACTGTTACCATTTGCTAGGTAACTATTACCTTCAGGTCCTTAGACCGAGGTATGCATGATGCTTATTGCACAAGTATCTCACATGGCTCTCAAAGCCTATTAAATGTTTTGTCACCTTTCACTAGACAACAACAACTTATTCATGAGACTCATAAGGTCCATATACCTTTTGTTACTTTTACTAAGCAACAACAACATTAGGCACATAAGTCCATTCAACATATTTGTTATATGAATGTCATAGCTCAGGTCTGGCTATGCTCTTCATCTCATGATGTCTACATGATTAATAGACATGATAACAACCATACAAGTCATTGACCACATCATGTGATACATTAGTAACACCAATATTCCTTTATCAGGATTGTGGTTTATCACCAAATAGGGATTTTCACTCCCTTTACCCAAAATTAGGGTTAGGGTTTCCCGACTGACATTAATTAGGGTTTTATGCTCATGTAGTTAGATCAACCCTAATGTATTGCTCTACACCTCTAGGAGCATTCAAAGATATCATAAGTGTATGCTTATGATCACCATTCTCATCATATATCATTAATGATCATCAATACAAGGTACAAGTTCACTTCTCATTCTTATTATGGTATGATTTCCTCATACCCATTAGGGTGGCTTATCCCTTTCTCAATGTCTATTAGTTTAAACTCATCAAAGTATATCAATTCATTACAATTTCATTGTAATAACTACATAACACACACACTTCATGTGTTTCTCATCCAAGTATGTTGGATTGAGATACATCAAGGTATTTCAGCCCTAAAATGCTGAATGTGATATCTACCATATCTTGATGTATCACTTTCTTGTCATTTTTTTCTTATTTAGGTTAATTAACTAACCTTGTATTAAGTTATCTCCCCTCTTAATACTTTATCCACTAACATGTTACTTCCATCATATGGTTCATAAGTTACACATTAGAATTGTCCAACTATCTCTAATGATATGGACTTATTCAATGGTTAGACATTGCTGAATATAGGATAACCCATTATCCATCACTTTATATATTTCAACTCTTAGGATGTTATCCATATCATTATTAGGGTAGCATACATCATTCCTAAGAGTTTCATATCCTCATCTTTATAGGGTATATAGGGTTAATACATATGAGTCAAGATAAATACATGTATTGAGTTAGATGCATAATGATCTAAGCATCATCTTACCTCTTATACCCTTATTCATCAAAATTATATCAACTTCAATTCAAGTATAGAACACCACGGCCGTGCAGCCTTACACGGTCGTGCAGAGTGGTGCCACCACGGTCGTGCTACCTTGCACGGTCGTGCAAAGTGAATATACCACGGCCGTGCTGCCTAACACGGTCGTGCTACATGAGTTCATTTCTTGAATCATATTCAAGTATGAATTCTATTCTTTTATTAGGGAATTATAGTTTCACATACCATTTCCCTTCATTAGAATAGGGATTGCATATAGCATCACCCTTCATTAGGGTTTCATATCGCATTGCCCATAATTAGGGTTTACTAATCATTCCCAATTAGGGTTTCTCATAAAATCACTCTCAATTAGAGCTTCACATGGATACACCTTCAATTAGGGTTTCATATGGATGCACCCTCAACTAGGGTTTGAGTTCAATAACCCTGTCAATTAGGGTTTATGTTCATGTTTAGGGTTTCATGATCTCTTTGCTTAAGGATCATAACCCTTAATCACCACATGAATCATATTCATGTATGAATTCATGCTATCAACTTCTTAACTTGATTAGGTCATATCAACTCTTCAGTCGAGTACATACAACTATGATTAACATAGTGTATCAAGTCATTGATCCTATAAGCAATTAGGGATTCCTCCATTAATTGACACTTAATCACTTTGGTACTATTAGGGTTTCAACCTCTTTACTTTCATTGATTATCATTATTAATCATCATTGGATCAATAGTACATTCATCATCTTACTTCCCAAAGATTCAATCACATTGGACCTCCATTACATAAGGTATCCAAATGAATTAGGGTTTACTATACATCCTAATTAGCGATTTCACATGTAGACAACCTCTTAATAGGGTTATACATGAAATCAGCCTCAATTAGGGTTTACATCATGTATTGGATCCATGGATTTGTTATGAATTAATGACTAGTACCATTAAAGGTATCTCCCACCTAATCACATTAGGTTTTCAAAAAGGTTTGATCCATTGGACCTTCAATAACATAAGGTATCCAATTGAATTAGGGTTTTCAATGTTGATTCCTTCAATCATTGAATTCATGGAACCAATCATCAATTAAACCTATACCCATACTTCAATTGAGTTTAATAGGTCAACCTTCCACTGATTTGACCCTCAATTGACCCTCAATTGGTCATCAATTAGAGTTTGATTCCATTGAATTAGGGCTTGGAATTGATGATTCTTCAACACTAATCAATGCAGAACTAGTTGCATTGAAACCATTGAACCATCATCCAAATTGGGTATGACCTGACCCCAAACGGTCTTGAGGTCGTTTGGATGACCTCCAAACGGTCTTGGGACCGTTTTCCCATCATATCACTCAAATCTAAGCCATCCAATTAGAGTTTGGTTCATTGGATTGATCACCAAATCAACATTACATTGTTTAACAGCTTGGTACCTTTAGAACTTCAAACACCTAACCATACTCAACCCTAGACCTCCAAACGGTCTTGGGTGACCACCAAACGGTCTTGAGACCGTTTGTATGAGATCCAAACGGTCTTGAGACCGTTTGGCCCATCCAACCTTTGGATTCTAGTGAAAAATCATCATGGATTGGTCTATCGAATTGATCAACAAATCAGCACAACATCGTAATAGGATTAGTACCTTTGGACCTTCAATTGGTCAACTATACTTGACCCCAGACCTCCAAACGGTCTTGGGGTGATCCCCAAACGGTCTTGAGACCGTTTGGGTGATCCCCAAACGGTCTTGAAACCGTTTGGGATAATCAACCCAAAATCTCAACTTAACTCATTCGAATTTCAGCACTGTTTTCAATTAGGGTTTGCCTAATTGATTAGCCTTCAACTCATGATTCCTTTGGCGTTAACCTCTCAAATTTGGAGGGTCATTAAAAACATCATTAAAAACAGTAATACCAAACGGTAAACATTTTGTCAACTCACGCAAACGGTCTTGAACCCATTTTCCCAAAAGGGTCAAGTTAATCAGGTTGAAAATCAGCACTTAATCCAATTAGGTCTTCCTAATTGATTACCATTCAACCTATGATTCCTTTAGAGTTAATCCATCAAATGTGGAGGGTTATCAACCAACATCATTATGAACAGGAATCCTAAACGTTCAACGCTTGGTCAACCATTTCAAATGGTCTTGAACCCGTTTGCCCAAACAAGTCAAGTTATTCAGGTTGAAAATCAGCACTTAATTCAATTCGATTTGTCTAATTGATTGGCCTTCAACCTATGATTCCTTTGGAGTTAACCCCTCAAATTTGGAGGGTCATTATCCTACATAATTAGGAACGAGATTCCGAAACAGTCAACGCTTGGTCAACTCCTTCAAATGGGTTTGAAACCGTTTGCCACCAAACGGTTTGCAACCCGTTTGGTCACCAAACAGTTTTGGTGAAACCGTTTGGTCCCAACCTTTGAGATCGTTTTCTCCCAAGATATTTGGTGAGGTGCTTGCTTATTATGATGTCATCATCATCTTCCTTCGTGCACCCAAGAACAGCAACCGTTCTTGATGGAATTTGCAGCAAAGAAGCAAAAGTGTATCAAATTGAAGAATTCAATCAACAAAGCATAGATAATCGATGCAATAGCAAAGTTTATGGGTTTAAGTTATAAAACCCGCCTCAAATTTGATCTCCAAGATCCGTGGATTTAATGGTGGATGGATCTCCAGAAACTATCCAAGGTTCTTTCTTGAGCTTTTGGATGAAATGGATGGCTAGAAATGGAAATTGAGTGAAGAAAACTAGAATCAAGCATTGATTTAGGGTTTTCACCATGAATCCAAGGTAGAAGATGATCTAACCTTACCAACAGGTGGTGTTCGTCCTTCTCCTGCTCTTGGACTCTCCCTTGGTCGTCCAAAGCAAAAGGAATAAGGAAAAAGGCTAAGGAAACGTGCCTTATGTGTTGTTGAAATAAGGTATACATATATGATATGTATATGGGTATTTAATGAAAGAGAAAATGAAATCATTTTCTTTAAATTCCATACTAATTTCCCCCTAATCCTCCTCCATTACTTGATCACGAAACCACCTTCAAACTTTTGTAAAAGCTCTTCATTATCCAAAAATTAATGGAAAAGAAATTAAGCACCTTAATCCATTATAATAATAATATATCTTTTTGAGTGGAAATTCTTTTCCTTATAATAAGGTGAGTGGAACTTTACCTCCTTAGGATATTTTTGATCCTTGGAAGCTCAAGGACGTCCACACACACATCTGAATTCCACCATTTAAGTTTTTATTGAAAACCCTTCAAATTTTTATTTATTTATTTTTGCATTAATTTGAATTAAAGTTCCATATATGCTTAAATCTTGATTATTTTAATATCAAGATTCTCTCTCCTCCAAGATAATTCAAATGAGGTGCCCTTCTCATTTTCTTTGCTCTAAATGATGACAAAGATTATTAGGGACCTTATTGAAGTGGTAATTTGCATATTGAACCCTAGGTTTTGGGTAAATTGCACTTTACACCAAAACTAGGTTTTAATGCACAACATTGTCAATCAAGCTCTATCTTGGTGTCCAGGCTTGTGGAAAACTTACCACTACATCAAAGTCATTCTTATGATGTCTCAACATCAGAGGAACATCTTATCATGCAACATTTGCAATTTAACCCCTCAACTTGGGTAATTTGCACTTTAGTCCAAAACAAGCAAACATTGCTTCAACATTGTCCAAACATGACCAAAATTGAAACATAGGTTCCTCATGAGCCCTAATTACTTTTCACAAGATAATATTAAGGATTTAATTATATTGATTAAGTAAAACTCCTAGGGTTAAGGCACAATCCAGGTTAGGGATGTTACAAATTATAAACCCCTAACAAGGATTTCGTCCCCGAAATCCAGATAAAGGAAGATAGATGTATTTTATTCATCATACCATTTAGTATTCACATATCATCTCCTTATTATGGAGACACCATAAAACTTTTGGTCAGCACAATGTGTTTCCATACAAGATTCTCATAGAATTAACATACAAGTCACATGCTCCACTGTCCTTCATTATTGACTGTGGACTCAATTTTGTATCAAGGAACACTTTTCTTGTTCAGAGAAACATCATGCATTCTTTATTAATATCATCTTTATGCAGAGCATAAACCCCTAACATGTTATGTTCATATTATTTTATATAATCAAAGTAATTCATGGTTGACCACTCTCGGTAGCTAACATAAACCATCTGATAATTCTTTAGATACCAGGATCCCTTACCTTGGTATCTATTACATATGTTAACAACATATCACATCTTTATCTTCCTTTCCTCTTGGGACATCACTTGTTACATGTATCTTCATCTTGGAACCAAAGTCCAAGATAAACTGATACTTTTCTAAGTATCCATCACTTGAAATTTTTTATCTTATGCACATCAAGTGTCCTAAGACCCACTTGATTTCCATGTCTCTGAAAGGAAAGAGAACAAGGATTCACATTCCTCTTATTAATTCTTGTATTTTCAACTATTCATGAAGCAACTAGTCTTTATCTCATCCAAGGTTCCTTGCCCTAGCATAGGAATGATAAGGATGATTACATGACATTATTCCCTTATTTATTATTATCTTAACATGTTTATGATTATCTCAATATCTCATCACATTTTCCATTTCCACATTATGGAAACGATCTTTATTATGCTTGAAGCATTATTGATCAAGGTTCATCTCCCTCGATCCCATTCTTGTCTTATGGGGAATATACTTTTAATTCCTCATATACATATGCTCTTTTGATATTATCTTAGGTTTCTCTTTCTTATACTTAGGATATGACACATTTATTCATTTCATATTTCTAATTTCATGATACTCATTAGATTGTATTAAAATGATTGCTTGATCAGGGCAATAAAAAAGATATCAATCTAAGAGTTTCCATACTCACTTTATCATCAATAATTGTATACCTGGCCAGGGTTTACAAGTACTGAGATCAAGTAGTATGCACTTACATGCTATCATATTCCTTGCTTTTATCATAACCATAAACACAAGATTTAACATCCTTGGATTTTATCCAGACATCTCTTCTATACCTCTTCCTCTTTCATAGAGGTAAGAACAATATAGAGCATTGAACATAATTCAAATTCTAGTTCTCATCATTTCTTTCCTATATAGCAACCAATAGGGAAAACAAAATCAATAATCCTCCTTTTTATAACAAAAAGGGTTTAGTGTACTCAACATGTACACATTTATAACATACATTTTCTTCATATCATGGTCTTATTAGTCTTATTACTGAAGCAAGAACTAAGCCATGAAATCTTACAGGTGAAAGGTTAAGACCTTTGCACTTACTTAGTGGCTACTGCCCTGGTACACTAGGCATTTATTGCACTATTAGTACAAAAAACTTGGCTTTTTAAAACCATTACGCAAATGTCTCTAAAATTATAGAGACCATCCTACTTCTTAGCTTATTTCCCTTCCTTGAGCACTTGCCATCACATATTTATTATCTGTCTAGACTTATGGCAGAGTCTACTTTCTTGCCATAAGTTAATCTTTTCCATATTTTCCCTTGTTCCAACATGACTAAGTCATTTAGGAACTCTTTTAAAACTCAAGCTTTCTGTATTAAGGACTGATAACCTAGGTTGTAAGACTAGTATCCAATCCCCTATATGCATTACTGTTGCCCTAATCTGCCCAACAAGAGCATGATCATAGGATTCTCTATCCTGATCAGGTCTTAATGGAGATTCTCAGGCACTCATTCTATTCTTGTATGATCCCTTGCACCTCTTTTTGGTAAAACAACATTGCCCTTAGCAATGTGTTCCTTGTGTTCTCCAGTCATTTTAAACTTTACCCTTTCTCTGCACAAGCAGAAATCATTATAGGGTATACTGGAGGACACTAACACAGAATCTACTACCTTAGTCCTATGTCTCTGTAGACTCAGCGAACCTGGCTCTGATACCAACAATTGTGGCATCCAACTTATAAAACACAAGATTAACTAATGCAGAAACGAATCATTAGCAGCGGATTACTGAAAATCACTAAAAATTAAAACTTTTTGCAAAGAGATCCAAACATAGGAAACTCTTATAACAAAAACCATAGCATTACTTAAACATCCTTGTTTGTAGTTACACACCATGTAACATCTCTTCTTGAGGATTACATACAACAGTTGCTTTACTCTACTATACATAAGAAACATAAAACCTCGAGGCATTCAAGCTAAAATCTCAAGTCGAAGATAAAAGCACTATCTACTGAGACCGAGGACCTGAGAGTACAAAGACGACACATATGACTACTAACTATACAAAACTTGGCAGCCAGTGCCTCCACCTGAGTCATCACTGCTGTTTCGGATACTGCTGCTGCTTTCCTTTTCCTGCAAAAGAGTCTCTGCTTCTTTGTCCGCATCCACCTAAAAGTGTTAGATCCCACGGGGGTGAGACAATTGTAAATTGTCCCAGCGGGAGATATAACTCTCTGCCAAAACATTGTTATTGCAGATTATTATATTAGAATTGAACATGAGTACTTACATATGTACAAAAACATTATTCATTGTATGAACAGAGAAAGGTAATCTCCTATCTTAAGGAGAACATTGTATCTACTCATGGTAGATTCATAATCCATACATCTAATTGCAAGGAATGTAAAGAGATATGAATAACATTTATCAACTAACATTGCATATCATAAGTATAACATCAGCCAATGAATTTCCGTATTCAATCCTATTGCAAACATGCTAGACGGCTGATTACATTTTACAATCACACTTATGCCCTAAGGAGATGAGGTATACCGCTCATGCTCCAACCGACCACTGTGAAGTCAAAATCGGTACCATACAAGGTCAAAGGTAGAGCCAGCTACCAAGACCTCCCATATCTCAGTCAGTGCGAGATCACATACAGGACATCTTGTGTCACTTCTATATATATAGCTTTCCAGGGTATACTGGCAACTTCTCTATTAGAGTTACAGTGGCGTGCTGCACTCTCTTCGCGATCGTGAGATCTTATGTTTATTTCCATCGATCCGGCATTGTCTTTATTGGGAGATGTGTACGACATCTTCCCAATCATCGGGGGATTAGTGATACATCCTTCCCGGAATATGTAATGAAGGATTGTGGGATCTTGTGTTTATCTACCACCAATCCTGCATTAGGGCGTAAGGTATTCGCGCCCATCACCCCCACATACTCAAAAGTATGCCCTCTGGGTTTTGCCGCGGAGCACCCGTTTCACCATCACTAGTTTGCGGACGATGATGGATCTATGGTCAGGGCTCTACATGATATGATTTCACTTGATTATTTAAGTACATTATCATGTTCTTTTAGCATCAATCAAGTTCTCAAACATATTTTATTCAGACAAATGCTATAAAGAAACATGTACTATTTTTATCATTCACTTCTCATTCTTTATGAGACATTGGGATCTCAGTCCCTCATTTCAATACTGGGATTTCTCATCCCTCAACCATATCATTATCATGCTTATCAAATCTGGGTATTTATACCCTCAATTCATCATTGTCACTGTTACCATTTGCTAGGTAACTATTACCTTCAGGTCCTTAGACCGAGGTATGCATGATACTTGTTGCACAAGTATCTCACATGGCTCTCAAAGCCTATTAAATGTTTTGTCACCTTTCACTAGACAACAACAACTTATTCATGAGACTCATAAGGTCCATATACCTTTTGTTACTTTTACTAAGCAACAACAACATTAGGCACATAAGGCCATTCAACATATTTGTTATATGAATATCATAGCTCAGGTCTAGCTATGCTCTTCATCTCATGATGTCTACATGATTAATAGACATGATAACAACCATACAAGTCATTGACCACATCATGTGATACATTAGTAACACCAATATTCCTTTATCAGGATTATGGTTTATCATCAAATAGGGATTTGCACTCCCTTTACCCAAAATTAGGGTTAGGGTTTCCCGACTGACATTAATTAGGGTTTTATGCTCATGTAGTTAGATCAACCCTAATGTATTGCTCTACACCTCTAAGAGCATTCAAAGATATCATAAGTGTATGCTTATGATCACCATTCTCATCATATATCATTAATGATCATCAATACAAGGTACAAGTTCACATCTCATTCTTATTATGGTATGATTTCCTCATACCCATTAGGGTGACTTATCCCTTTCTCAATGTCTATTAGTTTAAACTCATCAAAGTATATCAATTCATTACAATTTCATTGTAATAACTACATAACACACACACTTCATGTGTTTCTCATCCAAGTATGTTGGATTGAGATACATCAAGGTATTTCAGCCCTGAAATGCTGAATGTGATATCTACCATATCTTGATGTATCACTTTCTTGTCATTTCTTTCTTATTTAGGTTAATCAACTAACCTTGTATTAAGTTATCTCCCCTCTTAATACTATATCCACTAACATGTTACTTCCATCATATGGTTCATATGTTACACATTAGAATTGTCCAACTATCTCTAATGATATGGACTTATTCAATGGTTAGACATTGCTGAATATAGGATAACCCATTATCCATCACTTTAGATATTTCAACTCTTAGGATGTTATCCATATCATTATTAGGGTAGCATACATCATTCCTAAGAGTTTCATATCCTCATCTTTATAGGGTATATAGGGTTAATACATATGAGTCAAGATTAATACATGTATTGAGTTAGATGCATAATGATCTAAGCATCATCTTACCTCTTATACCCTTATTCATCAAAATTATATCAACTTCAATTCAAGTATAGAACACCACGACCGTGCAGCCTTGCACGGTCGTGCAGAGTGGTGCCACCACGGCCATGCTACCTTGCACGGTCGTGCAAAGTGAATATACCACGGCCGTGCTGCCTAACACGGTCGTGCTACAAGAGTTCATTTCTTGAATCATATTCAAGTATGAATTCTATTCTTTTATTAGGGAATTATAGTTTCACATACCATTTCCCTTCATTAGAATAGGGATTGCATATAGCATCACCCATCATTAGGGTTTCATATCACATTGCCCATAATTAGGGTTTACTAATCATTCCCAATTAGGGTTTCTCATAAAATCACTCTCAATTAGAGCTTCACATGGATACACCTTCAATTAGGGTTTCATATGGATGCACCCTCAACTAGGATTTGAGTTCAATAACCCTATCAATTAGGGTTTATGTTCATGTTTAGGGTTTCATGATCTCTTTGCTTAAGGATATAACCCTTAATCACCATATGAATCATATTCATGTATGAATTCATGCTATCAACTTCTTAACTTGATTAGGTCATATCAACTCTTCAGTCGAGTACATACAACTATGATTAACATAGTGTATCAAGTCATTGATCCTATAAGCAATTAGGGATTGCTCCATTAATTGACACTTAATCACTTCGGTACTATTAGGATTTCAACCTCTGTACTTTCATTGATTATCATTATTAATCATCATCGGATCAATAGTACATTCATCATCTTACTTCCCAAAGATTCAATCACATTGGACCTCCATTACATAAGGTATCCAAATGAATTAGGGTTTACTATTCATCCTAATTAGTGATTTCACATGTAGACAGCCTCTTAATAGGGTTATACATGAAATCAGCCTCAATTAGGGTTTACATCATGTATTAGATCCATGCATTTGTTATGCATTAATGACTAGTACCATTAAAGGTATCTCCCACCTAATCACATTAGGTTTTCAAAAAGGTTTGATCCATTGGACCTTCAATAACATAAGGTATCCAATTGAATTAGGGTTTTCAATGTTGATTCATTCAATCATTGAATTCATGGAACCAATCATCAATTGAACCTATACCCATACTTCAGTTGAGTTTAATAGGTCAACCTTCCACTGATTTGACCCTTAATTGACCCTCAATTGGTCATCAATTAGAGTTTGATTCAATTGAATTAGGGCTTGGAATCGATTATTCTTCAACACTAATCAATGCAGAACTAGTTGCATTGAAACCATTGAACCATCATCCAAATTGGGTATGACCTGACCCCAAAAGGTCTTGAGGTCGTTTGGATGACCTCCAAATGGTCTTGGGACCGTTTGCCCATCATATTACTCAAATCTAATCCATCCAATTAGAGTTTGGTTCATTGGATTGATCACCAAATCAGCATTACATTGTTTAACAACTTGGTACCTTTAGACCTTCAAACACCTAACCATACTCAACCCTAGACCTCCAAACGGTCTTGGGTGACCACCAAACGGTCTTGAGACCGTTTGGATGAGCTCCAAACGGTCTTGAGACCGTTTGTCCCATCCAACCTTTGGATTCTAGTGAAAAATCATCATGGATTGGTCAATCGAATTGATCAACAAATCAGCACAACATTGCAATAGGATTAGTACCTTTGGACCTTCAATTGGTCAACTATACTTGACCCAAGACCTCCAAACGGTCTTGGGGTGATCCCCAAACGGTCTTGAGACCGTTTGGGTGATCCACAAACGGTCTTGAAACCGTTTGGGCTAATCAACCCAAAATCTCAACTTAACTCATTGGAATTTCAGCACTGTTTTCAATTAGGGTTTGCCTAATTGATTAGCCTTCAACTCATGATTCCTTTGGAGGTAACCTCTCAAATTTTGAGGGTCATTAACCAACATCATTAGGAACAGTAATCCCAAACGGTCAACGTTTGTCAACTCACTCAAACGGTCTTGAACCCGTTTGCCCAAAAGGGTCAAGTTAATCAGGTTGAAAATCAGCACTTAATCCAATTAGGTCTTCCTAATTGATTACCCTTCAACCTATAATTCCTTTGGAGTTAATCCCTCAAATGTGGAGGGTTATCAACCAACATAATTATGAACAGGAATCCCAAATGGTCAATGCTTGGTCAACTATCTCAAACGGTCTTGAACCCGTTTTCCCAAACAGGTCAAGTTATTCAGGGTGAAAATCAGCACTTAATTTAATTCGATTTGTCTAATTGATTGGCCTTCAACCTATGATTCCTTTGGAGTTAACCCCTCAAATTTTGAGGGTCATTAGACTACATAATTAGGTACTAGATTCCCAAACGGTAAATGCTTGGTCAACTCCTTCAAACGGGTTTGAGACTGTTTGCCACCTAACGGTTTGCAACCTGTTTGGTCACCAAACAGTTTTGGTGAAACCGTTTGGTCCCAACCTTTGAGATTGTTTTCTCCAAAGATATTTGGTGAGGTGCTTGCTTATGATGATGTCATCATCATCTTCCTTCGTTCACCCAAGAACAGCAACCGTTCTTGATGGAATTTGCAGCAAATAAGCAAAAGTGTATCAAATTGAAGAATTCAATCAACAAAGCATAAATAATCGATGCAATAGCAAAGTTTATGGGTTTAAGTTATAAAACCCGCCTCAAATTTGATCTCCAAGATCCGTGGATTTAATGGTGGATGGAGCTCCAGCAACTATCCAAGGTTCGTTCTTGAGCTTTTGGATGAAATGGATGGCTAGAAATGGAAATTGAGTGAAGAAAACCTAGAATCAATCATTGATTTAGCGTTTTCACCATGAATCCAAGGTAGAAGATGATCTAACCTTACCAACAGGTGGTGTTCGTCCTTCTCCTGCTCCTGGACTCTCTCTTGGTCATCCAAAGCAAAAGGAATAAGGAAAAAGGCTAAGGAAACGTGCCTTATGTGTTGTTGAAATAAGGTATTCATATATGATATGTATATGGGTATTTAATGAAAGAGTAAATGAAATCATTTTCTTTAAATTCCATACTAATTTCCCCCTAATCCTCCTCCATTACTTGATCACGAAACCATCTTCAAACTTTCGTAAAAGCTCTTCATTATCCAAAAATTAATGGAAAATAAATTAAGCACCTTAATCCATTGTAATAATAATATATCTTTTTGAGTGGAAATTCTTTTCCTTATAATAAGGTGAGTGGAATTTTACCTCCTTAGGATATTTTTGATTCTTGGAAGCTCAAGGACGTCCACACACACATCTGAATTCCACCATTTAAGTTTTTATTGAAAACCCTTCAATTAGTTTTATTTATTTTTGCATTAATTTGAATTAAAGTTCCATATATGCTTAAATCTTGATTATTTTAATATCAAGATTCTCTCTCCTCCAAGATAATTCAAATGAGGTGACCTTCTCATTTTATTTGCTCTAAATGATGACAAAGATTATTAGGGACTTTATTGAAGTGGTAATTTTCATATTGAACCCTAGGTTTTGGGTAAATTGCACTTTACACCAAAACTAGGTTTTAATGCACAACATTGTCAATCAAGCTCTATCTTGGTGTCCAGGCTTGTAGAAACCTTACCACTACATAAAATTCATTCTTATGATGTCTCAACATCATATGAACATCTTATCATGCAACATTTGAAATTTAACCCCTCAACTTGGGTAATTTGCACTTTAGTCCAAAACAAGCAAACATTGCTTCAACATTGTCCAAACATGACCAAAATTGAAACATAGGTTCCTCATGAGCCCTAATTACTTTTCACAAGATAATATTAAGGATTTAATTATATTTCTTAAGTAAAACTCCTAGGGTTAAGGCACAATCTAGGTCAGGGATGTTACACAAACGGTTTGCAAAACCGTTTGGAAGCAAACGGTTTCAAAACCGTTTGGAGGGCAAACAGTTTCATGAGATCGTTTGGAGCAAACGGTCTCCAAGATCGTATGGATGTGTTGACTAGGCATTGAACATTTGGAGGGCTGTTGTAAATATTATGCACTAATCAACCTCCAAGAACCATCAACTAATTCCAAGTAAATCACCAATTGAAGGCACTTTAGTCACCTAAACCCTAATCGGGTCTATTGCTGATTTCAATGATGCAATCATGTTGAAGTTTGGGTTGAGTGGCTCAAACGGTTTCAAAACAGTTTGGGGATCACCCAAACGGTCTCAAGACCATTTGGTGATCACACAAGACCGTTTGGAGGTCTAGGGTTAAGTGGGGTTGACCAATTAAGGGTCCAATCATATCAAGTTGTTGAGTAATTAAGTGCTGATTTGGTGACCAAACCTAGGGTTCAACCCTTAAGTGAATGACTTGGTTTTTGATGACATCATGGGAAAACGGTCTCAAGACCGTTTGGAGGATGTCCAAATGGTTTAAAAACCATTTGGAGGTCACCCAAGACCATTTGGAGGTCTAGGGTTGACTATGGTTAAGTGGTTGAAGATTGAAAAACAATAAGTTGAAATATAATCGATTAGTAACCTAATGATCAAATCTATGGTCCAAACCTTAGTAGGTTGAGTTAGTTTTTGATGTGGACTTGATAAAACGGTCTCAAGACCGTTTGTAGGATGTCCAAATGATCCCAAGACCGTTTGGGGTCAGGTCATAACCCAATTGAGTGATGGTTGAATGGGTTCAACATCAATTAGGCTCATGTTGATGCATGTTGAAGGGTGATCGATTCCAAACCCTAATTCACTTGATCCAAGCCCTAATTGGTAATCAATTGAGGGTAAATTGAGTGTCAAATCAGTAGAGTGTTGAACTAATTAACTCAATTGATAAGTGGTTAACCATGGCATGAACGATTGAGGGGTTCAACAATGGAAACCCTAACTCATTTGGAAGAGTTGACACACTTTTTGGTCCATGCGGTTTTGAGGTGTTTGGACCAAATGGTCTCAAGACCGTTTGGGGTCAAACGGTCTCAAGACCTTTTGGTGGTCATGCGGTTTCAAACCGTTTGGTGACCATGCGGTTTCAAGGTTGATTTGCCCATGCAGTTTCAAAGTCAAAGTTGACCAAACGGTCTTCACCTAACCTAGGGCAAACGGTCTTGAATGTGTACTTGGCCATGCGGTCTTGAAAGTCAAAGTATCAAATGGTCAACAACTCCATGCGGTTTCAAAACTGTTTGGAGGTTGAAAGTGCAAAATCATTTGGGGTCTATTAATGTCAAGAACGTTTGATGCCTTAAAGGTCAAGATGGTTTAGTAGTTAATTAACCTAAACCCTAAAGGTACCTAAGGTGATTAAGGGAACAAGTAATTAGTTGATTGATGTATGATATGATCAATGGTGAACATTACAAAAGTACCCTTAGTAGGTTAGTGAGACTAGTATACGTTGATCAAGCAAACCCTAATGACCATAATGGTGATGATATGACTTATGTTATCAAAGATGATTTGACTTAGTCTAATCAAGAGTGATGTAAACATCATCTATTAGTAAGAGGAGAGAGAAGACTCCCTATATGTTTGAGAATCAAGTAATATACTTCCAATGCACATAATTAGGGTATGATCTTTCATTGTGATATCATGGAAAACAATCATGATAATTAATGAATCTTAACCTTACTGAGGGCATTAATGGAAGTAATCTTCATATATGATAATGGAATGACCTCAATTCACTATAATATGAACAATAAACCCTAATCTAGGGTAATGTGAAAAGTAAACTCTAATCTAGGGTAATGAGATGTAATGTGAATAGTAAACCCTAATCTAGGGTAATGTGATGTAATATGAATAGTAAACCCTAATCTAGGGTAATGTGATGATATGAAAAAGTAAACCCTAATTCTGAGTTATGCTTTTAAGCATGAAGCTCCATGATTAAAGTATGAGATACAAAATCACTATTCCTAATCAAACTAAGGGGTTGAATAACTCTAATTAGATTGAATGAGAATCCTAACCCTAGAAACCAGCCATGGTAATATGACACGGTCGTAGTGAATCCTCTGTTGCACGACCATGTAATGAAGCACGGCCGTGGTGGCCTACTCTTGCATGACTGTGCAAGATAGCACGGCCGTGGTATCCTATATATATATATATAATTTGAAAAGAACTTGTATTGTGCTGATGTAGTTACAATGTGCATGTTATTAGTAAATGTTAACCATGCAGGTTTTCATAAAAAGGTGATCATATCCAGGTAAGGATTATGATGTCATATGAATAGAAAACATTTTACATACTTCAAGTATAATGATATGCTATGTTATCTGGTGAGTGGTAACATATGAGCTTAATAGGCTGAATGAGCCATGAGTAATATATGCATTGCAATAATCAAAAGTCATACAGATGAAATGACTAGATGATATGATGTTACTTGGTAACAAGTGTTATGATGATTCAAGGGTTTGAATACCCACATTACAATGATGAGATGGTTAGGGATTGATATCCCAATGTTAAAAGTATGTGATGTGAACTTGATACAAACAATACTCTTTCTTATAGAAATTGTTTTATTGGTTTATGTTTGAAAACATGCCTGATGCTAAAGAATGCAATAATGTACTTAACTAATCAAGTATAATGATATCATGTAGAGACCTGACCATAGATCCATCATTGTCAATGATGGTGAAATAGGTTTTCCTAAGGGAACTCCTGGAGCACATACTTTTGAGTATGTGGGGGTTATGGACGCGAATAACCTTACGTCCTAATGCTGGATTTGATAGAAGATGTATCATTAATATCTCAATCCTTCATTATATGTTTATGTCGGGATGATGTATCACTAATCTCCCGATGATGTTGTTAATGCCGTATCGATGAGAGGTAAACAAGAAATCACTCGATGGCGAAGAGAGTACAGAACACCACTATAACTCTAAATAGCGAAGTTGCCAGAATACCACGGAAAGCTATTATAGCAGAGACACAAGATGTCCTGCATGTTGATCCTCATACTGACTGAGGAGTGATGAGGTCATAGGAATCCAGCTCTCCTGTTGACCTATGTATGGTACCGATTGCGATCTAGTGATGGTCGGTTGGAGTATGAGAGGTGTAACTCATCTCCTCAGGGCATAAATATGTTTGTAAAATGTAATCAGCCGCGTAGCATATTTGCTTAGGTTGAACTATGAGAAACAATGATTGATGATACATTGTTTATAGTGCTCTAGTTAAGTAACTAGTATACATGTTCTTCAGATTCCTTATTGTTATATGTCTTGTCATTCAATTAAGTTATAATTGAAATGATTACTTATAAGGATGCTGCTTCACATAGTTTATACAATGTTACCTACTGTTGAATATTTATAATTCTACTGCTTTATGTTATTCCTTTAATGCAATAACAAAGCTTTTGGCGGATAGTTATAACTCTCACTGGGACAATTATTCAATTGTCTCACCCCCGTGGGATTCAACTTTTTAGGTAGACGCTGAGGATGAAGGAACCCATCAGTGGGTGAGCAGCAACAACAACAATCTCAGGGACATCAGTGATCCTCAGGTGGAGACACTGTCTGTCATGTTGTGTAGATAGTATGTCCTATGTGTCATATCTGTACTCTCAGGTCCTAGGAGTCTGCATATCTGAGATTTTGGCATGATTCCTCGAGATTTTCTATCTTACCTTGTATAGTTAACAAGGTAGTTGATGTTGTAATTCTCGAGATGTATTTTTACAGAGATGTAATGATGAAACATGTTGTAAACAACTTATCATGTTTCTTTATGAAAGAGTCTTTATCGTTTGAAGATCTCTTTACAAAAAGTTGTAATTTTTAGTGATTTTTGATAATTCCGTTGCTAATCGCTTCCGCATTTCGTTGATATTGTTTTCGTGATTCAATCATCTCAATTTAGTGGTATCAGAGATCTAGGTTCGCTGAGTCTACAGAGACATAGGACTTAGGATGTTGAGTCTGTTCTAGTGCTTTCTAGTATGTCTAATAGTGTCTTATGCTCCTCAGGAGAAGAAGATAAGACTAAGGATTTCTGGACCACACGAGGAGTATGTTGCAGAGAGTAGTGTTGCTACACCCAGAGAAGGTGCAAGAAACCCAGAGATAGAGCAACCTGTGCCTGAACCACCCCAGTTCAATCCAACTGATATGGGGAACCCAGCCGTCCAGACCATGTTTGGGCAGTTTATAACTGCCATGACACATATAACTGATAGGATACCTATGCCTGCACCTAGGGCACCTACCCATCCTGAAGGACAAGGAATTAGCAAGACGTTTGAATGACTTCGCCGAGTTGGAGCCACAGAATATTTTGGAACAGCTGATCCCGCAGATGCCGACTTGTGGTTAACTGAACTAGAGAAGGCCTTTAGAATCCTGAATATCCCTGAAGCTGAGAAGGTTAGACATGCTGTGTACTTTCTCAAGGGGAGTGCTGGTCATTGGTGGACCATGGAAGAGCAGAAGAGGCCTAGTGTGGAGGTTTCCTGGGAAGACTTCCGACGGGAATTTATCAATAGATATTTCCCTAAGACATTTCTGGATGAGAAGATCTCTCAGTTCGAGAGGATAAGACAAGGTTCAATGAACGTTAGCGAGTATGAGGCTAAGTTCATGGAGTTTTTGCAATTCTGTCCGTACATGGTGACCACAGATGAAGAAAGGATTAGGCGTTTTGAGAAAGGGTTAAACGCTGAGTTGACTACTCCCGTGTCTGCCCTAGAGAACCAAGAAAGGTTTGCTACCTTCGTGGAGTCTGTCAGAAGGGTAGAAAGGTCTGTAGCAGAGAAGAGACAAACCCAGAACAAGAGAATGGATCCCCAGTTCCAAGGATCTTCATTTAAAGGTTTCAAGAAACCTAGGTTTTCTGCACCTATGCCACCACCTAGGTCCAATACCCGGACGCAGTGGACGTCAAATAGGGGTAGAGGATGAAGCCTACCACTAGGAGGAGCTCGTAGTTCAGCATCTATGTCGGTTACAGGACCACCCAGACCATAAAAACTGAATAGAAGTTGTTATATATTTGGAAAGATGGGACATATGATGAAGGACTGCAGAGCCAGAGAGGTGAGTGTGACTCAACCTCAGAGGCAGAATCAATAAGGATCTCAAAGGCGATAGTTTTCAGGTAACGCTAGAGGACGTGGACAAGCGTCCCAAGCTAGATCATCGACATCTAGTCATCAAGCACCGAATCAACCACAGGCGACGACGAGATTCTACGCGATGAATCCACCTGATGCAGTGATTAACCCTCGGGTTGTGGCAGGTCAGATGGAGTTGTTATATTCTGATATGTCTACATCTTATGTTGTATCTGTTTTAATTGATCTGGGTGCTACACACTCTTTTATCACTCGAAAAGTGATTCTTGACTGCAATTTGACTATAAGTCATAGAGCAGATAGTTTGTTGTTAGAAACTCCCTTGATTGGGTCTACTGTGTTGCAGAAGGTATGTTCTCCCTGCATCCTCTTATTTTCTAAACATCGCATTCAAGTGGATCTTATACCACTTGAGATGTATGGATTTGATATAATCCTTGGGATGGATACCTTAGAAAGGTATAAGGTTGTCTTGGATTGTGAGTCCAAGCAAGCTATGTTCGTTGATGATAGTGACACATGGATCTTTCAAGGAGAGACCACCTGTCTTGTGTCAGGTATGGTTGCTGAGAAGATGATGAGGCAAGGATGTTATGCATTCTTGGCCCATGTGGTAGATACTACCATGGATAGTTCTAACCATGCCGAAGTTCCTGTAGTCAGGGAATTTGTAGATGTATTTCCTGAAGAACTTCTAGGTGTGCCACCGCCTTGGGAAATTGATTTTGATATCAATTTGATCCCAGATACGCAACCTATAGCACAACCACCGTATAGAATGGTGCCTGCCAAGATGGCAGAACTCAAGAAACAACTGCAGGAGTTGCTTGAGAAAGGTTTCATCCGACCGAGTACTTCATGCTTCGGTGCTCTTTGTTAAAAAGAAATACGGGTCAATGCGGTTGTGCATTGATTATAGACAGTTAAATAAAGTAACAATAAAGAACAAGTATCCTCTACCGAGGATTGATGATCTCTTTGATCAGTTGCGAAGTGTGACTATCTTCTCAAAGATAGATTTGAGGTCAGGATATCACCAAATACATATTAAGGATAGTGACATACCAAAGTCTGCCTTCAGGACGAGGTATGGTCACTATGAGTTCATAGTTATGTCGTTTGGACTAACTAATGCACCAGCTGCATTCATGGAACTCATGAATAGAATCTTCCGACCTTTTCTCGATCACTGTGTTGTTGTCTTTATAGATGACATCCTGATCTATAGTAGAGATGCTCAGCAACACGAAAAACATCTTCGTCAGGCTCTAACCTTGTTAAGAGAACACAAGCTATATGCTAAGTTTAGCAAGTGTGAGTTCTGGTTACTGGAAGTATCTTGCCTTGAACACATGATATCTGCTTCAGGTATTCGTGTTGACCCTATAAAGGTATAATTTGTTCTACAGTGGGAGCAACTGAAGACACCGACGGAAATTTGTAGTTTCTTAGGGTTCGCTGGCTATTACCGGAGGTTCATTAAGAACTTCAGTTCTATAGCCTTACCCTTGACTAAGTTGACCAGGAAGGATGTTCCTTTTTCCTGGAGTGATAAGTGTCAACAATCTTTTCAGTTGTTGAAGGAGAGGTTGACAGGTGCACCTGTGCTTGTGTTACCCGAGCAAGGGAAAGGATATATAGTTTTCTGTGATGCCTCCAAGAATGGACTTGGATGTGTGTTGATGCAGGATAAACACGTGATTTCTTTTGCTTCCCGACAGCTTAAGAAACACGAGGATAATTATCTGACACACGATCTAGAGCTAGCTGCTGTGGTTCATGCCTTGAAGATCTGGAGACACTATCGTTATGGAGAGACATTCCAAATTTTCACTGATAATAAGAACCTTAAGTACATCTTTTCTCAACATGAGCTTAACATGAGGCAACGCCGCTGGATGGAATTAATCAAGGACTATGATTGTACAATTGATTACCATCCAGGGAAAGCCAATGTGGTTGCAGATGCTTTGAGTAGGAAATCAGCAACACCAGCCTTAGATAGAGCACAACTAAATTCTTTAGTGTTCTCAAGAAGGGATATGCTTATCTCCTTAAGACAAGACAATATACAGTTGAAAGTATCATTGTTAGCTGGATTGTTAGCTGACATGCATATAAAACCTACTCTGAGGGAGCAGATCAAGGAGACACAGCAAGTTGATGCTGCAGTTCAACAGATCAGATTGGAGTATGGTAGCGAGAAACGAGATGGTTTCCATGACTCTGATGATCAAGTAGCCTGTTATCATGGTAGGATGATAGTGTCAGATGTGGATAACTTGAGAAAGTTAGTCCTTGAAGAAGCTCATTCTTCGATGTATGCTATGCATCCAGGAAGCACCAAGATGTATCAAAATTTGAAAGATATGTATTGGTGGCCTGGAATGAAGAAGGACGTTGCTGAGTTTGTTATGCGGTATCCTGTGTGTCAGCAAGTTACAGCTGAAGACCAGAAGCTTGCAGGGACAATGCAACCTTTACCCATACCATAGTGGAAGTGGGACCATGTAACCATGGACTTTGTTGTTGGCCTACCCAGGACAAGCAAAGGGCATGATTCCATCTGGGTAATAGTTGATAGGTTGACAAAGACAACACATTTTTTGCCTATCAAAACAACCTATTCTACTGAGAAATTAGCACAGTTGTATGTTGAAGAGATAGTACGACTGCACGGAGTCCCAGTTACCATCATTTCTGACAGAGGTCCCCAGTTTACGAGTCATTTTTGGGAGCGAATTCACAAAGCTTTAGGCACCCAGTTAAGGTTTAGTACAACCTTTCATCCTCAGACTGATGGATAGTCAGAAAGGACAATATAGACCTTGGAAGACTTGTTTAGAGCATGTGTTCTTCAGTTTACAGGGAGTTGGGATCTGCACCTAAGCTTGATAGACTTTTCCTACAACAATAGCTATCAACATTGCATTGACATGGCACCTTATGAAACTTTGTATGGTAGACGTTGTAGATCACCCCTATGTTGGTATGAAACGGGTGGATATCAACTGTTAGGTCCTGATCTTGTGCAACAGACCACAAAGAAGATTAAAGTAATACAATAACAGATAAAGACTGCACAGGATAGGCAGAAATCTTACACTGATAAGCGTCGTAGACCTTTAGAATTCCAGGTTGGAGACAGAGTGTATCTCAAAGTCTCACCTTGGAAGGGAGTTCTGAGATTTGGGAGGAAAGGGAAGTTAGCTCCGAGGTTTATGGGGCCTTATCCAATCATTGAACGAATCGGAATAGTAGCCTATAAGCTAGAGTTACCACCAGAGTTACTGAGGTTACACCCTGTGTTTCACATTTCCATGCTGAGGAAATGCCACCCTGACACAGAATCAGTTCTACAACCTATGGAGGTGGAATTGAATGATGATATATCTTATGAGGAAGGACCGGTGTCAATCCTTGATAAAAGAACTAAAAAGCTAAAAAGGAAAGACATAAGTCTTGTGAAAGTCCGCTGGAATCATCGTGGTGTTAAAGAAGACACATGGGAACTAGAGGAAGAGATGAGAAGGAAATACCCTGCTCTTTTCTCTTAATATGTTTTGTTAATATGTTTTGTTGATTTCAGGGACGAAATCCTTGTAAGGGGTGGATAATTTGTAACATCCCTGACCTGGGTTATGATCTAACCCTAGGTGTTTTGCTTAAAACATGTGATTAGATGCTTGTGGTTATCTTTTTATATGTAATTAAAGCTCCTGAGGAACATATATTTCCATTTCTGTCCTTTTTGAACAATGTTGTAATATTGTTTTGTTAAATATGGACCTATGTGCAAATTACCCAATTAGAGGGGTTAACTTGCAAATTGCACATGTTAAGATTTTCCTATGGTGTTGAGACATCATAATAATGAATATGATGTAGTGATATGGATTCTCCAAGCTTGGGCACCAAGATAGAGCTTGTAGAGCAATCCTTGTGCTTTAAAACCTAGTTTTGGTGTAAAGTGCAATTTACCCAAAACATAGGGTGCAACATGTAAAATATACCCTCTAGAGTATCTTTCATGACTCTTGACATCAATTAGAGCAAATATAATGAGGAGGGCGCCTCATTTGTATAATCATATAAGAAGGATAACCTTTATAAGTAAATAATCAAGATGTATGCAAAATGAACCTTTTATATGTGCAACTTAGTAAGGTGTTTGGATTCTTTTCCTCTAAACCTTGGTTGAGAGATAAATTTTGCATGTGATAAGGAGGGAGATATGTGTCAATAAAGTGTAGAAGGACCCATATGAGAAATAAGGAAATAATTATCATTATCTTAAAAATATGCCCAAAATATATAAGCACATCTCCTTTCCACAAGCAAGGGATCGTTTCCCTTCATTTCCTCTTCTTATATTCTTGCTTGGATGACTTAGGAGAATATCAGGAGTAGAGGAGAATGACCAAGCTGGTTTAGGTACGTTTTGATCACCATCCAGCTCGGATTCATGGAGGAAATCTTGTTACAAGGTTGGTTTGCTAGTCTTTCTTACACAAATCTTCTTTCTAGCCATCTTCTCCATCCAATTCTTAAGGAAAGGACCTTGGACGACCTATGGAGCTCAAGACACCATTAAATCTACGGAGCTTGGAGCTCTAGATCAGATTTTAAGGCGGGTTTTATAACTCTAAGCCTTAAAGTTTTGTTTTGCATCTTCTTTCCTTGAAAACGTTGCTTGTTCTCCTTTCTTTCACACTTCTATGTGTTCTTGCAACCAAAACCACGAAGAACAGTCCATGTTCTTGAGGTAGAAGAAGGTGGCGTTAATTCCAAAGTTTCATCCTGATCCTACTTTATCAAACGGTCCTCCACCTCTTGCCCAAACGGTTTGAAAAACCGTTTGGAAGCAAACAGTTTTAAAATCGTTTGGAGGGCAAACGGTTTCATGAGATCGTTTGGAGCAAACAGTCTCCAAGACCATTTGGATGTGTTGACCAGGAATTTACCATTTGGAGGGCTGTTGTACATATTATGTACTAATCACCCACCAAGAATCATCAACTAATTCCAAGTAAATCACCAATTGAAGGCACTTTAGTCACCTAAACCCTAATCGGGTCTATTGCTGATTTCAATGATGCAATCATGTTGAAGTTTGGGTTGAGTGGCTCAAATGGTTTCAAAACCGTTTGGGGATCACCCAAATGGTCTCAAGACCATTTGGTGATCACCCAAGACCATTTGGAGGTCTAGGGTTAAGTGGGGTTGACCAATTAATGGTCCAATCATATCAAGTTGTTGAGTAATTAAGTGCTGATTCGGTGACCAAACCTAGGGTTCAACCCTTAAGTGAATGACTTGGTTTTTGATGACATCATGGGATGTACAAATGGTTTCAAAACCGTTTGGAGGTCACCCAAGACCATTTGGAGGTCTAGGGTTGACTATGGTTAAGTGGTTGAAGATTGAAAAATAATAAGTTGAAATATAATCGATTAGTAACCTAATGATCAAATCTATGGTCCAAACCTTAGTAGGTTGAGTTAGTTTTTGATGTGGACTTGATAAAACGGTCTCAAGACCGTTTTTAGGATGTGCAAACGATCCCAAGACTATTTGGGGTCAGGTCATAACCCAATTGAGTGATGCTTCAATGGGTTCAACATCAATTAGGCTCATGTTGATGCATGTTGAAGGGTGATCGATTCCAAACCCTAATTCACTTGATCCAAGCTCTAATTGGTAATCAATTGAGGGTCAATTGAGTGTCAAATCAGTAGAGTGTTGACCTAATTAACTTAATTTATAAGTGGTTAACCATGGCATGAACGATTGAGGGGTTCGACAATGGAAACCCTAACTCAATTAGAAGAGTTGACACACTTTTTGGTCCATGCGGTTTTGAGGTGTTTGGACCAAACGGTCTCAAGACCGTTTGAGTCCAAATGGTCTCAAGATCGTTTGAGTCCAAACGGTCTCAAGACCGTTTGAGTCCAAATGGTCTCAAGACTTTTTGGGGCGAAACGGTCTCAATACCGTTTGGGGCCAAAAGGTTTGAAAACCGTTTGGTGGTCATGCGGTTTCAAACCGTTTGGTGACCATGCGGTTTCAAGGTTGATTTGCCCATGTGGTTTCAAAGTCAAAGTTAGCCAAATGGTCAACGGGACCAAACGGTCTTCACCTCACCTAGGGAAAATGGTCTTGAGTATGTACTTGGCCATGCGGTCTTGAAAGTCAAAGGTACCAAACAGTCAACAACTCCATGCGGTTTCAAAACCATTTGGAGGTTGAAAGTGCAAAACCGTTTGGGGTCTATTAAGGTCAAGAACGTTTGATGCCTTAAAGGTCAAGATGGTTTAGTAGTTAATTAACCTAAACCCTAAGGGTACCTAAGATGATTAAGGGAACAAGTAATTAGTTGATTGATGTATGATATGATCAATGGTGAACTTTACAAAAGTACCCTTAGTAGGTTAGTGAGACTAGTATACCTTGATCAAGAAAACCCTAATGACCATAATGGTGATGATATGACTTATGTTATCAAAGATGATTTGACTTAGTCTAATCAAGAGTGATGTAAATATCATCTATTAGTAAGAGGAGAGAGAAGACTCCCTATATGTTTGAGAATCAAGTAATATACTTCCAATGCACATAATTAGGGTATGATCTTTCATTGTGATATCATGGAAAACCTAATCATGATGATTAATGAATCTTAACCTTATTGAGGGCATTAATGGAAGTAATCTTCATATATTATAATGGAATGACCTCAATTCACTGTAATATGAATAGTAAACCCTAATCTAGGGTAATGTGATGTAATGTGAAAAGTAAACCCTAATCTAGGATGATGAGATGTACTGTGAATAGTAAACCGTAATCTAGGGTAATGTGATGTAATATGAATAGTAAACCCTAATCTAGGGTAATGTGATGATATGAATAAGTAAACCCTAATTCTGAGTTATGCTTTTAAGCATGAAACTCCATGATTAAAGTATGAGATAAGGAATCACTAATCCTAATCAAACTAAGGGGTTGAATAACTCTAATTGGATTGAATGAGAATCCTAACCCTAGTAACCAGCCATGATAATATGACACGGTCGTGGTGAATCCTCTGTTGCACGACCATGTAATGAAGCACGACCGTGGTGGCCTACTCTTGCACGACCGTGCAAGATAGCACGGTCGTGGTATCCTATATATATATAATTTGAAAAGAACTTGTATTGTGTTGATGTAGTTACAATGTGCATGTTATTAGTAAATTTTAACCATGCAGGTTTTCATAAAAAGGTGATCATATCCAGGTAAGGATTATGATGTCATATGCATTGAAAACATTTTACATACTTCAAGTATAATGATATGCTATGTTATTCGGTGAGTGGTAACATATGAGCTTAATAGGCTAAATGAGCCATGAGTAATATATGCATTGCAATAATCAAAGGTCATACAGATGAAATGATTGGATGATATGATGTTACTTGGTAACAAGTGTTGTGATGATTCAAGGGTTTGAATACCCACATTCCTGAATTACAATGATGAGATGGTTAGGGATTGATATCCCAATGTTAAAAGTATGTGATGTGAACTTGATACAAATAGTACTCTTTCTTATAGCAATTATTTTATTAGTTTATGTTTGAAAACATGCCTGATGCTAAAGAATGCAATAATGTACTTAACTAATCAAGTATAATGATATCATGTAGAGCCCTGACCATAGATCCATCATTGTCAATGATGGTGAAATAGGTTTTTCTAAGGGAACTCCTGGAGCACATACTTTTGAGTATGTGGGGGTTATGGACGCGAATAACCTTACGTCCTAATGTTGGATTTGATAGAATATGTATCATTAATCTCTCAATACTTCATTATATGTTTATGCCGGGATGATGTATCACTAATCTCCCGATGATGTTGTTAATGCCGCATCGATGAGAGATAAACAAGAAATCCCTCGATGGCAAAGAGAGTACAGAATGCCACTGTAACTCTAAATAGCGAAGTTGCTAGAATACCCTGGAAAGCTATTATAGCAGAGACACAAGATGTCCTGCATGTTGATCCTCATACTGACTGAGGAGTGATGAGGTCATAGGAATCCGACTCTCCTGATGACCTATGTATGGTACCGATTGCGATCTAGTGATGGTCAGTTGGAGTATGAGAGGTATAACTCATCTTCTCAGGGCATAAATATGTTTGTAAAATGTAATCAGCCGCGTAGCATATTTGCTTAGGTTGAACTACGATAAACAATGATTGATGATACATTGTTTATAGTGCTCTAGTTAAGTAACTAGTATACATGTTCTTCATATTCCTTATTGTTATATGTCTTGTCATTCAATTAAGTTATAATTGAAATGATTAATTATAAGGATGCCGCTTCACATAGTTTATACAATGTTACATGCTGTTGAATATTTATAATTCTACTGCTTTATGTTATTCCTTTAATGCAATAACAAAGCTTCTGGAGGAGAGTTATAACTCTTGCTGGGACAATTATTCAATTGTCTCACCCCCGTGGGATTTGACTTTTTAGGTAGACGCCGAGGACGAAGGAACCCATCAGTGGGTGAGCAGCAGCAACAACAATCTTAGGGACAGTAGTGATCCTCAGGTGGAGACACTGTCTGTCATGTTGTGTAGATAGTATGTCCTATGTGTCATCTCTGTACTCTCAGGTCCTAGGAGTCGGCATATCTGAGATTTTGGCATGATGCCTCGAGATTTTGTATCTTACCTTGTACAGTTAACAAGGTAGTTGATGTTGTAATTCTCGAGATGTGTTTGTTACAGAGATGTAATGATGAAACATGTTGAAAAAAACTTATCATGTTTCTTTATGAAAGAGTCTTTATCATTTGAAGATCTTTTTACAAAAAGTTTTAATTTTTAGTGATTTTTGATAATTTCACTGCTAATCGCTTCCGCATTTCGTTGATCTTGTTTTCGTGATTCAATCGTCTCACGCAATCCATGTTGTATAAAGCACTCCCCCATAAGATCACATGATCTAATACAACGGTTAACACATGTTGTAAAATGAAAAAATGAACTGCTGTAAAAAGTGTATTATGTAGTAGTGCATGTCGAAAGAATCCATGGAACTGGAGAAACGACCTTAGTATCTTATAGGTATTGTGGAGTGAGTGACCTACAAGTTGAGGAGGTGTAGTCATCACCTAGATCACAGACCTATTATACCTCTGACCAGGGTCTAATCAATGATGTCAATGACCTACAAGGTCTGGATAATTTCCCCTTCATGCCTACCAGAATCAATCAGGTAGTTCCTTCCCCATACCTATAAAGGAGAAAGGATCAAAGAAAATAATCATGAGAGAATAATCCATATATGCCAAGCTACATGTTTGTTTCTTGTTAATTCTATTTCCAATATACTCAATAATAAAACTAATTAAATATCAAATCAGATAATAAGTTTAAAAAAACATGATACTTTATGTAACAAACTTGGGGGTCTAAACGTGTCTATGTCTTCATAGTAGTCAATTCTCCTATACATATTTGTACCCCATGGATACATAAATAAGTGAATATAGTGATGTGAGTAACCAGGAAGTCTGAAATATATGTAGACTAATATCCTTAGTATAAATATGTTAAACAAGAGGTTAAGAGTGTTAGGGGTATAACTCTGTATATTATAAATTCCAATACCATATAAATAATTTCTCTAATATCCATCTTACATGTTAATGTGTCCATAATTATACTAATACCTTTGTTACTAAAGAATTGAGAGCCCTAAATGCGTATAACCATGATAACATGTACACGATGTATCTAGAAATTCACATTTGTGTATGATTGGTCCAATGAGAATAAATTGGAATATGAGAGAAAAACAATACATTTCTTTATAAATAAAGGTATGGCTGGCATGCCTATTTAGATTGTATCATAATTCACTAAAACAACATCCATATGATGCATACTTGTATTTATAGCATATTCAATAAATTAGATAATAAAATGTGCATACACGTCAACATGTATGATAAATATGATATATGAATTAACATGGATCCACATGCTACTGAGAGAGAATAAAATCATCAAACTTAAAACAAACGAATGCATATTATCATCCATACATATATGTAACCTAGACATACTTTGACTTATGTGCTAATATAGAAAATCAAAGAAACTGAAGTTCATGTATTTTTAAGGAAAAGATAGAATATGGAGAATATATATAAGAAGGTTGGATTATATAAATATAAAAACGAGTGATGATATGATGGATCAGACTTCACATGGAACCAAAATCTAATCATGTCGACTCAATGTATAGCAGTTATATAGAGAAATTCTATTTCAAGTATCTAATAATGGGAATAGATATACATAATTATATTATACTCTATCGGAAAACAAAACCCTAGAAATGGTTAGAGAAGTACACCTTAGGTAATTCAACATCAATTAATAAAACACTAAATCCATATGGACACACTTTTATTAAAATTGGTATCTAGAAAGAAGAGATCTTACTTTTAAATAATATTACAGTGGAGCAATGCATATAAAAATGATTTTAGGTTGAGAAGGACAACTTGAAAATTTCCCCTAGAAATAAGATTAGTCTTGATGGTCAGGAATGTACTCTTCCCTATTTGATTTTGAGCATTAATCTGACTTAAATGGAATTTCCTATTATGAGGCATTTCTTGAATGTTGTCCATTTTAATTTCTCTATATTGCAATTCATTGAATTATATGATTCTATAAAACTATAAAATCTCTTGTTGCCTTGGATCTATGACCCCGCATGTATTGTTTTTTGGACTTGAAAATAAGATTGATGACTTACACATTATCTTGTCACCCTATTTGCTCATTGTTACAACCCCAATTTTGGGTTCTTTTGACGAGAAATGTAATTTCTCTTAATAAAGATATATGAATAAATAATAGTTTGATTCGATTTGGAATTAATGAATTTCATTTATAATAGCCTTGTTGGTTGCTTTGTGGGCTTTATTGGCTATTGGGCCCAATAATAAGGAAAAGAAAAAGGAAATTCAATTAGTAAATGAATAACTAAGAAATGGAGAAAAGAAAGATGTAGAAGCCTCTAGAAGGCAAAGGAATATCCTCCAAAGGTGGATTTCATGCCTTTTTTGTTCCTTGGGTTCTAAGGAGTCCAAGTTACAAAGATAATACAACAAGAAAAAGAAAGGATTAATTAAATATTACTTTATTAAGAAGAAAATATGAGATAATAATGAAATACAAGAAACATGTGGAAATATGGATAATGGATCCATCTTGGATACGATTTTGTGTCTACATGGTTTCTAATGATAAAAGGAAACAAAATAAAGAAAATAAAAAATAGGAGAGAGAAAATATAAGTTTAAGGCATAAATAAATACCTTATAAGTCATTGACTTGCAAACAAAGAAAAGGAGTTATTCCTTTTGTATATAGGGTCCAAACTTGGAACATAAGACGATTAAGTCTTTATGGAATTTCCTTTAAAATTTGGTATTAATTGGATAATTGGTTTGAGAGTTATGATTTTTCCAAAGTAAAAGGAAATCCTTTATTTCTAAGGGAATTATCCTATTTTCCCTATTTTCTATTTTTGTGTGTGGCATGACAGCCGTTGATCTAAGATTCGATGACGTCTGCATTGTCACCCACCTCGGGCCATCTAAGGAAGGTAGCAGAGTTTTCCAAGGGGATTTTGTCACGATTGAATGCGTAGACAAACTCGGAAACCTTTCCAAAGAATCCGGGGGATCAATCCGAGTTGATCTACCCCTAGTTTCCATGTGTTTTGTTGCCTCGAGGCATTTTGCCCAATTTAGGGCTTCTCAACAGCCATAATAGGACCTATATATAGTGGGGGCTACACGCCATGTGCATATCCCCATAGTACCTCTGTGAGTCTGCGCTGATGAGGCGAGTTGATGGGAGCAACAAATTGTGGTAAATTGCCCACTCTGCACCCCTGACCGGCCGAGCTTCTTACGAGAGAAGAGCTGCTATGCCCCGATGACTCAGGAAAGAATCAAATAAATCGGGACCATGTGAAAGTTCAAGGAGGTTCGACGTTGCGTTCTGCACCTTGGGTGCTTCTCCGGTGGCCTATAGCTCCAGGTGAACCTCTGGGTTGACCTCGGCCTAGCTGCTGTTCGCGGTAGCATGGGCGAGAGGTGGAAGACGAGTAAGGAGAAAAAGACCTCCTTTCCCCCAACACTTGTGAATGAAGGAAAGGGCAAAAATGAGATTTTCTGGGATCCACATGAACTCGAGATCAATAGGTAAGCACTGACGTGGCATCGCTTGATTGGTCAATAATTATTTTTCTTGCAAAAATCGTATGAAAAGATTGGTAACTCGTAAATCAAAGTGTTATATATGAAAATTGATCCTCAAAAGAGAGGAACACAAAGAAATTATATTTAAAACCTAATTCCTCTTGTAATTCAAAAAGTAGTTGAAGTTGTCAACTATAATGCATTTATGATTAAGAAACCCTAATATTGATGTTAATGAGATTGAGATGGTATTATGGGTGTTTTACATTGATATTAACCTGTTGTTAATAAAAAGAACAAATTAGATCCAAAAGGATGATCTTTATGTGTAGTTGGATTAATTTAGGGTTCCATGTACATGAATAAGCTTTAATGGGCCTTGAAACCCTAATGTTAGTAATTATGATTCTTAATGGCTTTATTTGTTCAAATCCAGGAATAAAGCTAAGATATGGTGATTCTAAACTATTTTGAGTATAAAAGTGGATAAATACCCTTAATATGGTAATTATGTTTTTTTAAAGGAAAAATGTGGAATTAGTGATAAATAGAGTTCATATATGAATTGAACTATAATGAATTATGAGTTGTTAATCCGGAAGAAACCGAATTAATTGTCCTTAATGATCGTGTCATAACGTAAAAGGATAAAGATGGTAGTTTTAGTGTAAAAGAGATATGTTAGACCTAATTGACACTCAAGTATGCTTATGATGTTGAAATTAGGGTTTATGAACTAAAAGGGCATTAAAAGTGATAAAATCTTTATGGAGGCTAAAACCCTAATAAAACTCTAAAGTTGGCCTAGAAATCCTAAGGTGGAATCCAAGTCGATCTTGAGAGTGTTTTGGATAAAACAATGATACATGGATGTTATGCATTAATTTCAGGATATTATTGATTGCTAGATTGAATGTTCTTGATTATTCTTGCTTGGACATCAAGTTACTATGGATCAGGTATGTGGTTACTCTTATGAATATCTCAAACTAGTTTTCCGAGGATTCCCTAAGTTTTCATCGGTGGCTTGAATTAAACTGTTGGATGAATTTAATTCATGCATACTATAATGTGGATATGACTATCAATTAAGATATATGCATACTAGCTCAGATCCTAGTCCCCTCTGTAGCTTGATAGGTTGACCTAGTACATGGCTACCTATGGGGTAGGTCCATCAGGTCATTGGATGACTTAGTACATGGCTACCTATGGGGTAGGTCCATCAAGTCACCATGAGTCAGAGATTAGGCCACCTTTGGGTAGGGCCATGTGACTCCACAACCCTAAGTAATGGCTACCTATGAGGTAGGACCATGGGGGTAAGGATCTACCATATGAGAGAGGTAGTATCCAAGTCCACTGTAGGGACAACACATAGATAAGGGGATATGTATGGATTGAGTAGTATTGCTTAAAATGTAACCTTGATTGTTAAATGATATTTGGTTCCTTACATTATTACCATAGTTGTACAATTTTGGTTGTACCCACATACCGACATATTCATTTATGTTGACCCACATTTTGGTTGTCGGTGTTTTAGGTACAAGCTTGAAAATAACAAACAATTAAGTGGCATATTGTGAAAATAAGAATTAAAGTGAAAGGAGGATTAGTTAGAGTAGATTCCAGTTGTGGATAGAAGTTAGATATCCAAGTTTTTAAAAGGTATGCAAAGTTTTATTTTATTCCATCTTTTCAGTATAATTTTGGTAGAATTTAGTAATTATTATTGATTATTTGTCTAACCATCGATCCGAAAAATTGGGATAACGGCTATGACCTTTTGGTCTCCCTTAATTGGGGGTTACCGGGAGGTGGGGTCGTTACATTTGGTATCAGAGAGAGGTTCCTCATTTAATCTTTAGTAATTATTAAATTTTACAAATTCCATAGAACTGAGGGAGTTATTAGAGGATTTTTCGAAGGACAATGGATTCTAGAAGAGGATCACGTCTGGGGGCTGGCAATATTTTCCTCCGCACCGCTAGTCAGAATACGAGGACTCCCGAATCTGTGTGACTGCCTGGCCAATGTCTTAGGATCTGACTCGAAATAAGATACCTTTAGGACTCTCTCATCTATTTTCATCCCTCCTCAACCCTAATTCTGTTAAGATTCTAATGTTTAGGGTTTTTCTCTCTCTTCCTCACCTTCTTGAGGTTAGGGTATGTATAATAAGGTTAGGGAATCCTCCACCAAATTAATTAAAAGCATGTAAACAAGATGTCATGGACATAAGCTTAATAGTTTAAGCTTAAACTAAAGAATAGTTGCATGCTTAGGTCGTATGACATGTGTTGTCATGCCCTGAGGAGAGACCTGAGGTTAGACCTTCTTGTCAGGAGGATGAAGTAGAGAGTTGGTCTCAAAGGAAGAAACCTCCATTAAAGGTAGATACCTGGCATATCCTCTGAGGATGGTGCTAACCCTAACCCTGAGTGGTGGTTGGAGAGAGAGATGGCATGATGAGATGGAGGTCATGGTCGACCATGTGTGTGGGTTGACATGCTTTTGGTTTTGAATACCTATGAGGAGTATGAGCTATGTGAGGTTGGATGACCTAGTACCTTTTGGTGACCCAACCCTGGTAGGGTTGTGCATGTTAGGGTGAAGGATAACTACTTCATTGATGAGGTTAGTGATGACCATATAGAAACCCTATGGGCTGATATGAGCATGGCATGGTATGCACCTTGAGTACGTCAGTAGTGCTGGTAGTAGTTCGAAACCTAGGCCAGAAGGGCATGTTGGATAGAATATGAGCTAAGCATAAAGAGCCATAGATAATCTCGAGCAAACATAGGTTCCATTCATGTAGGTGTATACATATGAACTTGATCCACCTTGGAGAGAGAACCTCCAATGGCGAGGTTGTTGGTAGGGTTAGCTCTAGAGAGGTAGAGAAAGACTCGAGCAAGAAGGATGGAAGCTTAGACTCTAGGATATGAGGAACCCTGTGAAGTTGAGTATGTTACGACCTAAGTGGTTGGTTGTGGTTGCCTCATGCAAGGTCCTTGTGGTTTCTTGGTTGTCTTTAAAAGAACTGACCCTAGAAGAAGGATGAGGCTGCTAGTACCTATGTGCAGATGATATAGGTGCTTATCTTCTAAGGATAGGAAGAAGAGTTCCTTAGACCCTGAGGAGGTTTAGTAACAAGTTGTGAGTTCGTATACCTAGTTGGTTGTCCTTGAGGAGGACTCAACTCTGAGGTGTTTCTCGAGTAGAAGGATAATAGGAAGTGTATGCCATACCTTGTACATGCTTGGTTCATGGTTAAAAGGTTGAGCATGCAGTTGGAAATCAGAAAAGTGAACCTAGGGTTCCTAGACCTAAGAGGGGAAGTAGTAGTACTTGGTGCACCTGATGCTCACACAGATGCTTGAGTTCCTACGCATGGGAGCATGACACCCCTCATGTTTAGAGGAAAAGGAAATCCCTTAGACTAATGTATATGTTTGATGAACCTCTCACATATAGGTTGGAAATATATGTATGTATAATGATGGTCCAATGTGTAGGAATAGAAATAAGTAGGACCTACCATGGAGACCTAGCATGGTTTAGAAGGTGGTCTGCTTGTTAGCTACGTGCCTTAGTAGCTTGATAGGGCTAAGCATGCTCATGTTGATGAAAACCCTAGATGTGAGGATGTTAATGACCTTTTCTATTATCGAGAGATAGTTTTCCTCCCATCTTGGGAAAGGACCCTTCTGTAGAATATGTACCATCTTTTGTTTGGGTTGCGGTAACCTAAAGAAGTCTCATAGAATCTTGAGAAGCTGAGTGGAGAGTACATAGTATGAGAACAAACCTGTAGTCCTATAGATAACCATCTACTAGTACATAACCGACCTTTAGTGTCAGTTATTTAAGGCCTTTAGCATCAGTTTTAATGCGACACCTATGTGGGCGCCACTAAAAGGCCAACCGTTAGGCGTCGGTTTTCAAACCAATGCCACAACACTTCGTGCGCCACCAAAAACGCACCAGCAGTGGAGTATAGGCGTCGGTTATTAGTTTTGAAAATGACACCATAAACCTTCGCGCCACAGAAAGGGTGCCATCTGGGGCACTATCAGCGTCAGTTTATTAGTGATAACCGACGCCATCTCACCTGCTGCCACGGTCAAGCTGGCCAGCACAGCCGTGTTGTCTGGCCCACTGCCAGGGCCGTGTTGGCCAGCACGGCCGTGGTGTCTGGTCCGCTGCCATGACCGTGCTGGCCAGCACGGCCGTGGTGTCTGGCCCGCTGCCACGACCGTGCTGGCCAGCACGGTCGTGGTGTTTGGCCTCATTAAGGAAATCGACTTCGGTTACTAGTAGGGAAACCGACGCCAGAACCATCAACATCGGTTTATTATTGATAATCGATGCCCAATCACATGCATTAGGCGTTAGTTATAATTGTTTATTCGACACTGTAATCATTTGTCTTTGGTTTTAAACAAATAACCGACGCCTATTTCATGTTTTTTTCTTATCAGTCTGCAGGCCTGCTGTGGCTGGTCGCAGGATGAGAAACCTGCTGTTCAGTTATGAATTGCAGGTTTTACGACATCCATTGATATCAGCCAACAACAGGCCACAAACCTACAAAATTAACAACATTAATTTTCACACATTTAGCAACCTATAGTTCCATTCGATTTTCACACATGTAGAAACATTCATGTAGAAATTTGCAGTTCCATTCATTTTCACATTTATACATGTAGAAAAATTCATATAGCAACCGACAGTTTCATTCATTTTCACATTTACACATGTATAAACATTCAGACACATGTAGAAACATTCAGACATGTAGAAACATTCACACATATTACAATTCAAAAATTCATTTACAAAATATCATTCTTTAGTCATTATTCGCTATCAACATCCCAGTTATATTTTAAAAACCCCACTACGTGTATGGCTTTTGCCCATTCTTCTCTTACATCATTTAATTCTTCCATCGTATAGGGAGCATGTACATCTAGTAAGGCCTTTCCTGTAGTGGGGTCAGTTTTAAACACCTGCAAAGAGAATGATGTATATATATAATTAATAATATATAAATAAGATTGATATATTTCATATTATCTAATGAGACTATATATAATACCTCAAGAATGATATCAATGTCCACTGTGGCATATTTGATAATCATGTGCATAAATCACATCAATAGTATGCGCATGCCCAACCATTGTCTTATGTAGCACACTATAAATTGAAACATACAAAATATTAAAAAATACAACTAATTAAGCATTGTTCACATAAATAATATATACATTGCAGTCGGGAACTTACTTCCACCCTCTTCCAAATTATTGGCTGGTTCTTTTTCCTGGGGACCTTTCCTCCAGCCTTTTTGAACTCATCTAAACCCCTACATGTTAATGTAACACAATACATTGCATAATTAAATAGTAATGTAATAACATATGTTAACGAATATGAAAATGAAATATTTCTCACCGAAATAATGCCATTTTCATTGTGTGTCCATATTTTGAATTCAATTTAGTCCCCTTAGGATCTAGATAATAGGCAGTGAACGTCTCGGGGACAATAACTAGTAACTCCCAATGCATACCACTAGAGGTAAAAAATTTAAAAATTAATAACTCAAAATCCACAATAAAAATGTAATTTTCTTAAGTCCAAATTATAAGCAAAGTAAACTTACTCCACATTTAATGGAGCTATTATCACCGTCTTGTTATTTTAAGAAAAATTTGTAAAAGCATCACAACAATATTGTTGAACTAACGGAGGGTTTTTAGCTACTAGACTAATCAAAGATGGAATAAAAAATCCTACATGTTCAAATGAAAAATCTACACATATCTTGTATAAGTAGCTACAAAACATGTATTACGTATGCATTAATAAATAAGAAACCAGATCACCAGATCCTACACAAGGTTTGTGAATGTATAAAGAAGATCTCACCTTATCCATAACTCTATCACATATGTATTCAGCCAATCATATCGAAACAACTCCAAAATATCTTCTATAAATAGTTTGCTTCCGTATGATTGACCTGCAACATCCACATCTATAGAAACAGTTATAGGGAAATTTATATCATGTTCACCTAACCATATTGTCATACCCCTACAACTAGGACCTAACGGGACAGGTAGGTCATGTGGAACCCAACTTGGTAATGTAGGAGGTGGAGGTGGAGGCCTAGATGCTCTGGGTGTCTTCTTTTTAACCTGTATATATATAATTTTAGATCAATTGACATCATATACACACACTAACAATTTAACGTAATGTCAATTTACCATACAGTTTCAGTATAGAGGACATCCGCTTTTGGCCACAATATCACTCTACCTTTTGCCTCACCAAGCGTTTCACAATCTGGGTGGGCATATGGCAATGGAAGATCCATCTAATTGGGGAATATATGTACCGGGCTCACACGAACCCAACCAGCTGGTAATGGAGACCCATGAAACATTTCCCCTAGTAGGGATGGGTAAGCTGACGCCTCTGCAATGACAAATTCTTTACTTTTTATACGACATGGCTTCAACCCCTACAAATTTTTGTATAAAGAATGTTATATACATATATACATATCATCTTGAAAACATATCATCTTGAAAAGACTAGTTACTATGTCATAGAAATACTTACAATGGATGTGCTAGGTGGTGGGTCTACAGGATTACTCCCAACCTCTACAGTAGGAGTAGAGTGGGACGCCATAGGTACTGTCTGCTGAGTGGCAGTCAGAGATGCCTACCACTTGCTCATTGCTTCATAGATTCTCTTATCAACTACTTGTTCGACTTTCCTATCAACTATCTTATCTACCTATACATGGATAAAAGAAATGTTAGCTTCTGATTTTTGAATTCTCTTTTACAGTAACATTATAAAGAAAGAATAGGTTACCTCTTTTTGTGAAATTCCTGCTTTTGGGACATATTTGCACTGGGATGGCCCAAAGAACACTTTGATGGCCACACCAACACCTACAGCCCTAACACGTCTAGGATGCTCTGGGTTACCCAGAGCAACTGTCAATTCATCCCTTGTGCCCTCAGGGATGAACTTGCCTTGTTTCCTCAGCTCGTGCAGCTCCCGCTAATCGCCAAAACAAAAATTTGTAATTAAGTAAACACCACAAATAATCAATATTCGAACGATTGCTCTAAGAGTTGTATTTTACCATTTTTGCAGCCGCCTCAGAAGTTGCGGGCTTCCTTATTTCTCCCTTCTTATTTTGCCTCCCAGCTATCTAGACATGATGGCGAGGCAGAGGTGTGGTACCTATAGTAGAGGACTCCTGAGTAGCAGTAGAGTGAGCAGTAGACTCAGCCTGTAGTCTTTGGCGAATGCCTGCATACCCCTTTGGACCCGTTGTGTGGTCATGCACATTCAGTGCACACCTTACTTTTTGTGCCTCACTGACGGCCTAGTTAGTATGCACATTAATGATTTGGTTAGTAACACTAAATGTTAATCTTGAATAGGTGAATACAATGTATATAAATTAAATTGGGAGTGACGCCTAATACCTTGAATTCATCAGTTTTTCTTGAAGCAACAAACGCGTCCCATTCCTCTTGGTCCAGGAAGTTCCACTGTTCAGTGGCTGTCTTCTTCCTCTTGTCACCTTATTTTATGTATTCTCGGGTGATATTTGTCCTATAGTTCCTTAGGACTCTCCCACAGTGTTGCATCACGCATTTACGATGCAACTTTTCATCCAATTCAAATATACTCTGCAAAATAGAATTGCTATTAACTAGTATCCAAAAAATTAGTAATCTACAAAATAGAATTGAAAATTAATAATAACTCACACATAAATCCTTCCATATTATGTCTTTCTTCCCCTTAGGAACTTTATGCCAAGAATCTATCTTACAACCGCAATGGCTACGAGTAACATACCCAAGATATGAAACAAACGAATTGTGATTCACTCCAATTGCATTACCTGCAGTATCAAAATCTACAACAAGTTTGGGTCCATTGCCCCTTTGTGCTATTAACTTCTTCATCCTTGTGATGCCCCTTCTCTTGTTAACTTTTTGGTGCTGCTCATCAAGTGCCTCAAGTGCTTCAGAAGGCACATGTGCATCATCAACCTAAAATTTGACAAAATAAACACACTCACAGGATATAACTATAAATGAAATATAAATATATGATATATTTTTTAAATTTACATTGTGAGGCGGCACATTGATGTCCTCACCCTCACAGTAATCATCAACATGATCATCACGAGAATGCTCAGCCATCTGAAAGTTCACATTCACATTGTAAAGTTCACATTGTAAAGTAATTCACATTGTAAAGTTCACATTCACATTGTAAAGTAATTCACATTGTAAAGTTCACATTGTAAAGTAATTCACATTGTAAAATTCACATTGTAAAGTTCACATTCACATTGTAAAGTAATTCACATTGTAAAGTTCACATTCAGAAAAATAAAACATATAAAAAAATATAAACATGCCTCTAATATTGCGATTTTTTTATCAATTAACAATCCTTCATTGTGATCTCCGCGCACATACAAGTCATCATTAGCTTCAGTATTTGCTGGTGTTGGCAACCCAACTGAGAATGGATTGGAGTCATCATACTTATCATTGTACTCTTCTTCATCAATAGGATCTTCAATGAACTGTCTTTTACCATGAAGAACAACCGACCATTTATCATTTGTAGGATCATTGATATAAAATACTTGTTTCACCTGTGATGCCAATATGAATGTTTCACCCTTCTCGCCAATCTTTTCAAAGTTCATTAAAGTGAAACCCAATTCATCCACTATAACTCCTTTGGTGTTATCAGCCCAATTACATTTGAAGAGTGGAATTCTGAAATCTATGTAGTCAAACTCCCATATGTCATCAATGACACCGTAATATGACATTTTTGCTTTACGTGGACTCTTATCCTTTGCACTTGCAAAAAACATAATCGACGCTTGAAGGGTGACCCCACTGTTTTGGACGACACTCTTATCATCTTGTCGCTTTGTGTAATATGTGAATCCATTAATGTCATACCCTTCATAAGACATAACATTGAATTTTGGTTTAAAGGCGAGGCATTAATTAGTTTCAGTAATATCATCTGGTGTTTGAGATAGTTGATGTAAGACTTTATCTTCAAACCACTTAATAAATGTCTTATTATGCTCTCTAGCAAGCCACATTGTATTGGCTTGAGGATATTGTCTCTTGATGAAATTGGTATGTTCCTCGATATAAACACTCACTTCATCCATGTTGTGTAAAATATACAAGTGACCTTGTTCCAACTGCTCACGGCTGATTACTTTCACCTGTGATCCCAAAATGCCTTTGCCAAATTGCTCCTCAATATTCTTGTCATTACCAGGACTGTCATTACCTCTGAGAAAGTCATTGCAAAAATCCATAACCTCTCTCGCCACATAACCCTCAATAATACTCCCTTCAGGCCGATAACGATTTCGAACATCACTTTTAAAAACACTGATGTATCGTTCAAAGGGATACATCCAATGCAAGAAAACTGGTCCCAACATTTTCACTTCCCTAGTCAAGTGGACAACAAGATGTACCATGATATCAAAGAACGATGGAGGAAAATACATCTCAAGATGACATAGGGTAACAACCACTTCTCTTTGCAAATTATCGAGAGTATCAGGGTCAATAACTTTGCTGCACAGAATGTTGAAAAAGAAACAAAGTCTGGTGATTGCAAACCTTACATGCTTCGACAATATAGATCGAATTGCCACAGGCAATATTTGTTGCATTAGAGTGTGACAATCATGAGATTTAAGACCTAAAACATCATATCTTTCATTGATACTAATCTACGGATGTTGGACGAGTAACCATGTGGCACCTTAACATTTACCAAACATTCACAAAAAACTTTCTTCTCCTTTCTAGACAATGTGTAACAAGCAGGAGGTAAGTATGTTTTCTGATTTCCCATTTCATGTGATTCTATTAATTATGACCTTATTCCCATTTCACGTAGGTCCAGTCTGGATTTTATCCCATCTTTAGTCTTACCTGGTATATTCAACAAAGTACCAATGACACTATCACAGACATTTTTCTCAACGTGCATGACATTGATACAATGCCTGACTGTCAAAGAACTCCAATAAGGAAGATCCCAAAATATTGACTTCTTCTTGAATAAAGATTTGTCACTCTGTGTGGCCATAGTACATTGTGATCTCTTACCAAATTCATTGACAAAGTCTTTTACTCTTTCATAAACAACCTCCCCTGGTATAGGTTTAGGTGCACTCCGTTCCTCATTCAATCCATTGAATGCTTTGTGCTTCCTATGATACAGATGGAATTTTGTAAGAAACCTTTGATGACCGAGATATACAGTCTTACCGCCATGTTTTAGTCTTGTTGAATCAGTGTTCTCTTCACATATAGGACACGCTTTTGCTCCTTTGACACTATATCCAGAAAAATTCCCATATGCTGGAAAGTCATTAATCGTGCAAAACAACATAGCATGCAAATGAAATGTCTCTCTTCGTGAAGCATCATAGGTCATCACACCTTCACCCCAGAGTTTCTTTAAGTCATCAATTAGAGGTTCAAGACAAACATTGATATCATTTCTTCCTGCTCCCTCCTTACCAAATGCATAAAAGCAAGGCCACGACTGTGTGGGCTGGCCACGACCGTGGCTATGTTGGCCGACCACGCTCGTACTGGCCAACACGGCCGCGGTAGGCCAACACATCCATGACCGTGGCCAGCCCACAAGGCCGTGGCCTTGCTTTAATCCATTTGGTAAGGAGAGGGAGTAGGAGGAAGAAGAGGTGGAGGAAGAAGAAGAGATGGAGGACCAGCCCACACAGTCGTGGCCTTGCTACCCAACACGGTCGTAGAGTAGGGTACCTGCTTGAGGGTAGAGGAAGAAGAGCGGGAGCAGGTACCTTCGGGTGAGGAGAGCAGGGCAACCGACGACGGTGCAGGGGAGCGAAGACCGGCAAAGAGACCAGGAGGAGCAGGAGACCACCGACGAGGAGAGCAGCAGCAGCAACAGTGTCGGTGAGGAGAGCAACAGTAGCGAGCGGTAGCGGTGTGGGGGAGAAATGACGGCAAGATCACCAGACCTAACTGATCAACTAATGAAACAGAGAGAGTGGGGAAGAGTCTTCCACGTGGGTGCTATTAACTGCATCATCGGCGTCGGTTGTTCAAAAAACCGACACCTAAGAATGAATGGCGTCGGTTATCTAAAAACATCGACACCTATGCTTAATGATAGTCGTCGGTTTTTACTAGAAAAAACTGACGTCTATCTACATATGTCGATTAAAAAAATTATTCTCGATTAATTACCATAGTCGAGGGGTGTGAAAATTCTCCCGGGAAGAGCACGGGAAAACCCATAGGCGTCGGTTATTGTAGTAAAACCGACGAACAAAATGTGACCAATTTCTCTCTCATGAAAAACCTTTCGTCGTCGATTTAAGAGTTAATAACTGACGCCATATGTTAAATTTTGGAGGTAATTTTTTTCACTGGAAATTTTGGATTTGGCGGTTAATTTTAGGCGTCAGTTTCTTAATAAGGAACCGACACTGAATAAAAGCGATACCCGTGTCTAGTCGCCCTTCACAGATCGATGTCGGTTTTTTTGGAACCGACTCTTTATGTTTTAGGTGTCGGTGTATTTATACAACCGACGCCTTTAAAAGTGACGTTATAAGTCATTTCTGTAGTAGTGATCTCTAAGTGCATGTGGATGTGTTACCATGGAGGTAACTAGTATGGGGCCTGACAGAGGTAGGTAGGTCACCATGATCTCTATGAAAGGATGTAAGTCAGACCATGAATGCTGAGAGAGATGATGGGGATTTGGGTAAGGTTTCAAGTGTGGTACGTACTATGTTAGAATCCTGAGTCTATCCTAGGGTCAGGTAGGGATAAAACTGATGGGAGTAGGAGTTGCCAATTCCCTAGTTGCACATGACCATAGGGTCGAGAGGTAACAACTACCATTGTCTAAGGTCCATGGGTCAGGAGATTGATCACCTTCATGAACTCATGGGACCCAAAGGGCAAACGAGGAGGGCACTCTCTGATGCATAAGGGAGAGGGATGGCCCCAAAAGTGCTGGCACCCTACAAACCTAGAGGAGATGACCAAGGATGGTAAGATGACCCGAGTGGGTTCAAGATTAGTTTTTCATGGAATTAACTTTGATATCGAGATGATCATGATGTAGAGACATATGTTGTATGTTTCAACTTAGATTTGAATGTGTACTGACAATGTGGGATGTACCATCTCTACTCTTAGAATAGGAAGAACTTTGTGTTTAGACGACTGCCAAATGCTTATTTCCTTGTGTTATGGGGATGAGAGATAGGACAATACGCATGCCATACACCAAGGATAAAGATGATGTGAGTGGAAATGTTGCTATGAGGTATGAGGATAGAGGTAATAACATACCCTTGTGGAGTGTATGATATGTGGATAGTTTACAAAGAGAACTAAGGTAGTCATCTTATGAGGATGTTCTTATCATGAGCTATGTGGAATTTATGAGTTATATAACCAAGAGAATGAGCTCACAGTTTTCTTGATGAAGATAGACTTAGAGTTCAAGATGAGATAATAAGTGGAATACATGGAGGTGTATGTCTTCAACATTACCTAATACATAAGGATGTGAGGTGGTAATGGATGCTTTAGTTGAGATACAACTGCCTAGTTTAGCTAGAGGCTAGAAGAGGTTGTTAGGTTAGCCCTAAGTTTGGAAAAGGTGATATGTTTGGCTAACACTCAGATGTAACAAGATCCGTTGATCGAGTTATCTTGGTTAGTCAGCCTAGGGCTTGTTGTAATGGAAGGATGGTTTTAGAACATCAGATGCGCTTCTTTGGAAAAGAAGGTGATGAAACCCACGACTAGAGTGTTTTAGGGTTTCTGAGGAATCAACCTTGAGAAATCATGACATACATGAGATCATGATTTTAAGTTTGGCATACACCTTGATGCTATTAAGATAGTAAGTGGTAGTAGTACTTTGGGTGGCTAAGATGAAGTTGCATGTGGCTTGTCGCCATGCATGCCAGGAGGTGAAGGACAAACACCAGTAACCCAATGAGTTGATATAGAGGATAAAGAATCCCTAAGAGGGAATGGGCGACATGAGTCGTGAGTTGATGCAAAGCAGACTGGCATGCAGTTCACTGTGGGAGAATATGTGATATGAAATTCGACCCCTCTAAGTTATAGCTAAGAAAGCTGAGTCCCGACTGCATGGGTCCATTTGAGATGGATTAGTGGAGATGCTTATGTTTAGCCTTACCCTTCAGGATAAAGTGATGTATGATGTATTCCATGAGTCCGATCTAGAGCACTATGTGAGGTACCCAAGCCATGTGCTGAGCCATAAACCTATTAAGCTTCGAGAGAGGCTAAAATGGTCTGAGTCACCTACAAGGGTACGAGATACCAAGGTGAGAGAGAACTCAGATGTAAGAATATAATTTGATGAAGGTTCTTGGGAATCACCATGGAGAGGGTAAAGCCACATGAGAGCCATGATGGACATGAGAAGGTCTTATCCTAAATTTTTGTATGCTTGATGGAATTTTGAGGACAAAATTCTTATAAGAGGGGAAGGATGTTACAACCCCAATTTTGGGCTCTTTTGATGAGAAATGCAATTTCTCTTAATAAATATATATGAATAAATAATGGTGTGATCTGATTTGGAATGAATGAATTTCGTTTATAATAGCCTTGTTGGTTGCTTTGTGGGCTTTATTGGCTATTGGGCCCAATAACAACGAGAAGAAAAAGGAAATTCAATTACTAATTGAATAACTAAGAAATGGAGAAAAGAAAGATGTAGAAATGTCTAGAAGGAAAAGGAATATCCTCCAAAGGTGGATTTTGTGCCTTTTGGGTTCCTTGGGTTCCAAGGAGTGCAAGTTGCAAAGATAATGCAACAAGAAAGAGAAAGGATTAATTAAATATTGCTTTATTAAGAAGGAAATATGAGATAATAATGAAATACAAGAAACATGTGGAAATATGGATAATGGATCCCTCTTGGATAAGATTTCATGTCTACATGGTTTCTAATAATAAAAGGAATCAAAATAAAGAAAATAAAAGATTAGGAGAGAGAAAATATAAGTTTAAGGCATAAATAAATGCCTTATAAGTCATTGACTTGCAAATAAAGAAAAGGAGTTATTCCTTTTGCATTTTGGCTCCAAACATGGAACATAAATAGATTAAGTCTTTATGGACTTTCCTTTAAAATTTGGTATTAATTGGATAATTGATTTGAGAGTTATGATTTTTCCAAAGTAAAAGGGAATCCTTTATTTCTAAGGGAATTATCCTATTTTCCCTATTTTCTATTTTTGCGCGTGGCATGACAGCTGTTGATCTAAGATCCAATGACGTCTGCATTATCACCCACCTCGAGTCATCTAAGAAAGGTAGTCGAGTTTTCCAAGGGGGTTTTCTCGCGATTGAATGCATAGTCAAACTCAGAAACCTTTCCAAAGAATCTGGGGGATCAATCTGAGTTGATCTACCTCTAGTTTCCCTGTATTTTGTTGCCTCTAGGCGTTTTGCCCAATTTAGGGCTTTTCGGAAGCCATAAGAGGACCTATATATATAGGGGGGGGGGGAGCTACACTCCATGTGCATAGCCCCAGACTACCTCTGTGAGTCTGCGCTGATGAGGCGAGTTGATGGGAGCAACGAATTATGGCAAATTGCCCACTCTGCACCCCTGACCGGCCGAGCTTCTTGCCGGAGAAGAGATGCTACACCCCGATGACTCAGGAAAGAATCGAATAAATCGAGACCACGTGCAAGTTCAGGGAGGTTCGATGGTACGTTCTGCACTTTGGGTGCTTCTCCGGTGGCCTATGGCTCCGAGTCAACCTCTGGGTTGACCACGACCTGGCTGCTGTTCGCGGTAGCATGGGTGAGAGGTGGAAGACGAGTAAGGAGGAAAAGACCTCCTTGCCCCTAGAGCTTGTGAATGAAGGAAAGGGCAAAATTGAGATTTGCTGGGATCCGCGTGAACTCAAGATTAATAGGTAAGCGCTGACGTGGCATCACTTGATTGGTCAATAATTATTTTTCTTGCAAAAATCATAGGAAAAGATTGGTAACTCGTATATCAATGTGTTATATATGAAAATTGATCTTCAGAACGAGAGGAACACAAAGAAATTATATTTGAAGCCTAATTTCTCTTACAATTCGAAAAGTAGTTGAAGTTGTCATCTTTAATGCATTTATGATTAAGAAACCCTAATATTGATGTTAATGAGATTGAGAAATGTATTATGGGTGTTTTAAATTGATATTAACTTATTGTTAATAAAAAGAACAAATTAGATCCAAAAGGATGATCTTTATGTGTAGTTGGATTGATTTAGGGTTCCATGTACATGAATAAGCTTTAATGGGCCTTGAAACCCTAATGCTAGTAATTATGATTCTTAATGGCTTTAATTGTTTGAATCCAAGAATAAAGCTAAGATATGATGATTCTAAGCTATTTTGAGTATAAAAGTGGATAAATACCCTTAATATGGTAATTAGGTTTTTTTAATGGATAAATGTGGATTTAGTGATAAATAGAGTTCATATATGAATTGAACTATAATGAATTATGAGTTGTTAATTCAGAAGAAACTGAAGATGATAATTGGCCTTAATGATCATGTCATAACTTAAAAGGATAAAGATGGTAGTTTTAGTGTAAAAGAGATATGCTAGACTTAATTGACACTCAAGTATGCTTATGATGTTGAAATTAGGGTTTGTGAACTAAAAGGGCATTATAAGTGATAAAAGCTTTATGGAGGCTAAAATCCTAATAAAACTCTAAAGTTGGAATAGAAATCCTAAGGTGGAATCCAAGTCGATCTTGAGAGTGTTTTGGATAAAACAATGACACATGGATGTTATGCATTAATTTCAGGATATTGTTGATTTCTTGATTGAATGTTATTGATTATTCTTGCTTGGACATCAAGTTACTCTAGATCAGGTATGTGGTTACGCTTATGAATATCTCAAACTAGTTTTTTGAGGATTCCCGAAGTTCTCATCGGTGGCTTGAATTAAACTGTTGGATGAATTTAATTCATGCATACTATAATGTGGATATGACTATCACTTAAGATATATGCCTACTAGCTCAGATCCTAGTCCTCTCTGTAGCTTGATAGGTTGACCTAGTACATGGATACCTATGGGGTAGGTCCATCAAGTCACCATAATTCAGAGATTGGGCTACCTTTGGGTAGGGCCATATGATTCCACAACCTTAAGTAATGGCTACCTGTGAGGTAGGACCATGGGGGTAATGATAACACCCTTTTTTGGGGTAATTTATGGCCTATATTTTGTTGTAAAAACTGCCCTCTAAACTGTTTTTCCTATCAATTTTGATATGTTTTGGACAAAACTAATCTGGGCTACGCTCTGACCAATTTTGCACCCTTTTGTAGAGTTTTTCCTTATATTTCCACCAAAAAGGCCCGTCCCGGCCCATGAACGACGTTTACCTGCATCAACCCTCCTACCAGTTGGCCGACATGCTCATTACCCATGACGCAATAGCCTGATACAACTACCGCGTGACACAGGAGTGCCGCACAAGGAAGCTCCATCGGGCGATACACCGTTTACCGGACAGGAAGCTGTACCTGCCACAACTACTCTCCCGATGAAGTGTGTCACACGATACAAGTCACCCATCGGTAGGCGCCCACCCGTAACGACCACCCGACACGCCTGCAACCTGGAACCCGCTATGCTGGGCGACACGCCTATCGATCGTCCCCGACGCCACACTAATGGAGCCGATGGAGGACCCGTGGCACATGGAGAACTACAACTTCTTCCAACCGCTGCCTATAAATAGCAGCTACATGACTCATATGGGACAGGTCAAAACCATAGCAAAAGCTAACCTTGGGAAGCTTCGGGAGCTAGTGTGACGCGTTCCAAGGGCATACCAAGCGATACTAGGTGAGCACACCCCCTACCCGAGAGGGACAGGAGTGGTTCACTTAGACCCCGTCCCGGTAGCAGCAGCAGCCCGATACGACTAAGAAGGCCACCCGATGTGCCGAGTTCCTAGATGGGCTCTTGCCCGAGACGGCTCGCCTCTACACCCGATACAAGGAACCCGATAACCTAAGTCATCTCTAACCTGACACGATATCAGTCCCGATACGGAACACCCGTCATAGTGTGTCGCCCGAGAGGGTGGTATCCTGACCACAACCGTATCGAGTAGGGTGCCCTGACCGATATGCTTGCCCGTCATGGCATACCGCCCGACACGAGCATGTCGGCCAGAGCTCCCTCCTGGTATCGGGTTAGAGACACCTTAGGGGGTCTGCTGCTATATGTCACCCTCCTAAGTCAAGGAGGCGATACCTATCTTCCCTTTTTCATCCATTTACTTTCTTTATTTACGCAATGTAACTAACCTTTTATACAATGCTCATGCTAATGAAATTAGTGGAGTTTTAATACCTTTTGCTCTGTGTTTGGTCCCTTTTTGTTGGATGATTTCTTTTTAGCATTTGAACTCTAGCTTGTATGATTGGATCATGTTTTGACTAGATATCGAATCGTGTTTCCCGTTGAAACTCTCTCGGGAGAGGTGTTGTAACTCTAGCGTTTGGTCCGATCAGGGAGTACGAGAGTACCCATGATCGGAGTTGCTTCAGTTATCTTTCCACTCCAACCCAAGTCCGCTACCCTTTTTATGAGCTTGTGTGGAAAAGGCACTCTCGAAGAGTATTGACTCCTTTTTGCGAACAAGCTCTCCATAGGTTCTGGTTCTCTGACATAAGCTTGTTGGCTGCCTCCTTCAGCTGACTTTTCTGCAGCAACTTTGGGCTCTGGTTCTTCAGGTCTGGCCGATTCAGGGCGTTCCACCATTTTTCCCAACCTTAAGACTTCCATCTTGGTAGATTCCATGTTAGATGGTATCTTACCCAAAGGATTTTTCATCGATTCTGCCATCTGAGCGAGCTATTGGTCAATCTGGCATTGATGTGTTTGCATATCCGCCATCTGGACCTGCATAGTATTAAGTACACCAGAGTTCGATAGCACACTTTGTGCTAGCTGATTGTTTATAGCGTCTTGTCTCTTGACGACGTCAAAAAGCTGACCCACTAAGTCTGGCTGGCTGCTATTTTTTGCCTGGCTTTGCCCTTGAGCTTGCACTTGCCCTTGACTCATGTTAGCTACTTGACGGGGTTGGAACTTTCTGTGGCTTTGGTAATTAGCTTTGTTTGTCTGAAAAGAGATGGTCTTGATGTACTACCCTTGTCAACTTCTTTTCTCAAAATTGGGTGGTTGCTTGGGTGGATTATTCAATTGATGTGAATTCTCTGCGGCATCCTTGTTGCCATAGCTGAAACATGGGTGATCAGGCCTCTTGAAATTTACATAAGAGATGTTCTCACCTTCCTCCTATTCAGTTTCACTGTTGCTTGACTCCTCAGGTTGAGTATATACACAGTTATCTATTATGTATCCTCCTTCACCACAGGTGACACACTTCATCACCTTCTCTAGTTGTTTCTTGCCCTTCCCTCCCGACTCTTTTAGCTGTCTTACATCAGTAGCTATTTTCTATATCTGAGATTTGATTGCCTCAACATCCTTGGATTTGATTGACGAGCCTTCATTTGTGTCTTTCTTAACATGTCCTCTGTCGGTCCTGTCGTACTAAGTCCCGACTTGTAGTTCAACCATGTTTTCAATAATCTTTTTAGACCTACTGGGCTTCTTCCCAAGAAAGTCGCTTCCTGCAGCTGCATTTAGCGATACTCTTTCTTGAGGAGTCAGACCATTGTAGAACGTTGTTATCAGGAAACCTTTCTTGTAGTTGTGGTGAGGGCAGTCCCTCTGATACTCCTGGTATCTCTCCCTGGCTTCATGTAGGTTTTCTCCTGGCTTCTGGGTGAAAGATGTGATCTTCTGCATGTTCCTGACAGTCTTCTCTGTAGGGTAGAACTTGTTTACAAAAGCATCAGCTAAAGCATTCCATTCATTCAGAGATTGATGTGGCAGTCCAAGGTACCATGACAGTGCCTTGTCCTCCAAGGAGAAAATGAAACCCTTGCAGTAGATCACTTCTTGTGGCACCCCCCTTCATCTTGATGGTATCACATATATTTTTGAAAGCATTGAGGTGATGGTAGGGGTTGTCATTCTTGGAACTTCCACTAAAGCTCTTATTTTGAATCATGGAGATCACAGCTGGCTTCAACTCAAAGTTTACAACATCAAACCTCGGGATAACCACTGGGCATCTTGAGTTGTTGGCTTTTGTAGCTGCCAGCTCCCGGAGAGTCTTTTCTTCTTATTTAGAATCTTCACTGTCACCGTCTCTACGATCCCGCTCTTGATTATGTTGATTCCATCTATGCCTACAGCGATGACGACGTCCCTCGTGATGATGATCATCCCCAGGTTGTTCTGATTTAGGTTCTTCTAGCTCTTCATGTAGATGATCATTATTGTAACGGTCGTCGTCCCCATGTGGAAGTGGATGTGGTCCAACTCTAGCATTTCACTCTTCCTCAGAAAGAGGTGGTTCCACGTGAGGTGGCATGATGAACGGTGTTCAACCAAGCAGAGTGATTCTTCCCTGAGTACTTGAATAGCATGTATAATCATGTTAGAAAACATGTGTTAATGAAACAAACTATTTTGTACACATTCAGGTTAGAAGACTTAAAAGAAACTGTGTTGTCAAGCTTATTACTAAGCTTGAGGTACGAGAGTGTAGTTAGTGGATTCGGGTTTGTTAACAGTACCGTTTTGCCTCGTCCCCGGCAACGGTGCCAAAAAGTTGACCGGCCTAAATCGCGTGTCCAAAAGGAGCCGATTTGAAGTAGTCAGACTTTTAAATAACCCGACTCTTAGGCCCCCACAATGATAACAGGGTCTGAAGTAGTGATTGGGGCTGAACCACAGGGACGAGGGTGGTCGTGCTAAGAACACGGAATCAACACTCTACTCTCCGATAAAAGATGGATAAGAAAATGTTCCCAAGGGAACGGTAGATCAAGAAGGTGTTATAAAGAAAATGCTATCTCCAACTGGAGTTACAAGGAAGATTTAAGGTTTTGGCATTTCATCCATTTTTACGAATTTTGAGCAACGGAACCTGAGGAGATAACATTATTTCCTAGGTAAGGAACGAAGGAAGAAAACTTCGGCATAACAAGAGGCAGCAGAAAACATCCAGTACCCCTTCTCTTGAAGAGGGTACCTCCAACTAAGCACCAACTCGGTGAAAAAGCTCCATCTCGAGGTGTCATTTCTGGATGCCTTGGAAGAAATGCCGACTTATGCCAAGTTTTTCAAGGACTTGGTCACAAAGAAAAGAAGAGGAGCAAGGATTGAAACGGTACACCTGGCCAATATGTCTATGGCCTTCATTAAAGCCGATTTACCAACAAAGAAAAAGGATTCTGGAGCCTTCACTATACCCTTTGCGGCAGGGGATAACACCGAGAGGAAGGGTCTAGCTGACTTAGGGGCTAACATAAGCCTTATGCCCTTAAGCCTCACACAACGATTGGGGATGAATGACATGGTCAAAACCAACATGAGAATCAAGTTGGCAGATCATTCCTTCAAAAGACCTGTGGGGGTAGTTGAAGATGTTCCGATTCATGTAGGGAGGTTCTTCATCCCATGCGACATTGTTGTCATTGACACTGTTGAAGACCCGAAGTGCCCCATCATTTTCAGACGCCCTTTTCTGGTAACAGGGAAATCACTGATTGATGTCGCTAAAGGTATCATAACTTTAAGAGTTGGAAATGACCACATGGATTTCAAGGTTAAGGACGCCATGAAGGGACCATCCCTGTTAGAGTATGCATGCTTCATGGATAACTACTACCAATATTGTGAAGAAATAAGAGAAGAGACTACAGTTGTAGACCCTCTTATGAGGGCGTTAAACAATTATGATTCAGAAGCTGAAGATCCTGAGGTTGTTGAGAGCCTTGATTACCTCAATCAAAACAAAGACAATCTGAGTGAAGGTGAGGAAGTTATAGAGACAGTCAAATATGCTTCCCTAGAAATGACACCAGAAAAAGAGAAGGCACCTAAGCCCAAACCAGAGCTAAAATAGTTACCAGAAGGTTTGAAGTATGAGTTTCTCGATCAAGAGGAAAGAAATCCCGTTATAGTTAACACCAGTCTAACTGAAGAACAGTTGGAAAGACTTCTTAAGGAATTGAGGCTCTATAAGCAAGGTATAGGCTATTCGGTAGAGGATATCAAGGGACTTAACCCTGCTTTGTGCATGCACCACATAAATCTGGAAGAATCCGCCAAGCCCTTGGTCTAACCCCAGAGAAAGCTGAACCAGATGTTGAAAGAGGTTGTAAAAAAGGAAGTTATCAAGTTGAGAGATGCATGTATTATCTACCCTATCCGTGATAGCAACTGGGTAAGCCCAATTCATGTTGTACCAAAGAAAGGGGGTATGACGCTTGTGAAAGGTGAGAAGGGTGATGAAGTAGCTGTCCGTACTGTCACTAGATGGAGAATGTGTATAGATTACAGGAAGCTAAATCAAGAGACGAAGAAAGATCATTACCCGCTTCCCTTAATCGACCAAGTGCTAGAAAGACTAGCACATCACAAGTATTTCTACGTTTTAGATGGTTATTCTGGGTTCTATCAGGTCCCTATCTTACCGAATGACCAGGAAAAGACCACATTCACTTATCTTTATGGTACACATGCTTTTTGAAGAATGTCGTTTGGACTGTGAAACACTCCAACACCACGTTCACTTGTCTTTATGATACGCATGCTTTTTGAAGAATGTCATTTGGACTGTGCAACACTCCAACAACTTTCCAACGTTGCATGATCTCAACATTCTCAGATTTTCTGGAAGATATCGTAGAGGTCTTTATGGATGACTTTTCTCTTGATGGGAAAGACTTTGATGGTTGTTTGAAGAACCTATCATTAGTCCTACAGTGTTGAGAAGAGAAGAACCTAGTTCTCAACTGGGAGAAGTGCCATTTCATGGTACAAGAGGGCATAGTGTTGGGCCATAAAGTCTCCAAGAAAGGCATTGAAGTGGATGTAAGCAAAGTTGAGGCTATTTCCAGGCTACCCCCGCCAAAGTCTGTGACAGGGGTAAGAAGCTTTCTCGGTCATTCCGGGTACTATAGAAGGTTCATCAAAGACTTCTCCAAAATATCAAAGCCTCTTTCAAACTTGCTGGTCAAGGATGTAGAGTTCGTTTTTTCTGATGATTGTTTGAAGGCTTTCCGGATGCTGAAGGAAGCCCTAGTAACACCCCCTATTCTCCAAGCTTTGGATTGGGAGCTACCGTTTGAGTTAATGTGCGATGCTAGCAACTTCACTGTAGGGCTGTCTTAGGGCAAACAAAGGATAAGAAGCATCATGTAATTTGCCACGCCAGCCGAACTCTAGATGAGGCGCAAGTAAATTACACCACGATAGAAAAAGAGATGCTAGCAATTGTCTTCGCCTTTGACAAGTTCATGTCTTATTTAATTGGGACCAAAGTGAAGGTTTACACCGACCACGAAGCTACATGGTATCTGATGAAAAAGAAAGACACTAAGCCTAGGCTGCTAAGGTGGGCTCTTTTTCTCCAAGAGTTTGATCATGAGATAATTGATAGAAAGGCAAGGAAAATGTAGTTGCAAACCATCTCTCAAGGATAATCTGCAATGAAGAAGACCAGCTTCCTGTCAACGATAACTATGCTATTGAAGCCCTGTTAATGGCTCGATCTGATGAGCCAAGTCTACCATGGTATGCGGATATCTGTAACTACCTCTCTTGTGGGGAGTTACCTCTGGAAATAACGTACAATCAAAAGAAGAAACTTTTCTCAGATGTAAATCATTATTATTGGGATGATCCTCTACTCTTTAAGAGGTGATCAGATAATCTATATAGAAGATGTATTCCAGAGGAAGAGGTGTCAAACATTCTAAGGGAATGCCATTCCTCACCTTATGGAGGACACTTGGGTGGCAAAAAGACTACTTTTAAGGTCCTCCAGTCAGACTTTTATTGGCCGACCTTGTTTACGGATGCCCATGTTTTTGTAAGATCTTGAAATGAGTTCCAGTGAACGGGGAATATCTCACGTCAGAATGAGATGCCACTCTCTAATTGGATTGAAGTTGAGATTTTTGATGTGTGGGGCATTGACTACATGGGCCCTTTTCCATCCTCTTTTGGCTTCAACTATATTCTTGTCGCTGTCGACTATGTATCCAAGTGGGTGGAAGCAATTCCTACCATGACTTGTGATGCAAAGGCAGTAATCAAACTTTTTATTAAGATCATCTTTCTGAGGTTTAAAGTTCTGAGGACCGTCATTAGCGATGGCGACTCTCATTTTGCAGAAAGATAGTTTGAATCACTGCTACGCAAGTACGACGTCCGTCATAAGGTTGCAACACCATATCATCCCCAAACATCAAGGCAGGTTGAGGTCTCTAATCGACAGATAAAGTAAATTTTAGAAAAGATAGTAGGCAAGTCCCGTAAGGACTGGTCAGCTAAGCTGGATGAAGCTTTATGGGCATATCGAAAAAATTTCAAGACGCAGTTGGGCACCACACCCTACCGCTTGATTTACATGAAGTCTTACCATCTTCCCTTTGAGCTAGAGCACAAGGCGTTCTGGGCGATAAAACGCCTCAATATGGACCAGAGGCTAGCCGGGGAGAAAAGGTTTCTTCAGCTATAGGAACTTGAAGAATTAAGACTTAGTGCTTATGAAAATGCCAGGATTTACAAACAAAGGACAAAGGTGTGGCATGATGCCCACCTGAAGAAAAAGGACGTGAGTGAAGGTGATAAAGTTTTATTATTTAAATCCGCTATACGTCTTTTTCCAGGAAAGCTACAAACTAGGTGGTCTGGACCCTTCACCGTGGCGAAGATCTATCCATTAGGGATGATGGAGCTATACGATAAAGACAATCTAGATAAGGTCTTCCCGGTGAACGGGCACAAAGTCAAAAGATACTATGAAGATGAAGCGTTCGTGCGAAGAGTGGAAATAGCTGTAAGAAGTAGAAGGATCCGTATAGAAGGACTTGAAGCCTATGGAGCTGACGACGGAAACTACAACGCTCTTTGGGAGGCAACCCAAAATTTTACTTTTCTTAGAATATGATGTGATTTTTCCCTTTCTGAAGGACACTACGAACATTATCATTGTAATAAGGCCAGAGTTAGTGCATGTGCTACATGCACAAACTCTTTTGTTTTATGGGCCACCGGTTTAGTTTTATGAAGCTCTGATAGGTAATACTATCTGAGGCAGGGAACCTCCTTTCCTGCCAATGATGTTTTACCCATCAACGCTCTCCTTACCTTTGTTTTGCATTTCTTCTTTTGATTTTAGTTTTACTCCTTTCTGTATAGAATGATCTTCCTAAAGTTTTTCTACCTCGCTTCTTTAGCAGTATTCTCACTTTTCCTATCTGTATCAGGAAAACACCTTTGTATCAGGCAAGGTTTACATGCCTACAGTTGTGCGAATCAAGCAACATTCGTATTGGGCATGCATCATTGTGTCGGGCAGCATGTCGCACGACACACCCGCCGCGCGGCGTGAATCTTGCTTAAGAAGGCATATCGACGATTGAAGTGATAGATTAGACTGCGCATCGGGAATGATTTGTCTCCCTTCACAACACGTGTCCTATTTTACCAGATTTACCCCCGCCCGAGATGGCTATAAATAGTAAATGCAAGTTACCGTATCGGGCACTCACATTTACTTTTTACCAACTCCCACATCGTGCATTTACTCTCTTTCAGCTCTCGTGTTGACCAACCCTTCCATCAGATCCCGTGTAGCGCACCAGTTCCCACCCGACACAGGTATACCCGATACGCCTATCGCCCGACACAAGCTCTTAGATTTATACCGTTCAAAGCATATCATGCCCGACTTCATGACGGGCGATACGCTCTGTACCTTAGACCGAATCGGGCGATACACATATCATGTCGGGTTCCATCTGACATTGATTTCTGACCATGTCGCGTGATACATGTATCACGCACTTCCGAGCGATACCAGTCTTATTGGGCAAGAACTTTATCGTCCAGTTTTGCTAAAAGAAGCTTTAACTCGTGTTGCCCGATACTCTATTGCATCAGGTGGCACTCCTATCGGGCAGTGTTTCTTTACAAGCGCATGTTTGACATGAAGTTTTGTTTGCCTATCGCGCGATAGTGTCGCGTTTTTCTGACTTAAGACCATATCAACCTTTGACTTTTTCCACGCGACACAAGTATCGCGCTGAGCCATATCGGGCTCTCATATTGGGCGAGATCTGTTTGGTATGTCCACCCGATATCAGTCTATCTTATCCGTCAGACTTGGTATCGGGCAGCACGACTCTTTTACCACCGCCCAATATCGCCTTGCTTATATCAGGACTCTGTTGAGTTTTGAAGTATCATCTACCTCGTATCAGGCAAAGTGACCCTTTTGGTCTGCCGCCCAATATAGGGTAGAATGACTCATTCAATAACACTTTTATTTACTAATTTTGTTTGATATTTACAGAAATGGCCCGCACAAAGTCGACAGTCATCCAAGTAGATGAGCACGACCATAGGATCAACCCCAAGGCTGCTATAAAAGCCACTGCAGCCGGGCAGAAGCGCCCGAACCCTGACTCAGCGGGGCCATCTGGGGCCGAGAAGAGGCCAAGGATAGAAGCAGAAGCAGCCCCTTCAACGACAGCAGAGCCTCTAGATCACTCGCCAGGCCGGTTCATGCCCAGAGACGACAAGCACAAGTAGCGGTACACATAATTGGCAGCTAAGGTCTACATGCCAAGCTGGTTCTGCCATCAGTCGTCCTTCCACCAGATAGGCATTTTCGATAGGCTGGAAAATGTCCTAGCAGTAGCCGGGCTGAGGAAGATCTGCTTCAGCCACTCCGCCTCCTACACAGAACTCACAAGGGAGTTCGTGTCATCCCTCTGTCAGGTATATAATAGACTAGATGAAGTCAAAAGATTTGGCAGAACAGACAGACTACAAGGATGGCTGCATAACATTGAGCATAACATATCAGAAAAGATTCTCAATGAAATCTTCTCCTCCAGTGAAGAATAAAAAGAACTTCTCAACAACGGTGTCAGAATCACCGAAGGGGACGGGTTCAACCCGGTCAGTGTCTGGAAGAAACTAACCGACGAATCAAACTACAAGCTAGGAAGCAAGGTGGCAGCCATCCACTCCTGCTTCTGGAGGATCATCCACAAGATAGTGGCTTGTATCCTCTTCAGCAAGTACGAGACGAGAAAAATCTACACCGAAGAACTCCATCTCATGTGGTACATGATGGAGGGCAAGGTGGTCAACTTGGGACACTTCTTGCTGAATAGGATTTACCCCATAAAGGAAGCCACCAAGGAGTATTGTATGGGTGGCATCATCAATCTGATCGCGGCAGGGTTGGGGGTACCCCAGGGAGCCGTGCAGCCTCTCAAGGATGAGAGGTGACGAGAAGATCGACCTCAAGTTCCTAATGAGGGCTAGCATCATCAAGAAGGAGGGGTGATGCTACTTCTATAAGTTAGCAAGAACAAACACCCTCCTTCCGCTCCCACGCTACGCCAGCTATGACATAGAAAAGCTGGTCTTCACCACAACAGAGATTGAAGCTGTGGTGGTCAAAGCCGCTTATGTCGCCACCACAAGGATACAAGAGAGGGCAACCGTGATAGGAAGACTGATCCCTCTCGACACCCGGCAGGACAAATCTTCCATAGTCCCTGCCGAGCCATCCACCGCCCCCACACAACCGGCAGTAGCCACTGATAAGGTTGTCGTCGCTACTCCCATACCAGCCGCGGCCGCCACAACAACAACTGCCACGGTTGTAGAAGAAGTGACGATAACTGTGGAGGTCACCGAGACAACCGGGGCTGAGACAACAATGATAGCCCCGAGGGAAGATTTGGGAGAGACAACTGCAGTTCCCGAAGTTTCTGTTGCACCTTCAATGGCAGAGGAGATGGTACAACCGAACGCCAACAATGGGGCATTTGCTGAGCTCCTTGAGATGGAGCTCAGGGCTGTGCAGCCCATGTCGATGCCACCACCAACGTCGCCAGTGATAGCCGCAGAGGAGGCCCCCGACAACCTGATGATAGAACAACAGCCACCTGCCTCACATCCTTCTCCACCACAACAAATAGGCGAGGCAGAGGCAGCCACGAAGGTGCCAACGCCTCACCCTGAAGTGACACCCTCGCAGACAGTACAGATGGGCTCGGACCCGCCTGAAGTCGAGCAGTCCTCGGACCGACCTGCACGTGCGAGGAGCGTCACGAGATCGAGAGGGCGATCTGACGCAACACCCCGGTCTCTGGGGGAAATCCTTGGTCAAGAATTTGACCATTTGCGGGAGGTAATGAGCAACCACTCAGCTACCTTTTCTTCCCTCACTTGCAAATTTTCTATTTTCTAGCAGAGGCTCAGCGAACAAGAGCGGTAGCTGCTAGCTCTAGTTGGCCTTCCCGACCAACTAGAGGCACTTAACATAACAGTACAACATGCCCTCCTACACCTCAACGCAGTTGAGGAGATGCTTAACTGGAGGGATGGCCACCCCCGCTCAAGACAACCACGACAGTCTCCATCACCTCCTGGTTCAGGTTCCCAACCCTCCTCATCAGCGTCATCTTCTAGGACGTCATCCCCTTCCTCCTCCAGCGGGCCATCCACAACGCCCGAGGAAGGGACGACGCATGAGATAGCCGACGGGGCTCCAGTAGGACAAGGAAGCTCCCGCGACATGGAAGAAGCTGCTCCCTCAACCCCCTGGACGAAGCTGAAGACAACGACGAATTGATCATTGTCGGGGAGGACTCTTCTGATGAATCAGAGGGAGAAAGGGGGGACATCTACTGTGACGTCCCCGAATTTTCTAAAACTTAATCTGATGTGAGACGTCCAAATTGAAACCCTCACCTCAGCGAGAATCCCAATTTAAACATCCCACACTAGGCTAAGAAGAAGAAAATCAGAGGAAGTCAGAAGGAAACACAATCAGTAGCACATGCACATGAACAATAAACAAACCACAACACATGTTCACCATTCAACATATAATTACAACATGAATTGTTACAACATTTGATATTACATATTGAACAACAAACTTATACATATACATGTACTACATTCTAAACAACAGGATCTAAAGACAACAGGTCCACCTGTACATCAGCTCGCCACACAACTCTCACTATCCTGGATCTTCAAAAGCATAACCACAACCGAAACAAAAAGATTACATGCGGTACACGTCAGCACAATATTTCATGAATATTGTACTGAGTACGCCTACGTGTCTTTTATTTACCTCTCATCATATCTTGGCAATAAGATAAAACTAATACTTGGCAGTAACAGAAGAATATAAGAAATGCATATACTTGCACAAAGATGTTCATTAACAAAAGAGAACACACATATTTTAAGCACATTTCCATCATGTATCTCGTACATCTGCCCCCAAGGGCTTTGATGTTATTAGGCCATATGATCTACTACCAAAGAGTTTGAGATCATGTTACGTGTGATCTACTACCAAAGAGTTTGAGATCTAACACATGTGATCTACTACCAAAGAGTTTGAGATCACTTCAATGCACTGTACTACCAAAGAGTTTAGTGCTATCATATGATGGATCATATATCTTATATTTATGTGTTCATAGCCATAAGTATGGAAAATCAAGAAAGATATCATACAAGAACAATAATTTCATCCAGTACCATATGCCAAGTATTCTACTACCATATAACACAAGCATAATGTATAATAAGCCAAGTAAGAGGTAATGGCGTACCTTGATCAAGAGAAACCTAATCATCACATATTCCTCATGTCATCTATATCCTTGGTCAACCCTGATCAAACAAGACCATATACTATCATCAAGTTCTCATCTTATTATATCTCATCTTAACCCTAGTCGTGTTCATTAGGGTTTATCTTATCTCATATTTATCTTCCTGATGTCATTTTCCATATTATGGTTCATTATCAAAGTTCATCATCTGAACATTAGGTTCCATAACCTTAATGTGCACATATTAGCTCTAGGTTACATCATTAACCTAGATTAGGGTTTTATAACATGTATTAATATTCATCTTCATATAACATGGATTTTGTTCATCATTATGATCTCATAACTAAAACGGAGGTTCAATATACTGATATGAGCTTTCTCTGTAAATTTCACCATTTATTGAGCATGTATGCATTAATTGCATTTTAATTAGGGTTATTAGCCCGAATTAGACATTCTAAGCAAATTACATGATTTCGTACTTCATCTTGACCATAACTGACATCATATGCATTATAAACATCAAATATGATTTACAGGCATTTTCTCATAATTTTAGGGAATCGTTTGATATTTATTATCCATCATATGAGCATTACACAACTAACAAGATATCACTGATATTAGTGCAACAAAAGACTGATATTATTATTCTAATGTGTTCTACTCATTTTTCTGAGAATTTTGGTACCTTATTTGTTTCAGATCATCGAGCTATTTTCTATGATTTATGCAAGATCCTAGTATTTGCTGAAGATTTACCTCTTTGTGACCAATCCGGTGTCGCCACATGGCCGTTAAGGAGTCACCACTCTTTGCTTGGTCCGCTTGACCCAGCTGGGTCCTTGATCAAACCGGGCATTCAGGTTTAGTTCTACTCTGGGATCCACCGGCCCAGGATGGCTCCTCCTTGCGATCGCCCCACTGCGATCTCAGCGCCCAACTTGGGCGTCTCCACCTAACAGCCGCCGTCGCGACTGGTGGATCCTCCTTGAGCAATCCATCTCCCCCAGAGGCTCCAGTCCATGACCTTCTGCCAAGATCTTCGGTTGATCATGTGTGCTGCCGGCTACTCGGGCCTCCAACTTGATCACTAGAGCTTCGCCTGCACCTGCTTGCCGCTCGGCCTGGGGCGAGTTCACACCCTCTTCTTTGCGTGAAGCCACCGCCGCCGTAGGGATCCAGTCTCCGGCCTGCTCCAGATCACTACCCCCAGCGCGTGCCACAATCCTGGCCGCCATCGTGGACCTCCACCTCCTCGTGATGAGATGGGGCCACCCGCCTGGCTCCAGGTTCCACTGCGAGTCTCGTTCTGTTCTCAATATGTGAGGGAGCGCCGCCTCAAGGGATCTACTCCGACAACCGATCAACAGAGCAAAGATGCTCTGTCTCGCCGACGCATCCTATGGTTGTGCTCCACACCGCCATGAAATCCTCCTTGGCATCTCGTAGGCTCAAAGCAGCAAGGGTGCAATCCTCTAGTGATTCCGCCCATACCTTCCACCGGAAGCAAGGCACCGTGCTTGCTGTCGAGCCCGACGCCAGCTGCTTCCATGGTAGAGCAGAAACCTACGAACCTCCTAATCAGATACATGAAACTCCATGGAATCCTACGCATATGCCTGTAATCTTCTCCTCCCTTCATGTTCCATCTCTTCCTCCAGTCTATACATATAGGTGGGGAGGCAGTGCAGGGAAGAAGGTGGTTCTCCGACCATTCTTCAGGAGGGTTACTAGGAGAGTTCCTTATTCTCGTCTCTACATGGGGTAAAACTCCTCTCTCACGATGACCACTCCTAGGCCACGATCAATGAGAATTACGACCTGTGTGGTCGTCACTGAGAGTCAAAACCATAACCGCATGACGATAGACACAATCCTAGTCATTGATACTAGTGTGCAGTTGAGATGTATCCTACACTCTAGTTGATCTGTGTTCCCCTCTAAAAGGATGCGTGACATTAAATCACCCACACATCTTGTAAGGATCTTAAACCTTGCTACACGAATTGGTGCCAAAACTCACTTGTTAGACCACTCAGTTAAATTCATCAAAAAGGCATACAAAGATAGGTCTTAATCATGACATCAACCTCGCCTCAACACACTTACTTTATCAAAAGCTTCGAATTCTCAAAACAACTCAACATATGATTTCACTTGTATCATTGGACATTTAGGATTCCAAAAGTCCACTCCATCACATCCTACACACCTTAAAAGATATTTCGTCCTCGAAATTAAGCCAGAAATCCAGTCTTTCACATCATATACAACTTACAGGAACTTTCGTCCTCAAAAGTACACCATACTCATACTTCTAGGGAAAACCTTATCTTGTTCTCATTCACATGTATGCACCATTCTATGTGTAACATATCCGCAAAGGTTAAGTAACCATGTATCCAAAGCACTATTAAGGGGGTTTACAACCATCTTGGGTGCACAACCACTACATTCAAGGTTAAACTCAAGGTTTAGAAACTTAGGTTATGTCATGACACACCCCATATGTTAGGGTTGTATCTTTATCTTTAGCCATGCATTAAGGTTCCCACATCATATTATCATGTTCTAAAGGAGTTAACTAAGATTAACTCATACATCAAGGTGTCATCAACATTTTATTGAGCTAATTTGTTAGAACATGTTCAACATTAACATATTCCTTTTAGGAGGGAGTTAACTAAAGTTAACCCACGTTATCCATCTAGATCATATCAAGGTGTCATAAAGATTATGTTGTGCTAAGTATCAAACTATATTTTTCATCTTTATTAAGCACTAAGATTAACACCTCATGTACATGTTTCATTCATATGATCTTGTTTTATTGCTCATAATAGATTTCAAAAATTACTAGTGATCCAACCATATCACATTATCATCATTATTTATATTAATGGTTAACCATTCATGCATTGCCATCTATTAAACCATCTCTAGGTTTCCATCTTATCACGTCTATATATCACGTCTCGAGATTAGATCACATCTTACATATATTATATCGTGGTTGTACTAACAAAATTATATAACTGGCTCGTGAAACATGTATCAAAACTTTATATAGTCTAAAAGAGGTTCCTCTAACCCATACCACGAGGTTAGTGTCATGCCCAGTCTTTCTGAGCTTACTCAACTCTATGAGTATCTCATATGCATATACTTTATCTTCCCTCTCCTGGTCTAGGGTTCTCGAATTAGCTCATTGGAACTAGTGATCAACTTCATAAGATCTAGCCACAAAATACAAACTAAAACATTCTATGACATTCTCTTCTCAGCTTTTACCCATGAAACATGGTTACCCAAAACTCTCTTATACACACCACTAGATTCCGTTGTGGGGAACCACCAACCCGAGCATGAGGCTTCACAGAAACTAAAATAGCTACCTCCTCCAGGGTCTTGGGCTCTCTCCCTCACCCAGATGGTAGACACTCATATCCATGTGCACACATATATCGAGCCTCTCTCTCTATCTCTAGGGTTTGGTCCTCCCAAGGACATCTAGGGTTCAACAAAACTATAGGAGTCATGCATAAAGCAACTCAACTCATTCACTCAGAAGTAGTCTAGTTTAGGACGTATCATATCACATATCTTAGATTTCTCATATCGTGGAGTCAAGGTTCTCTGACCTTCTCCTTGTGGGTCTCGCTCTCTCTTGAGCTAACCCCAAAACTGGTCCTAACACTAGAGGTCCTCCTTTGTAAAAGATCTTGAGGCTCATGCTGACTCACAGCCTTGTCTCAACTTAACATAACTTATCACATAAAAGAATGCATACTTGCATCATCAAAACTTATCTCAAATCCTCAAAATTGAACTTAAGTCCTCGAAGACAAACATAGATCGTATCTTATATCATCTATAAAAGGCTTAGATCGTATCATCAAACTTATTTTATCTATTCCATCTATCATATATTCCAAACAAGGCTCTAGACATCTAATCTAGAACTAATCTCTCTTCTAGACTGATGTCATTCACTTTCACTTAGGTTTCATGACCACCTCCTACTCGTACATGTGTGGGGACACATTTTTGTAATACATATACATAATAAAATATTATATAGTTTTTCTCTGATAAAACAAGCGTCAGAGAAAACTATCGAGGTTTGATTCGTTTAGAATCAAAAACCAAATCCAGAAATGAGTGTCCCACACATAGTAGAGAGTACAATGTCATGAAAACTAGTGAAAAGGGTGAGAACATGGTGTAGACTAGTGTAGCTACTCTAGACAACGAGCGCCATATGTCTAGGGTTTCTCTTCCTTTTATGTACGTCATTTCCAAATAGTGCAACGTCCCATACCGCTGCACTACGAGGAAAGAACGGCATCTAAGGACTTGCTATACAACAAGCACCAGTCTAGACCTAGTTCTCAGACATCTAGGTGCTAACCTAGAGGCTAGGTCAGATCTAGTCTCTAAAAGACGACTAATCTAACCCTAAAGATTATTATGGTTCAAGATTCTTTAGTTTTGAGTTGCATAATGAGCAAATGTCAGGCTTTGCTATTGTTCATGCTCTGATACCACCTGTGACGTCCCCGAATTTTCTAAAACTTAATCTGATGTGAGACGTCCAAATTGAAACCCTCACCTCAGCGAGAATCCCAATTTAAACATCCCACACTAGGCTAAGAAGAAGAAAATCAGAGGAAGTCAGAAGGAAACACAATCAGTAGCACATGCACATGAACAATAAACAAACCACAACACATGTTCACCATTCAACATATAATTACAACATGAATTGTTACAACATTTGATATTACATATTGAACAACAAACTTATACATATACATGTACTACATTCTAAACAACAGGATCTAAAGACAACAGGTCCACCTGTACATCAGCTCGCCACACAACTCTCACTATCCTGGATCTTCAAAAGCATAACCACAACCTAAACAAAAAGATTACATGCGGTACACGTCAGCACAATATTTCATGAATATTGTACTGAGTACGCCTACGTGTCTTTTATTTACCTCTCATCATATCTTGGCAATAAGATAAAACTAATACTTGGCAGTAACAGAAGAATATAAGAAATGCATATACTTGCACAAAGATGTTCATTAACAAAAGAGAACACACATATTTTAAGCACATTTCCATCATGTATCTCGTACATCTGCCCCCAAGGGCTTTGATGTTATTAGGCCATATGATCTACTACCAAAGAGTTTGAGATCATGTTACGTGTGATCTACTACCAAAGAGTTTGAGATCTAACACATGTGATCTACTACCAAAGAGTTTGAGATCACTTCAATGCACTTTACTACCAAAGAGTTTAGTGCTATCATATGATGGATCATATATCTTATATTTATGTGTTCATAGCCATAAGTATGGAAAATCAAGAAAGATATCATACAAGAACAATAATTTCATCCAATACCATATGCCAAGTATTCTACTACCATATAACACAAGCATAATGTATAATAAGCCAAGTAAGAGGTAATGGCGTACCTTGATCAAGAGAAACCTAATCATCACATATTCCTCATGTCATCTATATCCTTGGTCAACCCTGATCAAACAAGACCATATACTATCATCAAGTTCTCATCTTATTATATGTCATCTTAACCCTAGTCGTGTTCATTAGGGTTTATCTTATCTCATATTTATCTTCCTGATGTCATTTTCCATATTATGGTTCATTATCAAAGTTCATCATCTGAACATTAGGTTCCATAACCTTAATGTGCACATATTAGCTCTAGGTTACATCATTAACCTAGATTAGGGTTTTATAACATGTATTAATATTCATCTTCATATAACATGGATTTTGTTCATCATTATGATCTCATAACTAAAACAGAGGTTCAATATACTGATATGAGCTTTCTCTGTAAATTTCACCATTTATTGAGCATGTATGCATTAATTGCATTTTAATTAGGGTTATTAGCCCGAATTAGACATTCTAAGCAAATTACATGATTTCGTACTTCATCTTGACCATAACTGACATCATATGCATTATAAACATCAAATATGATTTACAGGCATTTTCTCATAATTTTAGGGAATCGTTTGATATTTATTATCCATCATATGAGCATTACACAACTAACAAGATATCACTGATATTAGTGCAACAAAAGACTGATATTATTATTCTAATGTGTTCTACTCATTTTTCTGAGAATTTTGGTACCTTATTTGTATTTTTCAGATCATCGAGCTATTTCTATGATTTATGCAAGATCCTAGTATTTGCTGAAGATTTACCTCTTTGTGACCAATCCGGCGTCGCCACATGGCCGTTAAGGAGTCACCACTCTTTGCTTGGTCCGCTTGACCCAGCTGGGTCCTTGATCAAACCGGGCGGTCAGGTTTAGTTCTACTCTGGGATCCGCCGGCCCAGGATGGCTCCTCCTTGCGATCACCCCACTGCGATCTCAGTGCCCAACTTGGGCGTCTCCACCTAACAGCCGCCGTCGCGACTGGTGGATCCTCCTTGAGAAATCCATCTCCCCCAGAGGCTCCAGTCCATGACCTTCTGCCAAGATCTTCGGTTGATCATGTGTGCTGCCGGCTACTCGGGCCTCCAACTTGATCACTAGAGCTTCGCCTGCACCTGCTTGCCGCTCGGCCTGGGGCGAGTTCACACCCTCTTCTTTGCGTGAAGCCACCGCCGCTGTAGGGATCCAGTCTCCGGCCTGCTCCAGATCACTACCCCCAGCGCGTGCCACAATCCTGGCCGCCATCGTGGACCTCCACCTCCTCGTGATGAGATGGGGCCACCCGCCTGGCTCCAGGTTCCACTGCGAGTCTCGTTCTGTTCTCAATCTGTGAGGGAGCGCCGCCTCAAGGGATCTACTCCGACAACCGATCAACAGAGCAAAGATGCTCTGTCTCGCCGACGCATCCTATGGTTGTGCTCCACGCCGCCATGAAATCCGCCTTGGCATCTCGTAGGCTCAAAGCAGCAAGGGTGCAATCCTCTAGTGATTCCGCCCATACCTTCCACCGGAAGCAAGGCACCGTGCTTGCTGTCGAGCCCGACGCCAGCTGTTTCCATGGTAGAGCAGAAACCTACGAACCTCCTAATCAGATACATGAAACTCCATGGCATCCTACGCATATGCCTGTAATCTTCTCCTCCCTTCATGTTCCATCTCTTCCTCCAGTCTATACATATAGGTGGGGAGGCAGTGCAGGGAAGAAGGTGGTTCTCCGACCATTCTTCAGGAGGGTTACTAGGAGAGTTCCTTATTCTTGTCTCTACATGGGGTAAAACTCCTCTCTCACGATGACCACTCCTAGGCCACGATCAATGAGAATTACGACCTGTGTGGTCGTCACTGAGAGTCAAAACCATAACCGCATGACGATAGACACAATCCTAGTCATTGATACTAGTGTGCGGTTGAGATGTATCCTACACTCTAGTTGATCTGTGTTCCCCTCTAAAAGGATGCGTGACATTAAATCACCCACACATCTTGTAAGGATCTTAAACCTTGCTACACGAATTGGTGCCAAAACTCACTTGTTAGACCACTCAGTTAAATTCATCAAAAAGGCATACAAAGATAGGTCTTAATCATGACATCAACCTCGCCTCAACACACTTACTTTATCAAAAGCTTCGAATTCTCAAAACAACTCAACATATGATTTCACTTGTATCATTGGACATTTAGGATTCCAAAAGTCCACTCCATCACATCCTACACACCTTAAAAGATATTTCGTCCTCGAAATTAAGCCAGAAATCCAGTCTTTCACATCTGTGTCAATGACAAACACCCCCTAGAAGAAGGAGCTCGATGGGAGATTAGTTTTCTGAGCCGTCGAAGATCCCTTCATTCGAGATGGCAGATTTTGAAAGAAAAGCCATTGGATACTTGATGATCAGAGAGTAGAAACTGCTAAACAAGGTCCTTAGGTCGCAAGCTAATGAAGAAGACATCGTCTGGAGCGACGGGTACTTCTCTACACGATGAGGGGAGATGAGGAGTGTATTGCGCTCACTAGCCATCATCTCCAAGAAGTTGTTCAGGGTCCTGGAAGGTGCTATACTAGAGAATCTCAGCACCATGACAGGCCGATAGCCGATCTACACTGCCACCTTGGCCTTGGCAAGAAGGCTGATGATGGGGTTGTACAATTCTGTGCAAGTGGCCAACATGCTGAAGCATATTGAAGACCACAACGCAACCCTGGTGTTGTCCCCTTACAAGCACAGAAAGAATCGATTCCTGTGCGTGGTGGACCTCTAGCATCATGACGTCCAGCTTCTCAGCTGCTGCAACGAGGAGGTTTCACGCTCAGGACACATCTTCGTACGCCCCGAAGACAAGATCTTGAGGCTCCTTCCGATGCGTCTTCTCTGAGTGATCAAGCACGGAATCCAACGTCACTCCGACGTTTGGAATTTCTTCAGCATCGGAGACTTCCCTGTTCAAGAAGAAGTGAGAAGTGGAAATAGCACTTTTATAGTCCTCCGTACTATAGAGTTGCTTCATGTTTTTGGATTCATAAGGCAACTCAGCAACCAAAACTTCTATCAGCTCAGGAGCGTCTACGCACTGATGCTGATCAAGGACAAGCACTATTTCCAGGACATAGGAATACTAGAAGAGTTGTTGGACAGTGATTACGAACCTAAATCCTCCCAACCTAGTAGCCCTCCACAGGAAGCAGCTGAGATCGCCACTGATGTTTACGGGGCAGGCAAGCAGATGGATATTCTATAAGAAATTCTTTCAAGAGACAGCCCCACTTCGCCTGATGCGTTGGAAGATATGATCAACAACTTTGACTATTTCTCATGCTCTACACTAACACAGGAGTAGGTAAACCAGATCCTACAGAAGTTAGCCAACTCTACCCCCACAGACGTCATCTACGAGGCAGAAAATGTCATAGTCCCAGTTGACGATCTAAGGGACATGGTGAAAGAAGGAGGATGTTTGGTGGTATCAGTGGCAACCGCCTACATCCAGATACTACATAAGAAGTTTGAACATGCATACATTGCCCATCCAATGCTGTTCAACGACATCTGTCTTGCTGATGAGTCAGGAGCAAAGCAATCTTTTCTGGAAGAGATACAGAGCAGAACGCCACATGTCATTTTCCTGCCTATCCTGCACTACAACCATTGGACGCTCCTGACGATGTACACTCACCCTCGAACAAGAATTTTCTACAACAACTCAGATAGCAACAAAGATCATCCAGTACAGTGTACATTGACAACATTAACACCTCTGGAGTGCTTAGTAAGGTAATACTATACGGAGGTGGCAACGCTGCTCTAGCCATTCTCGGAGACGGCAGAAAGCAAATGGCACGAGCTTCAGTTCTGCCACAACAGTCCACAACAAATTCCTCTATCTAATGACTGCAGCATTTTCGTGCTAGAATGGATCTCTAGCTCAGTGACACTACAACAAATGCTTGATAAGCTCCACCACATCGACTATCACAACAAATGTGGAGAATATGTGTGGGAGCTTATATCTGACAGAGGCACACTCACCAACTAGCCCTCACTGACTTATCTCTACCTAACCTTATCTTTTCTCACAACTCCAGTACAGAGTGTGGGATAAGTTTGGGGGGGTATTATATATCAGTGAGGGAGGTACAAAATTTCTCCCATTTTGCATTTTATCTTTCTTCTTTCTTTTTAACATACTCTGTGTATATATACATATACAAGTCTGATACAATATAGTGCATATACAACCCCTTGCTCTATAAAATTGTACAAAGACACTCTATAGTAAAAATCTGATACAGCTTCTCCCAACTTGTTTTCTCTGTGTCTAAGGTGGTGCAGGTTTTTGTTATGTTTTTCTAAAATTGCAGTCTCAAAACGACAAAGGCTATAACATTTCTACACCAATTTCGAAAATTAATCTCACAATAGCTAAAGAGATGTGTCTGCGAAGGAAAAAGCTGCCCAAACAACAACTTGTTTTTATTTCCGTACCCATTAAAAATCCCAAAAAGAGAGAAAAGCCTTATGAGAGTGAATAAAAGCATGAGAGTTGTGCCAATATATATATATATATATATATATATATATATACTTGTTTTTCCAAAAGTACCCATCTTTAGGCATGGTAGATCCGGGGCAGTGGTACGTAGGATGTGAAATTACTGTTCTAAAGCCAACTGGCTTGGACTGCAGGGACAACTCTCCCGTTAACGGACCCGTACCTGGATGGACTGATGGGAAACAAGAAAAACCCAAAAGCCTTAAGCCTACCCAAAAACCCAACTTTCTATTTCCAAAAGTTGTTTGGTGTGAAAGCTAACTTTGGAATCATGCACCTAAGTCTCGACAAAGCTGAAGAGAGAATTTTTGCTTAAACAAGACAGAAAAGATAAAGTCCGTTGTTCGTAGTCAGACAAAATTTTCATTAAGACACCTCATTACTCACTCAAACCCCTTGTCCGAAGATTATGTTGGGTTCTAAAGAAGTATCAGAAAACAAACCCGTAAAATATGTAAAGATTTTTGGGGACAATCAAAATGCTAAGTTTGGGGGAGTTGATAACACCCTTTTTTGGGGTTATTTATGGCCTATATTTTGTTGTAAAAACTGCCCTCTAAACTATTTTTCCTATCAATTTTGTTATGTTTTGGACAAAACTAATATGTGCTACGCTCTGACAAATTTTGCACCCTTTTGTAGAGTTTTTCCTTATATTTCCACCAAAAAGGCCCGTCCCGGCCCATGAACGACGTTTACTTGCATCAGCCCTCCTACCAGTCAGCCGACACACTCATTACCCGTCGTGCAGCAGCCCGATACAGCTGCTGCGTGACACGGGAGTGCCGCACAAGGAAGCTCTGCCGAGTGATATGACATTTCCCCGACAGGGAGCTGTACCCGCCACGACTACTCTCCCGATGAAGCATGTCGCGTGATACAAGCCACCCACCGACAGGCGCCCACCCGTCACGACCACCCGACATGCCTGCAACCTGGCACCCATTGTGTCAGGCTACACGCCTGTCGATCGTCCCCAACGCCGTGCTAATGGAGCTGATGGAGCACACATGGTGCCTAGAGAACCGCAACTTCTTCCAACCGTTGCCGATAAATAACAGCTACAAGACTATGATGGGATGGGTCGAAACCCTAGAAAAAGTTTACCTTGGGAAGCTTCGGGAGCTAGTGTGATGCGTTCCAAGGGCATACTGGGCGATACTAAGTGAGAAAACCCCCTACCAGAGAGGGGCGGGAGTGGTTCACTTAGACCCCATCCCGGTAGCCGCAACATCCTGATACAACCAAGAAGGCCACCCGATGTGCCGGGTTCCTAGATGGGCTCTTACCCGAGACGACTCGCCTCTACACCTAATACAAGGAACCCGATAGCCTAAGTCATCTCTAACACGACATGATATCAGTCCCGATACGGAACACCTGTCATGGTGTGTCGCTCGAGAGGGTGGTATCCTGACCACGACCGTATCGGGTAGGGTGCCTTGACCGATATGCTTGCCCATCACGGCATACCGCCTGACAGGGCTGGCCGCCTTACACGAGCATGTCAGCCAGAGCTCCCGCTCGGTATCGGGTCAGAGGCACTTTAGGGGGTCTGTTGCTGTATGTCGCCCTCCTAAATCAAGGAGGCAATACCTATCTTCCCTTTTTCAGTCATTTACTTTCTTTATTTATGCAATGTAACTAACCTTTTATACAATGCTCATGCTAATGGAATTAGTGGAGTTTTCATACCTTTTGCTCTGTGTTTGGTCCCTTTTTGTTGGATGATTTCTTTTTAGCATCCGAACTCTAGCTTGTATGCTTGGATCATGTTTTGACTAGCTATCGAATCGTGTTTCCCATTGCAACTCCCTCGAGAGAGGTGTTTTAACTCTAGCGTTTGGTCCGATCAGGGAGTATGAGAGTACCCAGGATCGGAGTTGCTTCAATTATCTTTCCACTCCAACCCAAGTCCTCTACCCTTGAGAGAGGGAGTTGGTGCTTAGTTGGAGGTACCCTCTTCGAGAAAAGGGGTACTAGATGTTTTCTGCTACCGCTTGTTATGCCGAAGTTTTATTCCTTCATTCCTTACCTAAGCAATAATGTTATCTCCTCAGGTTCTGTTGCCCAAAATTACTAAAAATGGATGAAATGCCAAAACCCTAAATCTTCCTTGTAACTCCAGTTGAAGATAGCTTTTTCTTTGTAACGCCTCCTTGTAGCATTTTATTTCCTTTTATTCAATTGTTTACCGTTCTTGATCTACCGTTCCCTTGGGAACATTTTCTTATCTGTCTTTTACCAGAGTGTAGAGTGTTGATTCCGTTTTCTTAGCACGACCACCCTCATCCCTGTGGTTCGACCCTGATCTCTACTTTGGACCATGTTATCGTTGCGGGGGCCTAAGAGTCAGGTTATTTAAAAGTCCGATTACTTCAAATCTGTACCTTTTGGACGCACGAATTAGGCCGGTCAGGTAAGGATCTACCATATGAGAGAGGTAGTATCCAAGTCCACTGCAAGGACAACACAAAGATAAGGGGATAGGTATGGATTGAGTAGTATTGCTTAAAACACAACCTTGATTGTTAAATGATATTTGGTTGCTTACATTGTTACCATAGTTGCACAATTTTGGTTGTCCCCACATACTGACATATTCATTTATGCTGACCGAAGTTTTGGTTGTCAGCATTTTAGGTACAAGCTTGAAAATGACAAATAGTAAAGTGGCATAATGTGAAAATAAGAATTATAGTGCAAGGAGGATTAGTTAGAGTAGATTCCAATTGTGAAGTTAGATATCCAAGTTTTTAAAAGGTATGCAAAGTTTTATTTTATTCCAGCTTTTCAGTATAGTTTTGGTAGAATTTAGTAATTATTATTGATTATTTGTCGAACCATTGATCAAAAAAATTGGGATAATGACTCTGACCTTTTGGTCTCCCTTAATTGGGGGTTACCGGGAGGCGGGGTCATTACACTCATGTTTGATTACTTAGCTAAATATCTATCATGTAGTGCTTATATGTAACCATTAGGGCACACTATTCTGCCCAAGGTGTGCTATTCCACCTATTTATATATAGGGGCACACTATTCTGCACAGGGTGTGTTATTCCACCCATTTTACTTAGGCCAATGATTCAGAGGTTTGTTGGTCATACTATAACTATCTTAGTCTAAATTATTGGTATGTATGCCCAGAGATCTAATCATATGATGATTGGAATGTGGCATTAGATACCTAAATTGATAATGATGAAGGTAATTTCATCTATTATGTTTGTCTCAATCATGAAATGATGACATATGCATACATAGTACATGTCTAAGGAATGATGTTACTTGATGACATATGTCTTTAGGTTGAAGAACTGAACAACGACATCATATGTATGATAAGAGTACATACATTCTTGTTATTTCCCTAGTCGGTATTACTCTGGAAGCAAAATAGATGACAATAATACATAAGACTAGAGTGTGTGTTGATTGATGAAAAAATCTCATTAGTATGATATATGATATCAAGTCAAGCACACATGCATATGCTAAAGAATAGTATATCAGATAGACCCACCATGAGAGTGACACACGAGACCATGGAATGGTAGTCAGAATTAGTTCTTAGACCTGAAGTCACCACATTCATCACATGTTGCTCGATGTATTTTGACATCATCCAACGTGACCTTGAATAAGGTTTGCCATAAAGGTGATGCTCAGACGTATTTGATACATGGAGACTAAGTGTGAGTGATGTAGACTGGATTTGTCCCTCCTACATGAGATTGATATCCAAGCCTCTTGATAAGAGAGACTGAGAAATGTATGTCCATATTCATGTGACTCAATGTATGATATGTGAGCTCACATAAATCTCAAACGGTCTACTATAGTTTAAGGAACATGGATTGAACATTGTGAGGATGACAATTCCATGCCTCTAGTTCAATCTGGATATCAGAGACAAAGGAACTATACGATCATGGTAAATTGATCATGGATTGTAGGATGAAGTTGTTCTCCAAATTTCCAAACTACTTGGGTAGCAATTATGTGTTGCTAGATATTGTTCATTGCTTGCAATGTCATAAGTTGGTTGTAGACATTCACTACCAACGTAACTTGGGACCTATAGGGTCACACACATAGGATGCACTTGAAACAGGAGTTTATTCATGAATGATATTTAACTTGATTACTAAAGTGTTTATGTATTCAATTTAGACAACTGAGGTTGCAAATTGACTGACTGGATTAAGAGTCGACCGATTCAAGTGTCAGGTTAATACAAACAACAATTGGCTGAATATTTGCCTAAGTTGGACATATGAAACAACCATTTCATATACGAAATAACCATTTCAAAAGTGAAATGACCATTTCAAGATATGAAATGAGTGTTTCATGAAGTGAATGACCAATACATCATCTGGGTCATCCAATTCAATGATTGATCTGATTGGATTAAGGATTGATGTTGACGTCATGATTGCACGTTAATCAAATGTTAAAAGCCAATATGTTTGCAAATAGGAAACATGTTGTACCGACCGGTTAAAGGGCTGAACTTAGTGGTTCAAGGGCTGAACCGACCCGTTGATCATTTACATGTTTTGAAAAATTTATGAAAATCCAACTCTTCGACCCCCAGATGGACTAAAAACCCAAACCTTATCCCTGCTATAAATATAGGGGTACTGGGGTCTTCCCAGACACAACAATAAGCTATGGCAATTTTTGTCCTCTCTGGTTGTGGTATATAATAGATAGCCCGAGCAAGTCCTACCTATAAAAGGGAGGGATAGAAAGTGAGAGACAACTGTAGGAGAGTGAATCAACCCTAATAGGCTGACGTTCAAAGAAATAACTCCTTCTCGTTGGCTCTAGTAGTGCAATGTTGAGTTCCCGGTGGACTGCGTGGACTATTATTTCGACGAGGAGGTTGTTGCTACTGCTAGGAGAATGTCATCAAGGGCCATTTGTGGTGTTGCATCCAAGAAGTTTTTGTTGATGACTGTTCAAGTGATGATTGAAGAAGAAGCATGATGTTGCTTAGAGAAGAAGCACACTATTGCATCAAAAGTTGTCATTTAACTTGCTCCAGGACAAGGTATAACTCACGTTACTCTCTTTCTTAGATACATTGTTGTTGACGTGATTGTGGTGGTTAGAGAATTGGGCATTAATTTTTGTTTTTGTTGCCTATATATGTCGTCTGGATTTCCCTATAATGGTATCAGGGCCACGTCAATTTGCGGTGAATCGAGATTTATATTGATATGATCAAAATTATTTTTATTGCATATGATGTGAGTATTAAAATGATTAACGTGCGTATCTGATTAAAATACCACTTACGATCCCAACTTATATATATATATATGCAATTTACACGTGTTGCCCTAAAATTGGTTTTGATGATGGATGTTATCATGGTTATTACCAATAAGTGTAGATATGTCTGTGTATGGTTGTGGTTGTTTATTCTTGTTTATACCTTGATATGTATATCAAGCCTCTCCCCTCCTTTGTAAATGTGAATTAATGTTCTTCTTCATAGTTTCCCTCAAATGTAACTCAAGAGTTCCCTTTTACAATATAATATAAAATAAGATAGTTTTAATTTATGTTTTGTTGTTAGAAGACGTTCTACACCAGATGAACTGATTGGTTTAGTAGACGAGTTGATTGAGTAAGAATTGAGGAGGCCAGACAGTAGGAAGATGAACCAATCGAATGGTGGCTCAATCGATCGGTAGGAGGAGTCCAAGCATTATTTGAACTTGAACCAAACGACCATTTTAAGAGCCCAACTGGGCAACAAGGAGGTGAGTCAATCGGTTCAAGAGTTGAACAGATCAACCCAGATTGTTGCAAACATGAATCTTCACCAACAACAGGTTGTTGCATATGATGTAGACCTTAGGTGGTAGTAATTTCTTATGGCTCTAAGAAATTACAATAGTATGGCCATAACTGTCTCTTGTGTTAATAGTTGAATATTTTTATTTGTGGGATATATCATGTACATGATACATACTATAAGTATGTGGTGATTGGATATGTATATGTATTTATATAAAATCCCTCGATCAAACATATTGAGTCTTAGATGCTTTCTATTAGAAACACAATGAAAAGGTTGATCGACTAAGCATGGGCATGCCAAGTGTGGTGTGTCATCTATCTCATGGAAGTGTGATGGTAGTTATGTGGGCCTGCCAAATAGGGTGCATTACTATCGTGTTGGCATTTGGGTCATGCTTAATTAGGTGATTGTTACTGAGATTAAGCACCTAGAAGCATGTAGATGGACTATGGCAAAGAGTTACACATACCATCTATACTAGAATTGCATGAGATGCAATTGGCAAAAGTTACCTACCTTAATAATTAGTTATGAATGATGACATTGGACGGATAATAATATAATTGTGTGGGTCTTGGCTTACTAGAAGATTGTACATTACAATCTTCCAAATTGATAGTGGGGGCTATTCATTTGAACAAAATAGTGACAATGATAATGAACTAAAGGCCCAATTAATATCGACAATATTATCAAATCAAATATAAAATATTTTGACAAAGTTGCAAAATTTGTTTTGTACAATATATGGCAAACATAAACACATTATCATTACAATCGATCATTGAGTAAGACAAACTAAATGAGATTAAATTCCATGTCTAGTTTAGGAATTTGAGAATCGTTCTCACCAATGAGTGAAATCTCTATGTCCTTGAAAGACCAAAGCCAGAGGAACCCACTCCAAATATGCATGAGGTTGAAATGGATGCTTACTTGAGGCATGCCAATGATACCACAAACATTAAAGACCTTATGTAGAGCTGTATGAACTATAAGTTGCTTGAACAACATTAAATCATGAATATTCTCAAGATCATAACACATCTTAAGAATCATGTAAAGAAAATAAGGTATAATATCTCCAACGCGTTGTTTGAGTACAAACTGGTAGAGGAGATATAGTAGAGCACCATGTTCTCAATATGACTTAGAATATGGAATACATTAAAAGACTAGGATTTCTTTAAGGTCAAGAGTTGGCCATGGATACAATTCTACAATCATTGCATGAATTATATAGCCACTTTATTGAGTGTTACTACTTGGGTAACTTCACTAAACGCTACCGGAACTAATTTGTATGTTGATAAATGCCAAAGCAAGAATGAAGAAGGACAAAACAATGATGATGATCAATAGAGTGAAGTCAAAGGACAAAGGCGAGTCTGAGAAGAGTTCTGAGGCTAAGTTGAAGTCAAGTCTTCTGCATTAAGATTAGGGGAGGGCTAAATGCAAAAGTAATATGTCCTTTTCACTTAAATGATTAAGGAAGGGAAGTGCCACCACTATAACCAAATGGACACTGGTCAAGAGATTCCCTCTATTGACCTTGAGATTATACAGATAATGACTTAACCATTACATTCATATGTATCTAATATGTGTATTAAAGATTGATTTTAGGTATTAGGTACATGAAAATGATCTCAAATCAAAAGCCCTATATTGGCTCAAGTTCAAGTCAAAGAGCTACAAGTGTGTATTTTTGGAATTCTATGTAAATGACCTTAGAATAGTTTTGTAATCACTTGTAATGATGAATTGACTTGTAACTTAGATGAGAAAATTGATTGGGACACTAAAAACCAAGTTTTGATCACTTTAGACGCACTTTAGAAAATTGACCACAGGCAGTCAATCGGTCGAGTTGCAAACTCGACCGATCCTCCCGGATCAAGTTTCTAAAGATAGCATCGGTTGAGTTGTGGCTTCACAGAACTCGACCAATCAAGTACCAGACCAAATCAATCTTCATCGGTCAGTTGAGTTTTTCTAGGACAAACTCGACTGATGATTTGAATATCGGCTTTGTCTTTTACTCTATTGGTTGAGTTACCTTTATTGAAACTCGACCGATTGCACTGTACATAATTTTGTAGAAAAATTGATGTGACCATTAGTGTGTGTTTTGAGAGAAAATAGAGTGTTGTTTTGAGCAAAAAATGGCTATTTTCGTATCTAAGTGTCACAAAACTTAAAGGGGCACCCTCAACTATAAATAGGACCTCTTGGAGTTCATTCCAAGGTTGCTCATTCACTACATGCCTGGTCTTAGCCTAGTTGAGAGTGTTCTAACCCTTTGAGCCCCTTTCTCTCTCTACCTTCAAGTCAAATTCATTAGTATGAGTGAGATAGGTTCCTTTGTAAGAGAGCAACTCCATGTATTGATGTAAATATCTCCTCCACCATCTTCCTACCATCTTTCATATCAAAGAAAAGATTGAAGATCTTCTCCGAGTGATGGAGAAGGAGTTGCCGTTCTTCAAGGTTGAAGAAGGCAAGGTGTTCTAGATCTCCAAATAAAGGAGATAGTCAAGGCAAGCACTCAAGAAAGATAGGTAATCCCTTGAAGGCCGAAGACTTGAAGAAGGAGTGGGTAAGTCCATGTTGATGGCTAAAGACTCCATGGTTCAAGTGTGTAACCTCCTTTTATAGGTTGAAGATCTTTTCTTGAGGTACTAAGCCCTTGGATGTGTGGTTGTTGTATCTTATAATATTATGATGGAATATAAGAGTACCAAGATTGCAAATCCTAGAGATTAACCACCTCTAGGTAGTGTACTGACATTGCTCCTAGTTAGGACATGGAACCACTATAAACCACATATCCAAGTGCTTGCTCTTCCTTGTCTCTCATCCTTGATGTGCTTGCTAGCTAAGACATCAAATTTGCTGATTGTTTATGTTCCTACACTTAATATAATTTGGTGGTCTAATTTATTTTGTGAGAATTGTGAAGCTCTATTCATCCCCCTCTAGAGCCCTTGATCCAACAAGTGGTATCAGAGCATGTCTTCTCCAAGATACTTCTACATGTAGGAGAAGATGGGCGATTCGACACTTGGATCCCTCAACTTAGAAGGGAGCTTCTCCATGTGACCTTCGGTCTTTGACAACACCAACTTTCTATATTGGTAGAGAAGAATGCAGTTCTACCTCTAAAGTGTGAGCTATGCGATGTGGAAGGTGGTTCATCTCAAGTATGAAGACCCAAATGGGGAAATCTCCACATGGACTGAAGTATAAATGAAACAAGCTAAACTCAATGCCAAAGCTGTGAGAATCATCTACGCAATCCTCACTCCATCCGAGTTCAATCGGATCTCTTCTTGGGACACCACTCATGAGATATGGAACAAGCTTTGTGTCACCTATGAAGGAATGGAGCAAGTAAAGGAAGACAAGATCTACATGCTTGGTGGTATACTTGTGAACTTCAAGATGGGTAAGAATGAGAGAGTGGCTGATATGTACACTAGGCTCAATGTCATCATAAATGGATTGGCAACTCTTGGTAGTGTGATGGACAAAGGCACTATCAACTCCAAGATCTTGAGATCTCTTCCAAAGAGATGTGAGCCCAAGGTTACATCCATTGAAGAAGTGTAAAAGCTAAGTGAGTTGTCAACTGAAGAGCTGGTTGGTAATCTTCAAGCCCATGAACCAAGGCTTGACAAGCAAGAGGAAGAGGAAAAGAGAGAAGAGAAGGAGTCCAAGAAGATCAAGGACACAACCTTCAAATCTCAAATTGAAGAGATGGTTCGACAGCAACAACTTACTCTAAAGTCCCCTACTCCTTCCTCAAGTGAAGATGAAGGCCCTAATGAGCATGAAGCAAATTACTCCAAGGGCAAGCACTTCAAGGGAAAGCCTTCTTCTTCAACTCCAAGGTGCTATGAGTGTGGCTAAAAGGGCCATTACAAGAGTGACTGCCCAAAAGCCAAGAAGAGCCATCATAAGAGCAGCCACAAGAAAGACAAGGAGTACAAGAGAGAAGGGAAGTACAAGAGGAAAGAAAAGAAAGAAAGAAGATCCAAGGATGCAGCTCATGCAGCTTGGGAGGAGTCTTCCTCAAGCTCTGAAGATGGAGAATGCCACCTTGCTCTCATGGCCTCTACAAGTGAAGATGTAGGTGAGGTAAGTGAGGTAAGTGAAGTCAATTTTCATGAGTTGTCTAAGGAAACTCTTATTGATATGCTTAATGATTGCCGATAATCATTTACTCAATGAAAATCTAAAAAGAAAAGACTAGGTAAGATTATTGACGATCTTTATGCTAAAATTGAAATTCTTGATCAAAATGAAAAGTTGCATCTTGATAGTATAGATTCCTTGCAAGGGCAATTTCTTGACCTTGAACTTCAAAATAATGGAGTAGAGATTGAGAATGGTGTATATCTTAAAAATATTGAGAATCTTAAGATAGAAAACCAAAAGTGCCTAGATGAGCTTGATGTTCTTAAAATTGAAAATGTAGAACTGAAACTCATTGATGATGCTAGGAGGAATGAAGTTTATGCTTATCAAAGAGAATTTGTTTTGCTTAAATCTGAAAATACAAAGTTGCTTGCTCAAGTTAATGATTTATCTTCTAGACCTATCTTGCCAAGTAATGAGGCAGCTAATACTACTCTAGAGCGTGATTCTTATCTTACTAAAGCCCTCTATTTAGAGGCCGACCTTTTGCATGCTAGAGATGATCTTGCTAGTCTATCTTCTACTATTATTAACCTCAGTGATGATAATGCTAAGTTAATATCTTCTTTGCAAAAGTTTCTTATGGGAAAGAAATCCCTTAATACCATCCTAGAACACTCTACCAAACAAATTGGTACTAGTGGTTTGGGATATGATGGGACTACTCCCAAAGGTAAGAGAAAGAACAAAGGTAAGGGTAAAAAGAAGAGTGTGGAACCTCCTATCTTCCATGGAGAGACTTCCGGCTCTAAGAACCCTATGGTATGTGTTTATTGCAAATGTGATGATCATTACTCTACCTATTGTCCTTACAAGCCAAAGGGGACCAACCCAAAGATGAAATGGGTCCCCAATATAACCTCGGACCCCAAAGTTTGAGTTGGGTTCTGACATCCTTCTTTCTTGTAGGTCAAAAAGAGGTGGATTGTTGATAGTGGCTGTTCTAAGCACATGACATGTGAAATCATCCATTTCAACAAATTCATGAAAAAGAAAGGAGGATCGGTGACCTTCAGTGACAACAAGAAGAGTAAAGTCATAGGTGAGGGTGATGTGGGCAATGAGATATGTATTAAAAATGTGTTGCTTGTTGATGGCCTACATCACAATTTGATTAGTGTAAGCCAACTGTGTGATAATGGATATCTTGTGTTATTTACATCTTTGGAATGTTTGCTTCTAGATTCCCTCACTTACAATGCTATATATATGGGAACTAGAAATGGTAATCTTTATGTTATTGTTCTTGATGCTCTTAAGCACGTACTTGATAGATGCTTGGTTGTGGATAAAAATGATGTTTCTCTTTGGCATCATTGTTTGGGTCATGTGAATATGCATCAAATGAAAAAGTTGAGCAAAAAGGATTTAGTTCGATGACTTCCCAAATTGGATTTTGAAAAGGATGAGGAATGCCAACCTTGTACACAAGGCAAAAAAACCAAATCCTCCTTCAAATCCAAAGGAGTCATGAGTACCAAAAGAGCTCTTGAGCTTCTTCATATTGATATATTTGGACCAATGAGAACGCAAACGCTTCACGGTTCCAAGTGTTGTCTTGTTATTGTTGATGATTTCTCTTGATATACTTGGACCTTCTATCTCATTTCAAAAAGTGATACTCTTGATGTTTTCTCGAGCTTTTGCAAATGGGTTGAAAACGAAGCTTCTTGCCGGATTGTTTCTATCCGCAGTGACCATGGGGGAGAATTTGAAAATGATATTTTTGAGCATTTTTGTGAAAAATTGGGTTACTCACACAACTTCTCTCCTCCACGTACACCTCAACAAAATGGGATAGTAGAGAGGAAAAACATGTCGCTTCAAGAGATGGCGAGGACAATGCTTCTTGAATATGACATTCCTAAGAAGTTTTGGGCCGAATCCATTAGCACCGCCTATTTTGTACAAAACTGGGTTTTTACACACCCTTCTTTGAAGAAAACCCCCTATGAGCTGTGGCGTGGTAGAAAGCCATCCATCGATTTCTTTCATGTTTTTGGATGTCCTTGTTTTTTTAAACATGAAGGATTTCTCGACAAGTTTGATCTGAAATATTACAAGGCTTTCTTCCTAGGCTATAGCACTACAAGCAGGTCTTATAGAGTTTTCAATATTGAATTGTCTAAAATTGAAGAATCTATAAATGTTAAGTTTATTGAAACTAACCCTGTTGTTGGAAAGCATGTTGTTGATAATGATGTTGCAGATGACTTTATTTGATATCTCCTACAAACAAGAAAACTAGAAGAGAAGGAAGAAGGAGTGAGAAGATCATCCTCAACCATCTTGGTGTTCTTCCCCTCCTCGTCCAAATCTGCCCTGCCATCGTGTAGAAGACCATTTCTCCACTGAGCTGCAACCATCTTATTCACCATGACCATGGTGGAATCTTCCCTCTCTCTTGTTCTTTTTGTTTCTATCATGAGGAGTGAGTAGTCCATTTCGCTGGGGTGTGGAGACTAGTCCTGCTGCCCGAGCTTACATGTTTATAGTATAACATTCTGTGGCTTGTATATAACTTTCTATTTCGTTGTTAATCGTTTAATGTATGCTTTGTGGACTGATCACGTACCTTGCATGATCTATCATATTCATTTGTTGCGAGAACTTCAATACTTAGGATTTGAATATTGATTAACATGGTTGATGCCTGGATGAGAACTTCTGAAGGGAAATCTCCAGAGTAGTACGTGTGTGACTCATGGGTAACGAGACATCGAGCCCATGGAGATGTTTACACAAACTCTATTTTCTAACAGATGGTTTGCTACTCCATTTGGATAGTTGTATCTTGCCTAGATGTGTTTTGGATGTGTATGAATGTGTAATGGTGGTGAAACCCGATTCCATCCCAGTGATTCCCATCATTAATCTTAACTCAGTTTTAATCCCGCTCTTTTACTTTCCTAGTAATTAGTTTAACTAAACCCAAATCAACTCTTATTATAAATATGAGTATTAGTTGATCCAGATTCAACTAGTAAGATTCTTAAAAAAGTTGTCCCTTGGAATTCAATCCTTAACTATATTGCGATAAGACCCGTCCGTTTGCGGGTGGTATTATTGCATAAGGTTTTGGTAAAAACTTAGGGATTTCAGCCCTAAGTGAGTTTGTTAGTGCAGTAAAAACCATATCAAATTCTGGCACCATTGCCGGGGACAACAAAATTATCTAGTTAAATTTAGTTCTATTGATACTAATCTAGGATTTTAATTTTATTTTTGATACTATTGATCATCTACTTGAATTTGGTTCTACTCCATCCATCTGACTCCCGAAAGATCTTTCCATACCAGATACCCCTAAAGACTAGTGCATGCCAAACTCTAACAACACCGACCTTGCAACTAGCTTTGACCCTAAGATAGAACGAACCTTTCATCATCAAAGTAGAGAGAACCAAGACAAGATGGAACATGAGTAGGAAATTGCCCGAAGGGTAACTCAAGCCCTTAATGCACAAAGAGAAAGGTTTATGCAAGAAGCCCGAGCTGCGGTTCAAGAGAAAATCCAAGTAGCTCAAGCAGCAGGTCAACAAGCTGAGTTACAAAAGGACCTTAGAGAGTTCTCAATCCCTAAAGCTGCTGATGTTCAACACCTAGTGCAACCTCCTCCCATCATTGCTCCCAACTTTGAGATCAAGTCACATTGGATTACACTACTTCAAAACAACCCTTTCCATGGCAAGCAAGGTGAGGATAGTCAAAAACATATTCTGAGGCTTATAGATTTATGTGATATGACAAAGCAGAATGGAGTTACATATGACGCCATCAGACACCGTCTCTTCAAATATTCCCTTATAGATAGAGCCATGAGTTGGTATAACTCTTTGTGATGTGACCCCATCACAACTTGGGAACAACTTCAAAATGCTTTCTTGGAAAAATTCTACCCTCCTTCTCTCATCTATGATATTAGGAGTCGAATAACACAATTTGTTCAGGACTCTGGAGAAACCATGGCAGAAGAATGGGAAAGATACAATGAGTTACTATGCAAGTGTCCACACCATGGCATACCTAAGAATCAGCTCATTGAAATATTTTATAGTGGTGTGGATGATGATATCAAAAAAAAAATTAGACTCATCACCTGGAGGAAACTTCATGTGCCAAAGTTATGATAGCGCATGGAAGGTTGTCACCCTTGGAGCTAAAAATCAAGCAAAATGGGGTAGATCTATGGGCAAAGGAGTGTTAAAGGTAGCTATGGCAGAAAGTAGTCCTGAGTACAAGTCTATCGCCGAATCCTTAAAGATACTAGTTTCCAAGCAAGAGAATCTTGAATCATCATTCAATGCTTATGAGAGGAGGTGCTCGCCCCTTCAATAACTAGAACAAGTCAAGTCAGCTTCTCTGTTTTGTGAAGCATGTAAAGAAACTGATCATTCTAGGCTAGCCTGTAATATTCTCTACAATGTTGTTCTGGGCAATGCTTGTACCTAAGGAGGTAATGGCCAAATGGAAAATCTGAATGCTATCCACACTATCCCTGATGAGGAACCATCCAGGTTTTCAGTAAGGAAATCCTTCAGGAGCAGAAAATTTGCAACAACTCAGTTCAGATAATCAACAATGAGGCCCGCCAGGATTCCAGTATAATAAACAACAGAATTTCAGGAATCAAGGGAACTTCAGGGGTAACTTTCAGAACAGAAATTACAACCAATATCAAAATACCCCTCAATTCTAGAATCTTAACCAAGTCTCGCATCAACAACTACAACAAAGAAAACAAGCCAGTCCCATCTCTTCTGTCATCCATTGAGAAGATGTTACAATCACAACAAACTATGATAGCAAATCAGCAATCCCATCAGAAGGCTATTGAATCCCAACTAGCTCAACTTTTAGCTAGCCTCAAGCCACTTACTGGAGCTTTTGCTGGACAACCAGAGAATAATCCTAAACATATTGAGCAACTAAAACCTGTTTTCACTCGATATGGAAAGGACTATTCAGATCCTCCTGTCAAGACGCATATGGTAGTTACAGACGAGAATGACTTGGTGATTGTCCAAGATACTGGAGTACCCGTGGTAGTTACAGACGAGAATGACTTGGTGATTGTCCAAGATACTGGAGTACCCGAATCTCAACCAAAAGAACAGATGACAACTGATAAGGCAGACAAAGCAAGTTCTAAGGAACCTATCATTACAAAAGTAGAATCCACGCCTGAGCCAGATATACCAGTATACAAGCCTCATCCTCCTTTCCAAGCTCGGCTAAAGCAGGCAAAGCTTGACACCCGTTTCATGAAGTTAAAAGAAGCAATGAAGAAGCTTCATATTGATATACCCTTTCTAGATGCGCTGGCTGAGATACCAGCCCGGTCAAAGTACTTAAAATCACTCCTCACAAGGAAGTATATAATTGAGGAATATGAGACAGTCAAATTAGCAACAACTACTTCATATATTATTTAGAGCAAAATGCCCAAGAAGCAAAAAGACCCAAGATCTTTTGGGATTTCGTGCCATATCAGAAACTTCACATGTAAGAAGGGATTAGCCAACCTCAGTGCTAGAATCTCTATCATGCCACTTAGCCTTTACAAGAGGCTAGGATTTATAGAACTTCTCCCAACTGGCATGACCATATAGCTTGTAGACAATTCTATGACTCTCCCTTTGGGAATCATTGAGGATGTCCCAGTCAAGGTAGGCAAAGACTCTTATGTCCCATGTGACTTTGTAATCATGGACATAAAAGAGGATTCCATATACCCTCTTATCTTTGGCTGTCTGTTTCTTGCAAATGTGAGAGCCTTGATTGATGCTGAAGCAGGAAACCTGCTCCTCAGACTAGGAAAGGAAATACTCGACTTTAGAGTTTTTGAAAGTATGCGAAGACCCAACATGCAAGAAGAAGTCTATTTTATTGATTGCATAGAACAAATGCCACTTATCACACAATAGAATAATGAATCAGACGATCCTTTAGAAGTGGCTCTAACATCCCATCTACTGATGACTCCACTGATGAACAAGTGAAGAAATTGTGTTCTCCACCTCAACACTGTAGAAGAAGATCCTGAAGCCAAAGTTGAGGAACTCATGGTTGTGAATGTAACTGAAGACCTATGCAAGAAACTAGAGGCCCTTGAAATGAAGCCCCTACCTGAGGGACTGAAGTATGTGTTTTTGGATGATCTCAAGGTCTGCCCAGATATCATAAATTCTGACCTAACACTCGAACAAGAAGATAAACTCCTGACAGAAATAAGGGAAAGATGAAAGGCACTCAGTTACAAAATGAGTGACCTCACTGGGGTCATTCAATCACTTTGCATGCACAAAATCCCCATGGTGGAAGATTAAAATTTGACTGTCGAACATAAACGAAAGCTGAATCCAAATATGAAAGAGGTAGTCTCCCTTGAAGTCATTAAATTGCTCACAACATGAATCATCTATCCTATATCTGACTCGTCATGGGTAAGTCCTATACACGTTGTCCCAAAGAAAGGTGGAACTACTGTGATACAGAATGAAAATAATGAACTCATCCCCACTCAAACAACCATTGGCTTGAGGATGTGTATCAATTATAGGAAATTGAACAAGGGCACGTGTAAGGATCATTTCCCGATGCCTTTCCTAGACCAAGTTTTAGAGCGATTGGCTCACCAAGAATATTTTTGCTATCTTGATGGTTACTCTAGATTCTATCAAATTCCCATACATCCAGATGACTAAGAGAAGACAACATTCACTTGCCCCTTTGAAATATATACCTTTAGAAGGATGCCTTTCAGGCTTTGTAATGCTCCTGCCACTTTCCAACGTTGCATGGCAGCCATATTTGTTGGACTCACTGAAACCATTATGGAAGTTTTTATGGATGACTTCTCCGTATATGGGAATTCATATGACTCATGTCTAAAGCACATTTCCCTGGTCCTTAAATGATGCGAAGAAGCACATCTAGTGCTACATTGGGAGAAATGCCATTTCATGGTAAAAGAAGGCATTGTCCTCGGCCATAGGGTCAGCAATCGAGGGATCAAAGTAGAAAAGACAAAGATCAAAGTGATTTCTAAACTCCATCTCCCAACCAATGTAAGAGAGGTCCACACATTTCTTGGTCATGTAGGTTTTTATAGAAGGTTTACAAAGGTTTTTTTCCAAGATAACCAAGCCTATGACAAATTTATTACTAAAGGATGTTGATTTCCACTTTGATGAAAATTACATCAAGAGTTTCAATAATCTTAAGTGTGCCCTTACATCGACCCCTATCATCAGATATCTAGATTGGTAGCACCCATTTGAAATAATGCGTGATGTAAGTGATTACGCAGTCGATGCTATTTTGGGCCAATATACAGAAAAGAAACATCATGCCATCTACTATGCATCTAAGACCCTTGAAAAAGCCCAAAGGAACTATGCAACTACTGAGAAGGAACTTTTAGAAGTTGTGTATGCCTTTGACAAGTTTAGATCCTAGCTCATCCTTTATAAGGTGATTGTGTACACTAATCATACTGCAATTTGTTACCTCCTAGCAAAGAAAGATGCAAAACCCAGGCTAATCAGATGGATTCTCCTCTTGTAAGAATTTGATATTGAGATAAGAGATAGGAAAGGCACAAAGAATGTTGTGGTAGACCACTTGAATTGTATCCACACCCTGGACATTGAAAAGGTCCCAATTAATAACTCTCTTCCAGACAACCATCTCATGAAAGCTTCAGAAGCCATCCCTTGGTATGCGAACTATGTGAACTACCTTGCGGCCGGTGCCATCCACCCTGAGTGCTCTGACATTGCACTGAAGAAATTCATGCATGATGTGAGGAAATATCATTGGGATGTCTCTTCAAGCTATATGGTGATGGTCTTTATAGACGATGTATCACTGAGGAAGAAGCTCAACTTGTTCTAGAGCAATGTCACTTAGGCCCCAATGGAGGCCATATGAGTTCTAAGAAAACTGCTTTGAAAGTTCTGCAATGTGGTTTCTTTTGGCCAACCATATCCAAGGATGCCTACAACTTTGTCTTGTGACAAGTGACAGAAGGCGGGTAACATTACAAAAAGAGACGAGATGCCCCTTAAGCTCTGGCAGGAAGTCGAGATTTTCAACATTTGGGGAGTGGACTAAATGGGTCCATTCCCATCCTCGTATAGATTTTACTACATTCTAGTTGCGGTGGATTATTGATGGAGCTTCCACTTGTGTGGAGTTGCATGCACCAAGTAAAATCCTAAAGATAGTAAGTCTTTAGGTTTAGCCTTGCTTATACTAGATTAAAAACTCCACCCACGTATGCTAGGATACGTGGAAGTCTTATTGTAGTATAGTTAAGGGTCGAATCCACATGACAACGGTCTTGTCAAGATCAACAAGATAGAAAACGTTATAATTTCATTTAACTCCTTAATAGTTGGTATTTAGATCAAAGAGTTGGTTTGTTTGTTTAAACTAAGTGCAAGTAAAGTAAAAGTAGGAAGGTAAGCTAGAAAGTAAATTTAAGGTTGTAAACAATGTTAAGAAACCACTAGGATGTGATCAGCTTTTGCCACCACTACACATGGATCAAAACATACATCACAATAACTTGGACTGCAAAGAAAAGAGTCTAAATAGTTAGTATCTTTGTAGGCTTAGCCTCCTTTTGGATAGCTAACTACAAGAAATGTGGAAGTGTTGCAATGTCAGCCATCCCCAGATGAATGGTCACTTACTTTGCATCACTCCCCTCGCAAAGTGTGTTCCTCGACCTATCAAGGTTGTACTTTCATACGTCAACTGATTCCATTTCATAATATGAAAGCACAATGGTGGAGGTGAGTTTACTCCACTTCTTGAGAAATGCTCCTAGATACCTAACCAAACGTATGGTGACTACACACAATCTGGAACCAACAAACAGTCGATATTCGAATCTAGAAGTACAAACATAGACAATTTGCACTAAAAGATAATAGATAACACAAGTTGGTGATCAAGCAACTAGCATTCATTTAAACGATTGATTTTGAACTGGAAAGATAGTTTTTTCTATTGCAAACTCAAGAATCACAATACATGAAATGAAAACATGAGTAGCGGGGCTACTCCCCGCACCCTAGTGTATAAGACTACTCGCTCATGGCAAGAACAAAGAAGGGGGTGAGAAGAGAGAGAGAGAGAGCGTCATCTCCACAAAAGAGGGAGGAAGGTCGACCCCTTGGAGAGAGAGAGCAACGATCTTCACACTTCGTAGCTTGCTTGATGATGAATCCTCCTCTTCCCACCTTCTTTGTTGATGAGAGAGAAAGTAGCTTGGAGATGGAGTATGGATCTCAGACCGACAGCCTCGGGGCAGTGGGTGAAGGATGGAATGGCTCGGGAACAATAAAGGCAGCCTTTGGACGTCTGAAACTTGATAATTTGTGAGGACCCTTCGGGTCTTATTTATAGGCTTTGACTGGAACTCAAATGGTTTGGGAGATTTGGGCCCAAACGGTCATGAAGATCATTTGGACTCTCTCTCGTTTTGGAGACCGTTTGGACTCTTTCTTAGTTTGGAGACCGTTTGGACTCTCTCGGTTTGGAAACCGTTTGAGTCCTCATGGTTTGGAACCGTTTGCCTTTATTCGGTCTTGGGACCTTTTGACTTTACACGGTCTTGGGACCATTTGGCCTTCATTCGATCTTGGGACCGTTTGGTGTCCATTCGGTCTTGGGACCGTTTGGCATCCATTCGATCTTGGGACCGTTTGGCACTTTTGTAATTTTTTGTGCTTTTATGTAAGAAATAAAAGGGGAAAAGTTAGTCTGATGGTATATTTACAATGAAGAGGAAAGTTAAAGATTCTATCTAATTTATCTAAGAAATGTTATGGAAAACTGAGGAAAACTAGTAAGATAACATCGCAAAATGGGAGGTTATCACCCCCCTAACTTAGAGTCTAGCCTGTCCTCAAGCTAGACAGAGCTGAGGCATGTAGTGGTGAGGAGATTTTATTTGGTGAAGATTTCCATACTCCTGCTTCAATTCTGAACCAGAGATCTCCTGAAGTTTTATCAGGCTTCTGCTTGCGCTAACTCTTTTAGGTATCAGGAGTTGCTTGGATCTCAAGTTTCTTCCGTATTACGTAGCTCGCATTGGGACCACCTTTTCCTTAATCGAATTCTGTGCATGTTTTTGACTTCAATCAATTTCATACTTCTTTGAAAAACCTACTGGAAACTAAGATAGGCGTGAGGGTTGGCTAAAGGTTGATGTGTAACTCCCCCTTTAGTGGGGGAGGGTTTATCTAAACTTTTAGGATCTCACTACCGGGAGCGACACATCTGCCTTTATGAGGGTAGCTAAATGTACTGGCCGGACGAGTCCTTTATCAGCTTTTTCATATATTCAGAGACCTTAGGATCTCATTATTGTGCGCGACACATCTGCCTTTGTGAGGGAAATTGAATGTACCGACCGGGTGAGACCTTTATTGGTCCTTCATATAGGTCCTTAGGTGTGGCACAACTCTCATGTTTTTATTCAACACTCTGGCTTTTTTCTTATACTCACAGGCTTAGGAGTTGGATATTTAGGGATTTTGTTTGGGCTTCCAGGCCTCTTTTTGAAAAGAAGAAAGCTGTTCTTGGAGTCTTCTGACATGCACTTATTTCAGTTTTCGTACTTGGTGGTCCACTTGCAAGGTTCCTTGATTTAGATTTCACATGGTTCCCTCCCGTCCTTGAGAGAGGTTTGGCTGGCTTTAGCTCTGATGTTAACTTGTGGAGGGTCTGAAATAGAATTGAAGTAGAAGCATGAAAATTGAATGTGAAAGTAAATAATAGTTCGCCATTACATGCCTAAATTTTATGTCTGTTATTGTTGTTTGAGGACTATTTTGATTCTGAAATTAGCTGGGGGTGACTTTGTCTTATGTACAAGAATTATTCTATCAAAGGAATTACTGAAAAAGTCTAGATGTGAAAAGAAAGATAGAAAATAATGCATAGAAAAACCGGAGTGCATAAAAAGAGCAGAGGGAGAAGGGTTGAAAAATGATACCTCGCCCTTGTCCAGTGTACCTCCCCCCCTAACTTATCACTCACTCTGTCCTCAGAGTGTCAAAGTGATAGGTTGAGAAATACATGAACAAGGGCATTAGGCTTCTGTTAGTCCTTTGTTATCTTCATGCGTTTGGAGAAGATTAGATGCGAACTAACCACGTAGAGCGTGGTAATCCACGTCCGTCATGTCCTCTACTGGTCTTCCAAGAACGGTGAGGGTGTACATCCAATATAGGACGTGGAAACCGTAGTCGTGTGATTCTCAGAGCTACTGGGGGCATCTGTGGCTGAAGGCTGGGTGATGAAAGTGTGCTTTATCATACGCCCTTATGTGCTTGCTTAAAAGATCATGTAGTTTGTCGAAACACTCCTTCGCCACCTCCTTTGTGGGCGTCTTCACTATCACATCATATTGATTTTGATCTGGATCAAATTGGCTGTCTGAACTATTATAGGTGATTGTTGTTCCTTCATGAAGATTTGTCGCCATTAACATCCAGTGCTCTGAATGAATGAAAGAGAGCATAATGAACTTTGGAGTTTTATGTTGGAGAAAAGAGATTAGCGCCTCCATGGTTCTGAAGTTCTTTAACTTGAGAAGGTCGTCCTTCATGTAAGTTGATGCCATATAAACCGTAGGATGGTTCCGTTCGAGGAGAAATTGATAAGAAGTCATCATGCTCACAGATAGGGATCCTTGTAATTGTAAAGTTTCACAGAGGGTATCTGCCATGACTAGAATATCTCCCGCTAGAAAAATGAGCTCATCTTTCTCGACATATAGCTTAGACATGATGAGTCGGAGTTCATTTTCAGAAAGACTCTTACAAGCCGCAAGGTCGAAGTTAGGAAACATCAGTTCAATGGCAGGTAGGGGCACCATTTGTGTGGAAGGTTTGTTGATGGTGACCCCTGTTAATAACTCTATGTCCCCTTTATCTTTCGCCATATCAAAACTGTAAGGGTCCCATTGTCTTTTTTCAGGCACCGTGGTGGGTTGTTATTTCTCCAACTCCTGTAATGTTTGTTGGAACGACTGTTTCTATGGACGTTGGATAGCCGAGTAGAGGTAGCGAGGGATGTCGTCAAGTGCCATAATCGGGTCCCGAAAGAACCTTCTGTCACAAATGAGCTCCATGGCATAACGCCCTCAGAGAGAGTGAAAATCTTCTACGGCCAGTTCGGTGAAGGGGATTTGTTGATTAAGCGTTTGTATGTGGCGTATATTGCAGAAAGTGCAATCCCAGAATCTGCATTTGGACTTGTGGGTTTATGATTCGGAACCATGGTTGGTTCCAACCCTGTCGGAGTGATGGCTTTGCATCCCAAATTAATTTTAGGAGCTGAAAAGGGATGCATTTTGCCTCCCTGGCTCCTAGACCAGAAAAATTGATGATTCTGGCTTTAAGCTCATTGGCGCAGAAGTTGTACACTTTGGCGTCACGAGCCTCAGTGTCAATGATCATGAGCAACCAGTGGCCGAAAACTTGGAAGGGTACTGTGATATATCGTACCTTCTGTTCAATCCCCCTACGCAGTCGCTCGATAGTCTTGTTGTGTAAGTCCTTGTATAGTAGACTTAGAGCCAAAGCAGGTGAAGCATTGAGAACTGGCTGTGACCTTTTTGAGCTTCGGTATGTTTTGATAGTGTTGGAAAGAAGGACACAGAAAATTGCCATCTTCACTTTTGATTGAGGTCAAAGGATGATGCGGAAATCTTCACGTGTCATCTTGCGCTTAGTCTTTATATTTGTGTAGATGATGTCCCCTCCTTATTTGGCATCATCTACGATAGTGTTCAGGATGAAGATGTCCTGGACATCTAGGGTAGAGATGACCGCCATGTCTAGGTCGTGCATGTTCTTAGGTAGAGGTGGCGGCGGGGGGAGCTCTTGCATCGGTGGAAAAGAATTCTGCTCTAGGTCATCCATATAGTGTTGTAAAACTTCATCTTATTCTGATTCATAATCAGAGTCGAGTTCATCATCTGTGTCTAGACTCACTCTGTCTGACTCTTCTTGCTCTGGGGGTAAAGGCACCGATTGTTCTGGTGCGGAGTAATGATGAGCTGTTGATGTTGGTGGACTAATGCTGGTTCCTAGGATACATTGCTGGAACTTAGCAAAAGGCGCTTCTTTGGCAGCTTCCCCCATAGATCCCATGGCAGAATAGTTAAGGAACTAATCCCCATATGATATGTTAATGTTGTCAGTGTGATGGGGGGATTTGGGATCTTGTCCACCTTCTTAGTGATCTTTGTCTGCTCCCTTCTTTGAAGGTTCTATTCCTCGGCTGGTTCCCTCCCCAGCATGTCCTGGGTCATCAGGTTTGTCATCTAAAGAGGAGGTGTCATCATTGGAGTCAGAATCTTCTTCTTCATCTTCGTCTTCTTCTTCTTCATCGTCTGCCACCTTATCTTTTATTTGTTTTGGCGTTGTTTTCTTGCACTGCTGGTGAAGTGCTTGTAATTCATCAAGAGCCACTTGCACATGCTCGTCTGTCTCAAGCACTGCATCATGGGTTTCCTTGAGGTCAGAGTATTGTGCCTCGGAAGAGAGGAGTCATGCAGAAAGGTCTGTGACTTGGGCTCGTAGGTGATTGATTTCATTATTTGACGACTCCTCTTGGCGGCTATTGAGCTATGCAAGGATGTTAGTGATGTCGTCCAAACACATGCTGAAAGCAGTTTGCTGCTGCTTAAGCTTGTGAAGGCTCTCTGGCAGAGGTTGATTCTGCATAGAGATCCTTTCGACTTGTTAAGCCAATGTTGCTTGCTGGCTTTTCACGTCAAGCACCAACTGTGGCAATTATTATAGGCGGTTGTCAATGCGTTTGACTTGCGTGGCTGCTACTTCCTGCCGTTGGTTGATGCTTGAGAGGATGCCAGGTAAGGCACGATTTTGCTCGTCGATCTTGGCGACCTATTTAGTAAGATCCTGCACACAAGAAAAAATAGATTGCATTATGTTAGAAGGATTAGTGAGGAGGTTTCAGATGGCATCAAATTGACGTCTGAATTCCTCACCGACATTTGTAAAAGGGACCCCAGAAAAAGATGGGTGGGATGGCTGGGGTCGGGGTGGAAGGGTGGTAGTGTCTTGCGAAAGAGACACTAATGATGGTCCCACAAACTATGTGGTGACTGTAGATGGAGTCACCAGCGGTGTCGGGGTGGTGGCGGATGCGAAGGGTGGCGACATTCTGGGAGAAAAGGGTGGATCCGTAAATGTCAATGGGAAAGCGATTGAGGTGGAGGCGAACGAGGTGAAAGTGAGGTTGGGCGTTGATGTGAATGGAATGCCCGATGAGAAGGGGATTGAGGCAGAGGATGCGGGTGGAGGTGTGGATGTCGGGAAGGGATTTGTTGGTGCAGAATGATGGGAGGGTGGTAGATTGTGGAATGGTGGAGGATGGTGTTGTGGTGGGGGTGGTGGTAGAGGTAAGCTCAACATTTAGACTCATGATGAAGGAGTCTAGTGATGAGGTGGTGATGTGTTCTTTAGGGAGAGGAGGTTCTGCTTCTGGGTTTGGTCTTGATGTCGGCGTCCCTGATAGTTGTTGTGTTTGCAAACGCCCTTTTGATGGTCGTTTCACCGAGATTTTTGTTATTCTATCTGCCGGGGCGGTTATGCTATGCTCCGTCTGACCTGCCTTTGCTTTCTTTTCTGCTACTTGGACTGACGCGAGGAGGTTAGTAAGCTCCTCTTCAGTGAAGAGAAGCTTATCCTTGTCATAATCTGTGAGCTCTGGTAGAGGAAGCAGCATCCTAGAAGATTTTACTGTGGGACAGAAGATGTAGTGTACCTTAGCATCTTTTTCCTTAATGATGTATGAATTCTTTAAAGTCTGCTCATTGGTAAGGATGTCGCCCTTGATCTTCATGCATCTGGGCAGTAGTCTGTCCATCTTGAGGTAATTCAAAATTGAGGTTATGTGTCCTCTGACACATTCTTCTTTCCTGAGGGCATAAGCTGTGTGCTTGTGTATCAATTGCCGTCCTATGTTGACTGGCAGCCCATTAAGGACAGACCAGAGGATGAAAAGATCAGAAATGTTAACATTTCCGCCCTCTGTCCCGGGGAAGAGTTCGCCTGTGAGGATTTTGTGTAGTGTGCGCACCAACCCAGAATGAATATTTGAGGCCTTACAGGTCTTTGCCTCAAAAGTTGGGATCCCTTTCAGGGATTTCCAGAAGATATGCTTGTTGAACTGGGAGCTTTCAACGCCTGCAACTTTGGCTTTTTCCAACTGCTCCTTGTTGTCTATAAAGATTTCATTGAGTATGTTTTCTGTGATGACTACTCGGTTGCCAAAGAGTTTGGTAACTAGCCTGCGGTCGCCTCCGTCTCTTGATCTGTCCATTATGTCCACTGCTTCTTTGGTGAGGAAGGTGAAAAATTTACTTGTTGGCTCAACATAAGAATACTCTAGGACAAAACAAAGTCTTGTGAGGTTGGCATTGTCGAGCAAGGTGAGGATTCTGTCATAAATCCCCATCTTTTTTGGTATGTTGGAACAAACATACTTTGTCAGCTTCAACATTTTGTTGAAGGATGGGAGTGTGTGGATGAATAGGTTTGTTGGTAGTGGTGCTGTAGTGGTGATGGTGGAGAAGACATGAATAGTGGTGGTAGCGGGAGTGGTAATGGTAGTGGCGGTAGTGGTTGATGGAATGTATCCCACCAGGATTTGTTCCCTTGCAGTGGTGGGATGGACCTGCTTCCTTGCCCGTTTCTTTGCTGGTTGCTCTGTGGCAGCTTCCTGGGCCTTAATCTTCCCCTTGGACTTTTTAGTGAGGATTCATCCTCAGAATTTGGCTCGTATTCTGAGCCTTCATCACTTGAAAAAGTTTCTTCTATTTCTTGGAAAGGATCCTTGGTTAAGCACCTGTTGATGCGGTCAATTTCATTCATGATCATGAGTAGGTTGACTTTCAGTGGGATCTTTCCAGTCTTCTCATAGATGTCTACAACCTTCTGGAGCTTGGCGCGGTCCTCCATCAGTTTCTCCCTTGTCCAGAAGGGAGCGTCGGTGGTTCCAGTGGCTTCTTTTGTAGGGGAGGCCATTATGAAAAACTAGCAAAAATCGTGTGTTAAAAGGATTTAAATTTGCAAAGATAACAAGTTTATTAAAATAAAAAGTTACATTATGTATGTGTTAATGTTTTAAGGTTTTAGTAGAACCCAAACAGTTTGTAAAACCGTGTGGATCCAAATGGTCTCGAGCTCAAATAGTTTCAAGACCGTTTGGCACCAAACGGTTTTAGGACCGTTTGGGTCCAAACGGTCTCGAGCTTAAACGGTTTCAAGACCGTTTGGCACCAAACGGTTTTAGGACCGTTTGGGTCCAAACGGTCTCGAGCTCGAATGGTTTCAAGACCATTTGGCACCGAACGGTTTTAGGACTGTTTGTGTCCAAACGATCTCGAGCTCGAATGGTTTCAAGACCGTTTGGCACCAAACGGTTTTAAGACCGTTTGGGTCCAAACGGTCTCGAGCTCGAACGATTTCAAGACCGTTTGGCACCAAATGGTTTTAGGACCATTTGGATCCAAACGGTCTTGAGCTCAAACAGTTTCAAGACTGTTTAGCACCAAACAGTTTTAGGACCGTTTGGGTCGAGACCGTGAGGGAGGTGAAGCATCCGGAAGCACGGTTGACTATTGAAAAGGAGGCGAAAGTAGCAATCGACGGAGGAGACGCACGCGTCGGTGGCTAACGAGAACCCCGTCGATGACGCAATGTTGGCGACTGTGAAAACAAGGTGGATGTGAAGTGTTGTGTGGTAACGGAGAAGACGGCAGTGGCGATGGTGTCGAACTGTTGGTGTACCTTATTGTGTGACGGCAAAAAACTCTGTGAAAACACATGGGGAAGACGGCGGTGTCGTCGGAGATGGTGGCAGAGAGAGAAGGAGTCACGAGTTGCGCAGGAGCGAGAAATAGAGGGGATGAAACAGTGCTCGCGTGAGGGTTTAGGGAGTTCGAGGTTTTAGAAGAGGAAAAAGGGAGGGGTTGGGTTATATTTATAGGATTTGGGGGAGTATTACAAATTCCCAAGGGCAAACGGTTTTGAGACTGTTTGGGGTCCAAACAGTTTCGGGACCGTTTGGGTTCCAAATGGTTTTGAGTCCATTTGGGTTCCAAACGGTTTCAAGACCGTTTATGACCAAACGGTTTCGAGACCATTTGAGCTCAAACGGTTTCGAAACCGTTAGGTTAAGATTTAAAAGTATTTTATATTTTTGTGTTTGTTTTGGTTATTTTATATTTTCAGATTAAAGATGATAAACCTAAATCAAATGAAGAGATTAGAAAAAACTAGGCAAAATAAAAATGGTGATACTCAAATCTTGGGTTGCCTCCCAAGTAGCGCCTGGGTTTTACGTCACTGGCCCGATGGAAATCCGGTTTGGTTATGTCGATGCTGAGGGATCGTGGATCTCGATAGTTTGTCTTGGTATTTTGTCTGCTGGTGTGTAATATCTCTTCAATATGTGGCCATTGACTGTCCATTCTCCCCCATTATTATCAAAGATGATGACTGCACCAGTGGGGTAGATGTGTTTAATTGTGAAGGGTCCAGACCATTTCGTGTGGAGCTTTCTAGGAAACATCTTAAGTCTGGAATTGAAGAGGAGGACCTTATCTCTGATAGCAATGTCTTTTCTTTTGAGGTGGCCGTCGTACCACATCTTAGTTTGTTCTTTTTAGATTCTGGCACTTTGGTAAGCTGTCATTCTAAGCTCTTCAAGTTCTTGTAGTTGAAGTTGTCTATATTCACCGACACTTTTGAGGTCAAAGTTCAGTTGTTTAATGGCCCACCAGGCCTTATTTTCCAGTTCAACCGGAAGATGACATGATTTCCCATATACTAGTCGGAACAGGGTTGTTCCAATCGATGTTTTATAAGCTGTACGGTAAGCCCAAAAGGCACCAGGAAGCTTGGTGGACCAGTCGGTACGATGTCTATTGACTATTTTCTCTAAAATTGCTTTCAGTTGTCGATTCGAAACTTTGACTTGGCCACTAGTTTGTGGATGATATGGTGTGACGACCTTATGGTTGATCCCATATTTTCTCAGGAGGGCTTCGAAGCTTCTTTCCAGAAAATGGGTTCCTCCATCTGATATGATAGTGCGGGGGACTCCAAATCTGGGGAAGATGATATCTTTGAACATCTTGATGACCTGTTTGGAATCACAGGATACGGTGGGTATAGCTTCTACCCATTTCGAAACATAATCCACAACAACCAATATGTAAGAGAATCCATAAGATGAGGGGAAGGGGCCCATGTAGTCTATCCCATACATCAAAAAGTTCAATTTCTTGCCACAAAGTGAGAGGCATTTCATTCCTTTTAGTTATACCACCAGAGAGATGACATTTATTGCATGATCTTACAAAGTCATAGGAATCTCTTACTATTGTTGGCCAAAAGAAACATGATTGTAAAACTTTTAGAGCGGTCTTCTTCGAACTCATGTGTTCCCCAGTGGGGCCAGAATGACAGTGCTCTAAGATAGGGGTAATTTCCTCTTCTAGTAGGCATCGACGGAAAAGTCCGTCTGCACATAGACAAAAAAGATAGGGTTCGTCCCAGAAGTATTGCTTAACATCATGGAGGAATTTCTTTTTATCGTGGTGAGAGGCAGAAGGGTGGATGATTCCCGTGGCTAGATAGTTCACTATGTCAGCGTACCAGGGAAATCTGGTGGTAATTTTCATAAGCTGATCATCAGGGAGGGAGTCTCAGATAGGTATATTGTCATCGTCTTGACCTTCGATGCGACTTAGGTGGTCCGCGACGACATTTTCCACTCCGCTCTTGTCTTTTATTTCAAGATCAAATTCTTGCAGCATTAATACCCAACAGATGAGTCTGGGTTTTACATCCTGTTTCTGAATAAGATATTTGATGGCGGAGTGGTCTATATATACTACGACCTTTGATCCAATTAGATAAGAACGAAATTTTTCGAAAGTGTAGATGACGACAAAGAATTCCTTTTCAATAGTAGTATAATTCTTTTGCGCCTCATCTAATGTCTTGGATGCGTAGTATATTACATATGGCTTTTTGTCTATTCTCTTCCCCAGCACAGCCCCTATGGCATAGTCACTAGCATCACACATTATTTCAAAAGGTTGTGACCAGTCAGGCGCTCTTAGAATGGGTGCTGAGATTAGAGAACTCTTCAAAGTTGTAAAGCTATGCAGGCATTCCTGGTCGAAGTTGAAATCAACATCCTTGGTCAATAGGTATGTCATAGGTTTTGCTATTTTTGAGAAGTCTTTGATAAATCTTCAGTAGAACCCGGCATGACCCAAGAAAGCTCGCACTCCCCTTATGTCTTTGGGTGGTGACAACTATGAGATGACATCGATTTTTGCCTTGTCTACTTCGATTCCTCTTTCGTTTACTCGATGTCTGAGGATAACACCTTCAGTCACCATAAAGTGACATTTTTCTTAGTTTTAGGATAAGGTTTGTTTCCTCACATCTCTGTAGGACTTTACTTAGGTTGAGCAGACAGTTATCAAAAGAATCTCCATATACTGAAAAATCATCCATAAACACCTCCATAATGGATTTGGTTAATCCCGCGAAGATAGCAGTCATGCACCTTTGGAAGGTTGCGGGTGCGTTGCATAGCTCGAAGGGCATCCTTCTGAAGGCGTGCGTTCCAAAAGGACAAGTAAATGTCATTTTTTCTTGGTCTTCGAGGTGAATTGGGATTTGGTAAAACCCAGAATATCCATCGAGGTAGCATAATTTTTTTGGGTGGGCTAGCCACTCAAGGACTTCGTCAAGGAAGGGTAAGGGAAAATGATCCTTCCTTGTTGATTTGTTCAATTTTCTATAATCAATGCACATTCTCCAACCAGTAACGGTCATTATAGGTACTAGATCATTCTTATCATTTAGGACAACAATGGTTCCCCCTTTTTAGGGACCACTTGGACAGGACTAACCCACTGAGAGTCAGAAATTGGGTAGCTAATACCTGCTTTCAAGAGTTTAAGGACCTCAAGGCGAACTACCTCTTTCAGATTTGGGTTCAGTTTTCTTTGGAGCTCCCTCGAGGGTTTGAACTCTTCTATCATAGGTAGTTTATGCATGCATAGAGCTGGGTTAATGCCTGTTAGGTCAGTCATCTTGTACCCAATTGCTTTCTTGTGCTTCCTTAATTTAGTGAGAAGCCTTTCTTCCTGGTCGTCAATCAGAGAGGAGCTAATGATAACTGGACATAATTTTTCTTCATCTAGGAAGACATGTTTGAACCCAACTGGTAGAGTTTTAATTTCCGGGGCTTTGGGTACTTCTGTTGTCTCTAATATGGAGACAGATTTCAGTTCTTCAAAAGTGGCTTCTGGGGCTTTTTCAGCCTGCTCCAAGTATTACAGGCATTGCTGAACTAACTCATTGGTTGAAAATTCAGCTTCCGGATTTATTAGAGCGTCCTCTAGGGAAACTGTTGGTTCTGGATTTGCTTGCTTGAGTTGAGACATTTTATCAATTGCTTCAAGCAGAAAAACCTCTTCATGAATACCAGGGCTCTTCAGGCTGTTGAAAACCCTAAATTGAATAGTTTCTTTACCCAACTTCAAGGTAATTGTGTCAGTCTCGACATCAATTAATGCTGTAGATGTGGTGAGGAAGGGTCTACCGAATATTATCGGGTACCTTAGGTCTTCTTTTATATCCATAATGATGAAATCACAAGGGACATAAGAGTCCCTTCCCACTCTTACTGGAATATCTTCAATGATTCCTAGGGGTGCAATAATGGTGGAATCGACGAGCTGGATAGTCATTGCTGTAGGCAACAAGTCCGTAAACCCCAATCTTTTACACATGGAAAATGGAATAATTGATATGTTGGATCCTAAGTCGGCCAATCCTTTTTTACAAGAAGTGTTCCCAATAGAGCATGGTATGCCAAAGGAGCCGGGATCCTTTTGTTTTTTTGGCATTTTATTCAGAATGATATCAGAAGTGGTTTGGGCTAGCTTGACAGTTTCATGCTCCTCTATCATATATTTCCTTGACAGCAGGGCCTTTAGATATTTGGACTAGGCTGGGATTTCAGATAAGGCGTCGAGAAAAGGAATATCAACATAAAGTTTCTTCATTTCCTCTTTGAATTCTAGAATCTAGAGTCTAGTTTAGTTTCCTTTAGCCTGCCAGGATAGGGTATCCTTGGCTTATATTGTGGAACCTCTAGTTCTTTGGGACCTTGTTCCTTTTCTTTCATTTCTTCAACATCTTGACCTGATTCTTCTGTTGGGATGATTTCAGTTACATCCCTGTCTTCATGATTAACCGAGATGGCTTCAGTAAGAGCACGACCAGACCTTGTTGTAACAACATTTAATTATTCTGGTCTATGTTGATCGTCTCTTGGATTTGCTTCTGGCTGGCCAGCGAAAGTGCCTACTGGAGGTTGGAGCTGAGCTGCAATATGTGCTAACTAAGTTTCCACGAATTTTTGCTGGGCTTGCTGGTTAGCCATCATGGTTTGCGATGATTGCAACATTTGCCTTATCAAGGACAGTTCCTCAGTCTGTTGTGGTGGGGCATTCTTCTGTTGAAATTGAGTGAGTTGGTGCTACCCTTGAAGTGGTTGTTGTTGAGGTGCTGGCAATTGAGGTTGATGCTGCTGTTGCAGCTGAGTTTGTTGTAATTTTGGGTGTAGAGGAGGGTGAGTATATTGGTAATATGCAGATAGATTTCTTGGGTAGTTGGATCTTTGGAAATTGTTTCTAAGATTCCCTTGATTTTGGTGCTAGTTGCTTTGAAATCTAGGTGGTAATCTGTTGGAGGATCCACCTTGTTTTTGATGTTGCGGGTTAGCAGTCCCCGCAGGATTTCCATATTGAAAACCAGGATGATTTCTCAGTTGATTTGGATTGTAGTAAGCTTGTCCTGGTATGGAATGAATGGAATTTACTTGTTCTAGCAATTGATCCTAAGGGTGTTCAATGATCGGCTCATACTATGGTTGAGGTGGTTGCAAATCCATCATTACACTGTATAGGAGACCACATGACAATGTGGGATGATCTGATGCATGACATGCCTCGCAAGTTCCTGTGGCTGCTTTAGCATGTTGGGGGTTCTTCTTTCTATCATATTCCCCAAATGATGCTTCGAGGGCTTGTTGTTTGTTGGCTATGGTTTTCAAAGCTTCGGCTATGGCTTTCATTTCCATAGATTCTTCAGCTTTACAAACCTTTAGAACTCCTCCTGTGGTCGCCCTTCCCCAATTGGATTGATTTTTCACTCTGAGAGTGACGATTCTCCAGGCGTCTTCTTAGTTCTATCTCATAAAGTTTCCCCCAGATGAGGAATCTAAGAACTTTTTAATTTCATCGCTTACTCCCCTATAAAAAGTTTCTATGAGTTGATTTTGCAAGATTCCATGGTGAGGGCATTTCCTCAATAGTTCCTTGAACCTTTCCCATGAGTCGGCCAGTGACTCTCCCGGTATTTGAAGGAATTGGTTGATTTGTCCTCTGATTTGGTAGGTTAGTGAAGGGGGGAAGAATTTCTCCAAGAACTTCTCTTCTAAGGGATCCCAAGTGGTGATTGGCTCCCCGTCCAAAGAATTGTACCAGCTTAGTGCTCTTCCAGACAAGGTGAAATTGAAGAGTCTTAAGCATGACTGCATCCATGGTTGTTCCAGCTTGTGGTACCAGCCTGCAAAGAGCTTTGAACCTCTTCAAATGGTCCATGCAGTCATCTCGGGCACTTCCAGAGAATGAGATGCCCTGCATTATTTTAATCCATTGTGTCCTAATCTCAAAATTAGGAGTGTTGTTGAGTGGTGGTTGGACTGTATGGTTGTCTTCGTAGTTCTTGGGAATAGCATAGTCCCTTAGTTGCTTGCTTCTTATCAACAGTTGAGCAACAACCTTAGCTGATTCATTCTCGGCACGGATGCGGGCTTGCTCTTCAGCCCGTACTTCAGCCTGAACTTGGGCGCACGTGTCGGCAATGAGTTGCGCTCGCTGGGCTGCTATGGCGGCGTTGACCCTTTCCATCACTAGTGCAGCTTGGCATTGATCTTCGACCATTTGTCTAGCTCTTTGACGATTGAGTCTAATGCGGCAGTGGAAACTTCTCTCTACCTCAGAGTCGTACTCTGGATCAGGGGAGAATCCGAGATTATGCGATGGTTGCATACATGTCTTCTACCTGAGTAGAGGAAGAAACACACTTTTCAGATGATGCAGGAGATATGATGAAATCAAGAGAATATGGAGTAATGTTCAAAGGAAAAGTGTAAAACCCTAACCAACTAGCAAGATGATAAATGAAATTAAACGTTCCGTTGTCCCCGACAACGACACCAATTTTTGATGGAGCTTCCACTTGTGTGGAGTTGCATGCACCACTAAAAATCCTAAAGATAGTAAGTCTTTAGATTTAGCCTTGCTTATACTAGACTAGAAACTCTACCCACGTATGCTAGGATACGTGGAAGTCTTATCGTAGTATAGTTAAGGGTTGAATCCACAAGACAATGGTCTTATCAAGATCAACAAGATAGAAAATGTTAGAATTTCATTTAACTCGTTAACAGTTGGTATTTACATTAAAGAGTTGTTTTGTTTGTTTAAACTAAGTGCAAGTAAAGTAAAAGTAGGAAGGTAAGCATGAAAGTAAATTTAAGGTTGTAAACAATGTTAAGAAACCACTAGGATGTGTTCGGCTTTCGCCACCACTATACATGGATCAAAACATACATCACAATAACTTGACTTGCAAGGAAAAGAGTCTAAACAGTTAGTATCTTTGTAGGCTTAGCCTCCTTTCGGATAACTAACTACGAGAAACATGGAAGTGTTGGAATGTCAGCCATCCACAGACGAATGGTCACTTACTTTGTATCACTCCCCTCGCAAAGTGTGTTCCTCGACCTCTCAAGGTTGTACTTTCATACGTCAACTGATTCCATTTCATAGTATGAAAGCACAATGGTGGAGGTGAGTTTACTCCACTTCTTGAGAAATGCTCCTAGATACCAGACCAAACGTATGGTGACTACACACAATCTGGAACCAACAAATAGTCAATATTCGAATTTAGAATTACAAACACAAACAATTTGCACTAAAAGATAATAGATAACACAAGTTGGTGAGGAGCAACTAGAATTCATTTAAACGATTGATGTTGAACTGGAAAGATAGTGTTTTCCCATTGCAAACTCAAGAATTACAATACATGAAATGAAAACATGGGTAGCGGGGCTACTCCCCACACCCTAGTGTATAAGACTACTTGCTCATGGCAAGAACAAAGAAGGGGGCGAGAAGAGAGATAGAGATCATCATCTCCATGAAGGAGGGAGGAAGGTTGACCCCTTGGAGAGAGAGAGCAATGATCTTCACACTTCGTAGCTTGCTTGATGATGAATCCTCCTCTTCCCACCTTCTTTGTTGATGAGAGAGAAAGTAGCTTAGAGATGGAGTATGGATCTTAGACCGGTAGCCTCGGGGCAGTGGGTGAAGGATGGAATGGCTCTGGAACAATAGAGGCAGCCTTTGGACGTCTGAAACTTGATAATTTGTGAGGACCCTTCGGGTCTTATTTATAGGCTTTGAGTGGAACTCAAACAGTTTGGGAGATTTGGGCCCAAACGGTCGTGAAGACCGTTTGGACTCTCTCTCGATTTGGAGACCGTTTGGACTCTTTCTCGGTTTGGAGACCGTTTGGACTCTCACAGTTTGGAATCTGTTTGAGTCCTCATGGTTTGGAACCGTTTGCCTTTATTCGGTCTTGGGACCGTTTAATTTTACACGATCTTGGGACCGTTTGGCCTTCATTCGGTCTTGGGACTGTTTGGTGTCCATTCGGTCTTGGGACCGTTTGGCGTCCATTCGGTCTTGGGGCTGTTTGGCGTCCATTTGGTGTTGGGACCGTTTGGAGCTTTTGTAATTTTTTTGTGTTTTTCTATAAGAAATAATAGGGGAAAAGTTAGTCTGATGGTATATTTATAATGAAGAGGAAAGTTAAAGATTCTATCTAATTTATCTAAGAAAGAGTATGGAAAACTGGGGAAAACTAGTAAGATAACATCACAAAATGGGAGGTTATCAATTATGTCTCTAAATGTGTAGAGGCCATACCAACCATTACTAGCAATTCGAAACTAGTCATCAAAATGTTTAGAGATATTATATTACCCCGTTTTGGAGTTCCACACAATGTGATATCCGACGGAGGTTCTCACTTTCTAGAAAGAAGTTTTGAGGCTCTATTGAGAAAATATGGTGTGACTCACAAGGTAGCTTCCCCCTATCATCCACAAACAAGTGGACATGTAGAGGTATCAAACCATCAAATCAAATCTATCCTAGAAAAGATAGGGGTTGCAACATGAAGGATTGGTCATAAAAAATCAATGACGCCTTGTGGGCCTATAGAACTACTTTCAAGACTCCTCTTAGAATGAAACCCTTTAGATTGATCTATGGAAAATCTTGTCACCTTCTCATAGAACTTGAACACAAAGCTTGGTGGGAAATTAAACAACTGAACTTCGACATGAAGAAATCTGGCCAAGCCAGGATTTTGCAACTTCAGGAGATGGAAGAGCTTTGGATGACAACCTACGAGAATGTAAGAATCTACAAAGAATGCACAAAATTATGGCATGATGGTCATATGAAGAGGAAAGACATACAAGTGGGAGACCAAGTTCTACTGTTTAACTCAAGACTAAGATTGTTCCTAGGAAAACTCTGTTCTCACTGGTCTAGACCGTACACTGTCAAGAACATCTACCCACATGGTGCCTTTGTTATATGGAGTGAAAAGTCAGGAGATTTTCTAGCAAACGACCAACGCTTGAAGAGATACTTCACCACAGTTGACATGAGCATTGAAGCATCGCTGAATCTTTCCTAACCAGCATATCTACCAGAAAATTGAAAGAAGCATGTCGAGCCAACGACATAAAGCAAAGGCGCTTGTCGGGAGGCAACCCGATCCTTACCTTAGCTTTTACTTTTAGTTTTAAATTAGAAAATTTTCCCCTAGTAGATAATGCATCACAAGATGCAATCTTAAGTTTCGATAGTTTTCATTTTTGAGATTTCAGATGGAGGACACATTGCTGAGAGAAACACAACTACATCCGGTCGACCAACCAACATGGTTTATAGAAAACATGATGAAGTTTTGATGCTTTTATTTCAATCAAAGCCATTACCTAGCCGGTTATTTCTTTTTCCATGCAATTTTGAATCATTATGACCTCCTTATTCGAAGCAAAGCCTTAAGAGGGGCAATTTTTGAAACTAGCCAATGGTTAGAAATCAACATGTGAAGCTTATGAATCCTAACATCATGATACTTCAGTAAAAATGGAAAGTATCTGTCAAACTGAGAGGATCAAACACATCGTGCTTCCTAACTGACTAGTGGAATATTAGCATGGAATCTACACTGGATCCCCGTCAAGTCATTACTTGAGCATAGTACGATAAGGAGAACAACTCGATGCACTGAATTGTAAATCAAGTTGCATTATGATCCAAACTCTCTTGTACACTTCTTCTACCATCTTCTTACCCCTCCATATATAAAAAAGAAAATAGTGCCAAACCCTAAGTTCGGGGTGGCACACAACCCCTCTCGTTATCTGCTTCTTCCATTCCCCTCTCTATGTAATAGGGGCGCATCAACAAAATGAAAAAGAAAAGTTGCCAATGTGCACACAAGAGAAAAAAATGCAATCTCGGGTCGAATAGAGGAGAGATTCACATACATTAAAAAAAGTTATAATCAATGAAATTGCAACCATATAATATAAATATCGAGTCGAATAGAGGAGATATTTAATACTTCCTTCCATACCCCCTCACTCCCTTTTCCACCTATAGGAACAATGAATGCCTCTTTTTTTCCACACTCTTGAAACACACCAGTGTCAGATCATATGCACACTTGTTGTTCTGTGGGTTTCTCTAGACTCTTACGAAGCTCTTATAAATGCTTGATGCTGGAAAAATTGGGGAGGAAGTGTTTTTGGGAAACGTACTCGAGAAGGAAGATATTGTAAGATGTGTTCAGTGGTCTCAGGAAGTTGAGATGCCCAACCATACAAAGCAGAAAAGAAACCAATGTGATGTGAAGATGAGGCAATCAAAAGAGTTGAAAGTATTCAATTGGAGACTATTTTAGATTTTGTTTTACTCGAGGATGAGAAACGTCTAATTTCATAGTGTTTTGATGAATGCATATTCATCTTAGTTTTAGTTTCCATTTTTGGCCCTATTTAGCACTGAAATCTCTCATATGCCCCCTGAATATGCTCATATACAATTTTCCCCAGTTTTAGATGATTATTTAGTGTATTGATCAAGTCCATCCATCTCTGTTGCGGGATTAAGCATGTCACTATGTGCACAAGTGTAGGAGGCGATGGTCCCTCTAACCAACTAGCGAGTCCAAGAAACTTTCCATAATATGGGCCATTTTTTTGATGGCCAGTTCCTTCATCAGAAAGCATCCTCATTAGTTAGAGGATTCATTGACGCATGGCCATCGACCCATAGTAATACCCCCCTCCCCCATGAGGGTGGGTTTGTTCGATTATGTTGTGACCATGGCCAGTGCCTCGACCATGGGCAAGAACATGATGCCGCGATCATGATGCTAGATGACACTTCGATTGAGGTAAAACACCTCGATCGCAGACACCAGATCAACCTTGACCATGATCGGGTCAGTGCCTCTACCGCGGCTTTGACCTCGACTGTGGCCAGTACTTCGACCGTGGAGTTAAGTTGGCGCACACCTCAACCACGACATTAAGTCGGTGCACACCTCAACCACAACACTAATTCGTTGATCTGCACCTATAAATAGATGACATCCTCATCCATTTGAGATATCTCTCTTACTCTATGATGCCGACAGGATGTCGCTCTATACCCAACCAAGGAAGACGATCTACGCCGCCAAAGACTACCTCTGTGGTGTCCTTTCTACTTTTCCATCTCCACTCCATCAAGATCTACTTCCTAGCCACAAAAGTGGTGAGATTTCAGATCTGTAGCACCTTCATCCAGCATCCATCTACCGCTCCATCTCCTACAAACTAGAGTATGAGAAGAGAAGGAAGAAGGAGAGAGAAGATCATCCTTGACCGTCTTGGTGTTCTTCCCCTCCTCATCCAGATCTACCCCTCCATCATGTAGAAGGTCGTTTCTCCACCAAGCCACGACCGTCTTTTTCACCATGACCATGGGGGAATCTTTCCTCTCTCTTATTCTTTTTGTTTCTATCATGAGGAGAGAGTAGTCCATTTCACTAGGGTGTGGGGACTAGACCCGATACCTGTGCTTACATGTTCATATGATAACATTCCATGGATTGTATATAACTTTCCATTTTGTTGTTAATTGTTTAGTGCATGCTTTGTGGACTGATCACCTGCCTTGCATGATCTATTATATTCCTTTATTGTGAAAACTTCAATACTTAGAATTTGAATATATATTAACATGGTTGATTCATGGAAGAGAAATTCTGAAGGGATATCTACGGAGTAGTAGGTGTGTGACCCATGGGTAATGAGACATCGAGGCCATGGAGATGCTTACGCAAACTCTATTTTCTAACAGATGATTTGCTACTCCATTTGGATAGTTGTATCTTGCCTGGATGTGTTTCGAATGTGTTTGCATGTGTAGTGGTGGTGAAACCTGATTCCACCCCAGTGATTCCCATCATTAATCTTAACTCAGTTTTATTCCCACTCTTTTACTTTCATGGCAATTAGTTTAACTAAACCCAAATCAACTCTTGGTATAAATATTAGTCTTAGTTGATCCAGATTTTACTAGTAAGATTCTTAAAAAAGTTTTCCCTTAGGATTTGATCCTTAACTATACTACGATAAGACTCGTCCATTTGAGGGTGGTATTATTGCATAAGGTTTTGGTAAAAACTTAAGGATTTCATCCATAAGTGAGTTTGTTAGTACAGTAAAAATCACGTCATAAATCTAACATGGATGATAGTGTACAAACCTATAATAACAGATTGGTTGCAAAGAGTTTCAAACAAGTTCAAGATGTTGAACATGATAAAATCTTTTCACTAGTTTCCTTGGAAAAATCCATCAGGATAATGCTTGCTATTGCAACTTAATGCGAATATGAGATTTGGTTAAATAGATGTTAAAATCACATTCCTTAACTGGAATATTTTACAAGATGTGTATGTGACACATCTTAGAGGATTTATAAATCCAATATTGCAAATAAAGTCTATAAGCTACAAAGGTCAATCTTTAGATTGAAGAAATCATCTCAGAGTTGGAATCTTCAATTTCACAATATAGTCAAAGAGTTTGACTTGAGTCAGAAGAAGGTGAAATCTATGATTACAAAAAATTTAGTGGTAGCATATTTATATTCCACATAATGTTGGGAAAAACATCTTATACTATAAATATTAGAACCTATCAAGGAAAGTACCTTCTTTATGAAGGGTTTAGGTGAAGCATCCTATGTGATAGGAATTGAGATATATAAAGATAGATCTGGAAAGCTTCTTGACCTATAAAAGAGCACATGCATTAGCAAGATGTTGAACGGGTTCAACATACATGACTCAATGAGCAACAATCTTTCCATGTTCTACGGGATCAGTCTCTCAAGAGCCCAATGTTCCAGTTCTTGTGAAGAATGGCAAACCATGAGTGAGATGCCATATGCATTCACAATTGGATCTATCTTATATGCAATGTTATGTACTCATCCCATTATCTCATATGTATTGAACATTGATGAGTGGGTATCTGTCAGATCCCAATGGAAGTCACTGGAATGCCATAAAAAACATCCTAAAGTACTTTAGAAACACTAAAAGGATTGATTCCTTGGTTATGGTAAAAAGGAAGAGTTGGGTGTAAATGGTTACATCGATGTAAGCTTCCAAAATGACAAATAAAATTAATGATCATAATCTAAATTTGTGTTTGACCTTAAACAAGAACGGTAAGATGGAAAAGTTCATTGCAAGAGAAGGTTGTTTAAATTCTACACTAGAAGTCAAATATCTTGGTGTCTTGAACACAACATAGGATATTGTATGAACCTAAAAGTTCATATAAATGAACTTGTGGGAGGTTCCAACTGTTAATACATAGTAGAAATATTGTGACAACAATGGAGATACTAGATAGGAAAGGAATCTCAGATAGCATACTATGACACATCCATCTCATTCGAGAAGTAGGACAATGAGGATATCTGAAATTTGCAAAAATACCGACTAGAAGCAAATGTTTCTTACTCTCTATAAAAGTGCTTACACAACAGAAACATGATGTACATGTTAAGATCACTTGGAATTAGATTCGTGGGTGATTGGCTCTAAGTGCAAGTGGGAGTCTGTTGGTATGTATGCCCACAGAGCCAATCATATGATGATTGGAGTGTGGCATTAGATACATAATTTGATAATGATAAAGGTACTTATATCTATTATGTTTGTCTCAATCATGAGATGATGACACATTCATAGTAGATGGCTAAAAATGATGTTACTCGATGACATATGTCTTCATGTTGATGGCCTAAATAATGAAATCATATGTATGATAAGAGTACATACATTCTTGTTATGTCCCTAGTCAAATATTATTGTGGAAGCAAAATAAACGATAGTAATACACAAGACTAGAGTGTGTCTTGATTGATGACATAATTTCATTAGTCATGATATATGATACCAAGTTAAGGAAACATGTATATATTAAAGAACAATATACCAGACAAACCCACCATGAGAGTGATACATGGAGACCATAAAATTGTATTCTGAATCATCTCTCATAGTGACAGTGATGATTGTGGTTCTTAGACTTGAAGTCACTACACTCATTACATATCATTATATGTATTTTGACATCATCCAATGTGACCTTGAATAAGGGTTGAAAAGGTGATCCTCGGGTGCATTGTGACACATGGGGATTGAATGTGTGTGATGTAGATGGGATTTGTCCCTCCTATAGGAGATTGACATCCATGCCTCTTGATAAGTGAAACTGATAAATGTATGGCCATATGCATGTGACTCAATATATGATGTGTGAGTTCCATACATATCATACACTCTACTCTAGTTCAAGGAACATGGAAAGAACATTAAGAGGATGATGATTTCGTACCTCGAGTTCAATCCAGATATAAAAAACAAAGGAACTATATGACCATGGTTTCACTTATCATGAATTGTAGATCAAAGTTGTTCTCCAAATTTCCAAACTACTTGGGTAGCAATGATGTGTTGTTAGATACCACTCATTGCTTGTGATGCCATAAGTTGGTTATGGACATTCACTGCCAACATAATATGGGACCTATAGGGTCACACACATAGGATGCACTAGGAATAGGAGTTTATTCATGAATGATGTTTAACTTGCTTATTAAAGTCTTTAGGTATTCAATTTAAATAACTTAGGTTGCAAATTGACTGTCTGGACTATGAACTGACCGGTTCAAGTGCTGAACCAACCAATTCAAGTGTCAGGTTAATACAAACAACAATTGGCTAAATATTTGCCTGAGCTGGACATACAAAATGACCATTGTATATATGAAACAACCATTTCACATATGAAGCGACATTTTAAAAGTGAAATGACCATTTCATAAAGTGAAATGATCAGTTCATCATCTAGGTCATCCGGTTCAATGATCAATCCGATAGGATCAAGGATTGATGTTGATGTCATGATTGTACATTATTCAAATATCAAAAGCCAATACATTTGCACATATGAAATATGTTGAACTGACTAGTTCATGGGATGGACCAACCAGTTCACCCATGAACTGACCGGTTGGACAGTGAACTGACCGGTTCACTATTTGCATGTTCTAAAAAATTCATGAAAAGTCATCTCTTTGACTCCCATATGGATTGGAAACACTGAACCTAGCCCCTTAAATTAAGGGGTACTGGGGCTTCCCAGGCACAACAGTAAGCTCTGGAAATTATTGTCCTCTTTGATTGTGATAAACAATAGAGAGCCCAAGCAAGTACTATCCATAAAAGGGAGGGATAGCAAGGGAAGACAATTATGGGAGAGCGAATCAACCCTAGTAAGTTGATGTTCAAAGGGACAAATCCCTCCCATTGGTTATGGTAGGACAATGTGGAGTTCCCACTGATCCACATGGCCTACTATAGAGACGAGGAGGTTGTTTCCTACCGCTAGGAGGATGTTGTCAACCATCATCCTTGGTCTTACACTAGGAGGTTGTTATTGACGACTGTTTGAGTGCTTCTTGAAGAAGAAGCACACTACTACTTGGAGAAGAAGCACACTACTACATTAAGAGTTTTCAATGGACTTGCTCCATGACCAGGTATAAGTTTTGTTACTCTCTTTCCTAGATACATTGTTGTTGAAGTAATCTTGCTGGTTAGGGAATCATGCATTAAATTTTTGTTTTCATTGTCGATATCTATCACTCAGATTTCCCTACATAAATATATTTGCATTTGAATGTATATTGTTGTGAATGTTTAATTGTGGAAAGACTTCTTTATCTCAAATGTTGTACTAATATTTAATTGCCTCATTTTTTTAAATTAATCTCTTGGACTTACCTAACTTTATATGCCCCTATTCATGAGAACATCTATTTTATACGTGTAACCCACTAAAATGCCCAAAATATCATTTTATACGTGTATTGAGTATTTTTTGACCCCATACTTTTGTTTCCTATCTTCTAGGTTGTGTTCCCTTTGGACTAGGTGTAGGAACCTCAAAGGACCTATGTTGATGAAGATCGACTACATGTTTGTGAACATGAGGATATCTTGGAATGGATGGGCTGCCCTTTGCAAATGGACTCTTGTGTAGAATAAAATTAATATTTCCATCTTTATGTAACACCCTTAGAGTGAGAAGCATACACACACAAAACATTTTGAAACTTTGTAAATATTTATGTTTTTTGCTGCTTAAACTTTCATTGCTCATGTCTTATACCATTTGAGTGGACCCTCTATGGGTCCTTCACACTTGTAGATGTAGAAAACTATCATGAATGTTTAGTATCCACTGAAATCTAAACAAGTCATTTCCCATCTCATGCTGACTGTAAGAAACTTGTGCATGATACCTCTCACCATATTTGCTTGGTATGTCCCTCTTCACTTAATATTTTCTTCAAATTCTTTTTCCATCAATATCTTGACAAATACCTGAATAAGTTGACCTCAAACTGAGGATGTCTCATTTACTTTTAAAAAAAAGGACTATTTCCATCTCCTTTTGGATTTGGGGGTGATAGGTGAGACCTCCACTTTCCTATATAAGGAAATGGATAATTGCACTCAGCCCTTGCACCAAGCTTCGACCCTCAATTGTATGCCAAACCCCTAAGCATGAGAAACCAAGCATGCCTTCTCTGATGATCATTAGACTTCAAAAACCAAACCATGTGCACCTTTGTGCAATTTATCAGTCTAAAATCATATCGATGATGCCTTAGAGCTAGCCCATCCATCCATACACATTACCTTTTATCCATTAGGATTATGAGTGAAGCGTCTCAAGATTCAGTAACCCGCTTATCTAGAGATCATCTCAAATAGTGCTCAAATTCTAGAAAACCCACAATTCAACTCCTCCATGCCACTTGTCAAACCCTGCCCATATATATATATATATATATATATATATATATATATATATATATATCTTTATAATATAATTAGTAGTAGAACTCAATTCAAAAGTCGCATTGGAAAATAATAAAACATATAATCAAATTCGACACCATGTTTTATTTGTACAATGATGAAAATCAAGATAAACATTACAAATTCCACAATGGAAGGTTGATCTGTCATCCAAATGTTGGACAGATAAAAAAAGAAAATTAAATAAAAATCAAATCCAAAAATGTATTAATGAGTAGGGAAGTATTATCACCCTCTCCCGCCCAATAAACTAGTATGGATTCATTTCTAAGAACTTTTAAAAATATGGTTTCAAGCATGTTTAAGAAAATAGAAAAAAGTGGTAGAAGAATGTTCTTATTGTTTATGGACCTTTGGAGATGGAGATGTCTGTGTCTTTCCCATCTTAGTCCTAGAAGTCCCGTTTTTAGGTGTATGGGGCCCTAATCGCTTCAAGACATCCCACGTCAAATATCTGTCACATGCAGTAAGGACCAATAATTAGGAAGGTTAGAGGATGATGAGAAAAAATATAAATTAAATGAAGGGTTAATATTTTATGATAAATTAAATTAATTTATGTAAATAGATTTCATGATGATGATGAGTAAGCAGTTGAGTAAGAAAATATGCATATATGAACATTTGTAACTAGTTAAAGTAAAGGTAGTAGTTAAAAGCACAACTTGATTACTGTTGTGCAACCTAATGAAGCTCAGAATTAGGTGGTGTCACATGAAGGATACTCAAACATGAATAATATAGAAGTTCTAGTCATGTTTGGGTGCAAGTCGTGCGGTAGAAAGGAAAAGTAACATCACCCTCTTCATGGAGTTTTTTAGACCTACTGCTATGAAGCTGATAATTGTATTCAAAGACCTCTACCTCCTCACTTCCTCATTTTCAATAACATGCTTCCTTCTCTCATCTCTTGTATTTTTGTGTTCTCTATGTTTATGAGCAAATAGACTCCCTCGCTAGGGCATGGGGAGTATCCCCATTTCTCGTACCTTGTTCTCATTGTTACCAAACTCAACATTTTCAAATGATTAGCTTGTTCTTCATTCTTTTGTTTACTTGATTGTTGAAGTGATCATTCAATTAGCATGATTGATATAATCCTAAGCATAGAGACCACAAATTTAAGATTAGATCTTCAAATGAATGCGTAGGATTCAAAATGCGATCATGAAAGGAATTCTACATTAGATTGGGTTGTTATCGATATGGATAATGAGGCCTCAAGTCAAGGGGGAATATTATCCTTGTGCAATGTATGTTCTAATAGGGGAAGCTTAGTTGGTACTAGTCTAATTAGATGCAATAACTAAGTTGTAATAGTTATGATGAGTACATAGCTGATGACAATGACATATAAATGTTGTAGTCTTATTTAAAATATTATTGTGGATCCACTTTAATCATTTTTTTGCAATTGCACTCTTCAATCCTACCTTAATTTATAATCATCATTAACAATTGGTTTAAACATTATTCTCAATAAATGGTTTGTAAGTGATTTCTTAAATAAATTATCTTGGATGTGAATCTGTTGCTATAATGTGATTGATACATCCTCTTGCAGGTGAATGGATTTGCATTTTGAAAAGGTAATAAAACCTGAGGTAATTATCTTAGCAAATTTTTGTGTGCATAAAAACTTACATATTATTTTAGCTACATTTATGAGGAAGATGAAATAGCCTATGAACCTTCTTGTTTTCAACAATTAGTTTTTTCCTTTTCAATTGATATCATTCAAGTCTACTTGAATTTTTCTTCCCCTATCTAGTCTCTTTTCACTTACTAGAGGTGTATGCTACACTTAGAAAGTGTTGATTCCACACCTCTATAATTTGACATGGAATTTGATAGGACCTTCCATCACTTGAACCAGTCATTCAGAAATAGGATGGACAAGGGAGAGATCAACCATAGGGTGAATCTGGCTCTTGTAGCCTATAGAGAGGCTCTTATGTAGGAGATAAGAGCCACTATAGTAGAAGAGAATAGGTCTAGAGAGGCTGCCTCCCCTGAACTTGAATGATAATTAGGTTAGGGAATTATCTCTCCCTAAAGCTACTAATGCACATAATCTGTCACCATGTTTCAAAGTGACCCTTTCTCCAGAAATAGAGGCCACAATTGTTAGGGTAGCAATTTGCATATCCTTGTGCCTTGAACTATAAACCCAGTGTGTTTGAGGATGCCCTCAGTATTTGGATGTTTAATTACTCATTAACGGACACATTGATAAGTTGGTACCGACGCCATGGAGGGGGACAACATAACAACTTGGGAGGGTATACAAGCTAAGTTTCTAGAAAAATACTAGCCTCCATCTCTCACCTACAAAATCATAGGCCAGATTACACAATTCTCCATGGTCATGATCGAATCCCTTGTCGAGGCTTGGGAAAGATTAAAGGAGCTTCTCTGTTGATCCTTGTATCATGGCATCTTAGAGTTTCAACTAATAGATACTTTCTACATAGGTGTTGACGACGACACCAAGAAATTCCTTGATTGATGATGGAGGATTTTTTATGTTCTAGAACTTTGATAGCACATGGGGAGTTTCTAAGATAGGAAACCGATTTATGTTTTTGAAAAAGACAAGAAGGTGTATTCAAGGAGGATAATGATGAAGATATCTATGAACTCAAATCCATAGTAGATTCTTTGAAGAAACTATTCTTGAAATAGAATAGTCTTAAATCCTCTTTCAATGCCTATGGGAGAAGAAGGACAACCACAACATATGAAAAAACATGTCAAGTCTATAGATCTTTTATGTGAAGCATGAAAAGGACATGAACATTTCACCCTCATCTTCCAATACTCTACAATGTCATGATGAACAAATCCCCAGTAAAAGATGAAGAAGGGAAGTTCGAAGACCTCAAATCCATCAACAACATTCTTGGACAAGGCTATTAAAACCTCAAGAAGGCTAGAAACCACCCTAGTTTCCAGTTGGTATTTTGGAAGGAGCATAAAATGCATCATAGTAGTGGCCATCTCAAAGTAACAACCAAGTTTGTGGTCCTCCCATGTTCCAACACAATCAACAAAAAAAATTAGGAACCATGGTAAAAATCATGGCTACAATCAAGGGTAACTATTTTTGAATTCAAACCAAGTTCCACAGATACGATAGTTGAGAAATATCACTTCTAACAATGAAAAGTTTTCTATCATAGAGAAGATCCCTTCTATCATAGTGATACATGAGTACTAGATAGAAAACAATGCTCTCCCATTGGCAAGCCTACCAGAAGTCCATTGAATCATAGTTGGCCCATCTCTCTATTTCTCTATGTCCTATTGTAGGTGCATTTGCAAGATAGATAGACAACAATCCTAATAAACCCTAGTAGTTGAAGTTATTTGCACACGTTCATGCAATGTGTACACAACCCCCCTGACACTAGCCACCACTACTATTGATTTTGACAATGATGACACAATAATGGTTGAGAAGGAGAAGGAATATGACATAGTATTTGATGAAGATGTAGGGAAAGGCACATGATGTTAAGAAAGAACATGTTGATGATGTTGATCCCAACGTGCTAGCTTACAATCCATGCCCCCTTACCAAGAACATCTTAAGAAAACCAAATTATATGCCAAGTTCATGAAGTTTATGAAGCTATGAAGAAGCTTTACATGAACATCCCTTTTTTTGGATGCACTTCTTGATATTCCAGCATGTTCCAAGTATTTTAAGAATATTTTGACTAGGAAGCAGACAACTAAGAGTATGGAATGGTAAAGCTAACTAGGAAAACTTCAAACATTATCTCCAACAAGATGCCCAAGAAGCAGAAGGATCCTTGCTCCTTTGAGATTGGTTGTTCCTTAGAGACAACACATGCCAAACGAGATGTTAGATTTGGGTTCTAGTATTCCATTATACCATATAACTTATGTAAAATATTAGGATTCACCAAGCTAATCTCAACAACCATGACCATTCAGCTAGCAGACTCCTCCATGATGAAGCCTATGTGAATTATAGAGGATGTTTCAGCCAAGGTTGGAAGAGATGCTTACTTGCCTTGTAATTTTTTATTCATGAATATCAAAGAGGAACTTAGATATCCTCTTATTTTATCTATCCATTTCTTTCTATAGGCTGAGCTTAACTGATGTTGAGGTGGGCACCATTATTTTGAGGCAAGGATAGATACACTCGAGTTCAGGGTGTTTGATATTTGGAAGGGACCCAACATTCATGAGGTGGTATTTCTCCTTGTCTGCATTGAAAAATTCTCCCAGCTTATACAAGAAAATGAAGAATATGAAGATCCCATGCAAACAACCTCGCCATTCCAAACAACTTAGATTTTGTCGATGTACAAGTCAATCAATGTTGTCTTCACTTGGATACTTATGAAGAGAAACCAAATTCTAAAATTGAAGATCTATAAATGATTTATTGTGGTTGAAGAAGAGGAATAAGAGCCCAAGGAACCAGAGATGAAAGCCCTATCTGAAGGGTTAAAATATGTGTTTCTTGATGAGAAAGAAGTTTGTCCCATTATTGTGGGTTGATATCTTACTCAAGAGAAGGAGGACAAGTTAATGACCGAGCTAAAGAACATGAAGGCACCTTTGTCATACACTATGACTTTGACATGTATCAATCAAGCTATTAGTATGCACAAGACCCCAATGGTAAAAAAAATAAAAGCCATCTAGATACCCCTAGTGCAAATTGAACTCCAATACGAAGGAGGTGGTCCATCTAACCGTCATAAAACTACTCAAATCTGGGATCATCTATCTGAAGGCTGCTCTAGTCACTATGCTTGTCATCTATGCACCATACTGGTCTCAACCTTTTGGGATCATGTGTGATTCTAGAGACTATACAAGAGTAGCCCTGGGACAACAACTTGATAGGATTAATTGTGTCATATATTACGCCTCAAAGAGAGTGGATGAAGCAAAATGCAACTATGCCACAAGAGAGAAGGATTTGCTCTTGATTGTGTATGCCTTCAACAAATAGATGGTATCTTGCTGGCTCAAACATAATTGTCTACACTGACCATGCTGTCATTCACAATTTGATGACAAATGAAGATGCCAAGCCCGTACTAACTCATGTGTTATATTGTTCTAAGAATTTGATTCAGAGATCCATGATAATAAGGGTAACAAGAACCTTGTGTCTTATCTCTCAACTTCATTTATCATCTTGATAACGATAACATGCTGATTGATGATTCTTGAATGAGTAGGTCCTAAAGTTTTCTTCTGACATTTTTTGGTTTGTATACTTTGTAAACTGCCTAGATGTTGGAGTTATACAACAAAAAACATAGGTCATTCCAAAAAGAAGTTCATGCACAACATCATTAACTACTATTGGGATGATACACACCTCTCTATACTTAGAGCTGATGGTTTATATTGAACATGTGTCATGGAGGAAGAAGGCCACTCAATTCTTGAGAAGTGCCACTCGGGCCTAACAAGTGGCCACATGAGAACAAAGAAAACCACATTGAAGGTTCTTCAATGTGGATTCTATTTCCTTACAATTTTCAAAGATACATGTGAATTTGTTATTCCTTGTGACCAATGTCAAAGGTCTGAGAAAATATCAAAGAGGAATGAGAAGCCTGTAAGGAGTGGGATCCCAGAGGGGAACCACTCCTTACTAAAAATTTGAAGAATAAAACCTCCAATTCAAACACACCGAAAAAGGTACGATGGAGTGGGTGTAGAATTTTTGAATCTTATTAAAACAAAAAAGTTTAGCAGAAAAGTAAAAATCATGACTATATTCAATTTTTCACAAGGTTAAAAAAGAACTTCATAATCTCCCACAAAGGGGTTTACATGTAAGATACAATATATTGATCTATTTAGAGGGAAATATAAACCTTAAAAACTTTGTCTCCAAGATTTAACTCATTAAGCTAAGTCCAAGACTTAATGCCATATCATCTAAGTCTTTCACCTAGGGTTGGAAGCATATCCCACCAAGAAGAGAAAAATAGAAGACATCAACAAAGGCTGGTATGTGCATACTAAAAAGGAAATTGAGCAATATATGGAATAAAGGACAAAAAATATAATTGCTTCTCATGAAAAAGAAAATTACTACCCAATCAGGCATACAGAAATAATCTCAATAATAGTGACAAATAAGAGCAAAGTTTAACAATAAAGCATCAATGTGTTTCATGTGTGACAATACTAGACAATATAAACATGTAGGTAGGAAATAACACATCTACCAAAAATATGAGGTGAGCGGGAACTATATACATCCGATCTAAATATGGAGTGGGTAGGAACTATATACATCCACCTAAGCAGGACAAGATACACATATGCTCAACATAATTTTATATGCAGGAATTATCACCTCTGCACTCATATGTGGGAATGTTCACATCCACATAAAATAACATGTAAAATTATAATATCAGTCACCACATGATGTATAACAAAAGAATAAGCAAGTATAAACATATAAGGAGGATGAGAACACCCATAAAGTATAAAGTGGGATCAGATGATCCAAGCTATCACGTAATGTGCCATATAGACATCCACTACAAAGGTGGGAAAATAAGCACATATCACTAAAGAATGTTCCAACATAAGAAAAGCATAATAAAGAGACAAAAAAAATCAAAAGATCAACAACAAATAAAAAGTACTTCACATGAAGCATATTTTCCAAAAGAGCAAGATAATGTGTAGGCTAATGTCCATAGGACCAAGAGAAAATAGGCTATTGCTCAAAAGGAAAAATAAGGTATGCAAACATACCTTAAACCAGAGTCCTAGAAACACTCTTCACCATTCTAGTTGTTTCCAAGATCACCTTTGCCTAATCACAACATATTCACTTGTATTAGGGATTATAATGTATAATATGTAAAGAAACACTAGTTCTAGAACTTTCTATAAAATCTTAGATTTTAACTCTAAAAACCTCACCAATGATCTTATTAGGTTATTCTGATTAAGAAAACATATATTTTTGTCAATTTTGGAGTTATGATGATTAAGATGTAATTTTAATGGATTATATGCATTAAATTCATTTTATAAAAATCTTTTGACAAAACTCGAATTAAACCTCAAAAGTATTTTTATTAGAACGATCACATTTTTCCAATTTGGAAATGTATTTATTTGTTAAATTTGGATAAGCGGATCAGAAGTTATGAATTTTTCAATTTTTGCCAATCAGAAACCACTAAAAAGTTACATCATCGTATAACTTACGAGATAGGGAGAGAGAGAGAGGGAGAGGAACAACCCACTGACATGGCCCAATCTAAAGCGGCCATGTCGCATGGTTAGCAGCCAAGACAACCTTGTAAAAGTAAAGGAAAACAAACTCCACCAATATACCCCTACACGAGAAAACAAAGAAAGAAGAGAAACTAGAGGGTAAGATCGAGATTACACAAGCGAGAATCATCCCCAACTTAGCCCACACCATTGCTGCTTGAAGCAACATGCATGGAGTTCGGCTGGTTTGGGCAAATCCAGAAACAGAGATCATTCGTTGATTTGAGGCTACCGAAACGAAGAGAATGCACTGAGAGATCATACCTATGGACGAATTGCATTTGCGTGAAACGATGAAGAAGAACAACACATCGACATCACAGTCTGATGTCTGGACTTGCAACAATAATACATGATGATTAAGATAGAAATCAGAACTAAAAGAAGTTCGCAAAGCATCCGAGGAAGGTTGGGGTAGAGGTATTTATAGGTGCAGGGTTAGTTCTAGAGCTTATGGAGAGGTAGGTTTGAGAAGATCAGAGAGAAATATTGGGAGTTTCCTAGAATCATGATGAAATTGCATGTATAATGGCTCAAAAGATGCAGATTTTGATTTGAAAACTAATGCAACTTGTTTCGTGAAGTTTTGTTAAGAAACGAGGAAGTTATGTCCAAAAAACCAAACCCCTTTGGTCCACGTTTACTGTTCATGCAGGTTTCTCCTACTCAAGGTAGGAGATAACTTGCTAGCCATCCAATCTGCATTGGATGGTCGATGCGGATCAACAATGAGTGATATTAAATACAACCTTCCAACTTTGGTCTTTTGATGCATATAATGTATACAATTTCTTTAATTATTTGAGGGTGCAAATGAAGTCCAAATAAATCCAAATTTGGTAGGTTAACTAATTTTGAGGAGAGGAATATGTTTTGGTATTATTTATTTTCTTAAAAACATATAATATTTGTTTAATATATTTATCACTTATTTTATCGTTTTAATGAATTATTAGAGGCATCTAAAAACATGAAACTTGGCCTATAAGTAATAATAAATGTGAGGAACATGATTTTACCATTATTTAATTTTTTTCAACATATTATTAAATATTTTTGTTCTTTAAATTATATTCTCTCTCCTAATTAACTAAAATATTTAAGATTGTCCAAATTAGATGAAAATTCACATGTAGGCTATTTTTTATGTAGATTTCAGATCTAAAGTTATTTTCCTCTTTTGGAGTCATTTATTACTTTTATTTGATATTTTGGGGGCAAACTCATATCTTCTTTTTCAAATTGAATTAAATTGATTATTGTCATGTAAATAATGTAAAATTTTATCCGCAAGGCAATTGGGACCCAAGGAACCCAAATTTCACATTAGATTTCACTTTTGAGATATCTTTCTATGAATTAATATTTTTGGCTTGACATCATTGTATATATTTCATAATCCTGACTATTTATTTAATTGTGTCACTTTACCTTCACTCTTATTACCAAAAGGGTTGTATTTCATTATTATACACAAGACTTTATATGTACTTATCTTTCATCTCATTAGGGTATTATTCCATACTTATTTGAATATTGTAACACTGTTCTTTATTATGGACATTTTAGTTCTTATATGTATATTGTTTTTAACATCATACTTTGATCAACATTATCACATGTGACACATTTTATTGGTCTAAAGATTAATTATGAGAGTATTAGATCATATTTGTTTATATGTCTACATGTTAGGGCTTGAATTAAGCTACTAATATGTATATCTTTACCCTTGTCTGGCTAAACCCAAAGAACCAAGCTTACTATCCCCCAAGACATATGATCATGATCAAGAGGCTAGGTTTCAGTTCGTTACAATGCCCTTAACATCTTGGTAGGGATGTTGAGATCTTGACATTTGGGGAGTGGACTATATTGATCCATTTCCCCCATCTTGTGTCTACTCTTACATTCTAGTTGCAATGGATTAGATTTTGAAGTGGGTAGAGGCAATCCCTACCATCTCCAGTGATTCCAAACTTTTTCATGCAACTCTTCAAGGATATCATCTTTCCTATGTTAGGGGTACCACACATGGTTATCTTTGATGGTGGATCTCATTTTCTAGAGAAGAAGTTTGAAAATTATTGAAGTATTATGGAGTTCATCATTGACTAGACTCTCTATATCACCCTCAAAGCAATGGCCAATTACAAGTTTCAAATAGATAAATCTAGGCTATCCTTGAAAAGACTATTGGATTTACATAGAATGATTGGGTGTTGAAGCTTCATGATGCTCTTTGGGCATACCAGACAACATTCAAAACACCTTTGGGTACTACTCCATTATGCGTAGTCTATGACAAACCATGTCATTTCCTTATTGATATGAAACATAAACCAAAATGGGCGATTCATTTCCTAAATTTTGATCTATCTCTTGCTGGAGAAAAATGATTCTTACAATTGTAAGAGTTTGAAGAATTGTGTGTGTCTTCTTATGAGAACACACGATTCTATAATGAGGGGACCAATATGTGACACAAAAACCATGTGAAGCGGAAATACAACCAAGTGTGAGATCAAGCCTTGCAATATGGTTCCAAGTTGCGGTTGTTTCTTGGGAAACTAAAATCCCGATGCCATGGGCCTTATCTAGTGAAGAAGATATACCCGAATAGAGCATTCATATTATGGGAAAAAAACAAAGGAGAATTCATGTCAAATTTCCACCAACTAAAGTGGTTCCTAACTCCAAAGACTTTGTAGCAAGGAAAGTAACTCGTCTTTCCCTCACCGATCCAGTCACCAATTGATATTACGTCAAGCCCATAAATTTAAACAAGGTGATTTTTAGGAGACAACTCAACAATCATCTACTTAGATTCTGATTTTGCATCAGGACTACTTAGACTACATTTTGAATCTACTATTTCATCTTCTTAGTTTCTTTTCATATTTAAGCATCTAGTTGATCCAAAATTTTGTTTATGATTTTTTACAGGTTGAAGCCCAACTATTTTGAACTCTTACAACACCCTAATAGGGCAACAATATGACCCATTCGAATGATTGGGAGGGATACCCTTTTGTAGAAGAATACCCACATGTCAGTTGGCCAATTGGCAATCCCAATCAGTTGACTGACCTGTAGCATGGAATTTTTCCTACATTTCTAATCAACCGGTTGGTATCTTTAGTCAGCCAAATGGAATGGGTACCCAAACATATAGGAATCACTCCATTGACAATTGTATTTCCAATCAGCCCATTGGTCTCTTCATTGAACTACTATAATGTGCACACAAACTCATAGTTGGTGTTGATTCCTTGCAAAGAATTTTCAACTGTATGACTCATCAAGCGGATCAGTTGGTTGGCTTGGGAAATTTTTCATGAATAAATCTACACGATGGCATAAATTGATCCAATGGTTCATCCAACAATGATCACTCTTCCTCACGCATTAGCATTCCTAGTTGGCTGATCTGAGCCATTTTGATCGTATGATCGACTCTTTCTCTTCACCACCTCATATTAACCCCATTCAGGCGATTTGACCACTTCTTGTTGGCCGAATGGTAGTCTATTGTCCATATAAGCACCCTTGGAAAGAGAGTTGACATCACGATATACTCCTCACTTTCCCTAAACAATGCTAGCGCCCGAGCTCCTCCTTTCTCCCCCCATCATGCTCTCACTCTTCCTCTAAAGCAGCATTTGTCCTCAGATCGGTCGATCGACAAATCATCCAACGTCAGCCAACTCACAGACCAACCATCCAATGTTTCACACTACCTTGATTGGATGATTTTCCTTGTCACCCAGTACAGTCCCTTCACTTTTCCTATTGGTTGATGATGTCCATTCCAACCAGTTGATGGTGCACCTCCATCGACTCCAACTGCTTCATCTCTATTGGATCGGTCCATGCGCTTCACACCTTAATTTTCCTCAACTGCTAGACCTAATTTTGAACATCATACAATGTTCCCTAATGCAACTGCAACACATCCCCTCTAGTCAGCTGAGAATAGGCATGTTGTTCGCCCAACCAATGTGATTCTTGAAAACTATTTCCCCATTTTGAGCCATCCAATCTATTTAATAATTTGATTAACTTGACCTTTTTTGTAACATCCCTGACATGGGTTATGATTTAACCCTAGGTGTTTTGATTAAGAAAAATGATTATATGTTTAATCTTTTCTTTTGAAAAGTGATTAGGGCTCAAGAGGAACCTATGTTTCAATTTTGGTCCTGTTTGAGCAATGTTGAAGCAATGTTTGCTTATTTTGGACTAAAGTGCAAATTACCCCAAGTTGAGGGGTTAACTTGCAAATGTTGCATGATAAGGTGTTCCTCGGATGTTGAGACATTATAAGGATGAATATGATGTAGTGGTATGGTTTTCCAAAGCCTGGACACCAAGATAGAGCTTGTTGGACAATGTTGTGCATTAAAACCTAGTTTTGGAGTAAAGTGCAATTTACCCAAAATCTAGGGTTCAATATGCAAATTACCACTTCAACAAGGTCCCTAATGTTTCTTGGCATCATTTAGAGCAAATAAAATGAGAGGGGCATCTCATTTGAATTAAGTTGGAGGAGAGAGAATCTTGACATTAAAATAATCAAGAATAATGCCTAATTGAAACCCTAATTCGATTTAGGGCAAAAAATGAATAAAAATAATTGAAGGGCTTTCAACCAAAATGTTTTGGGTTGATTTTGAATAAGGATGGACGTTCCTTTTCCAAGATAAGGAACGAAAATATCCTAAGTAGGTGAAATTCCACTCACCTTATTATAAAGAAAAGTAATTTCCACTCACATATGGAATATTAATATAACAAGCATTAAGGTGCTTAATTTGCTTTTCTTTAAATTGAGGATAATGAAGGAGAATGAAAGTAAAAGGAAGGTGCCTCGTCCTTAAGGGATTTGAGGGGGAAGAGGGGGCCATATTTTTGGATTAATTGGATTTTTATAAGGCATTTTCTCTCTCATCAATTTCCTTATAAAAGTGCCTTTTCCAAATGAATTGAAAGGCTTTTTCGGCCCTTTCTTCTTCCTTTGCTTTGGGTGAGCTCAAGGGGACTTAGGTGCAACAGGAGGACGAGCCCCAACCTGTTGGTAAGCTTCTTGACCCTCGTTCTTCATGATTTCATGGTGGAAATCGAAAATAAATCATGGATTCCTTCTTATTTCGATCTCCTCTTAAACCCTAGCCAACTTTTGCAATCAAAAGCTTGAGGATGAGCCTAGGGGGAGTTTCTAGAGCTTCATCCATCATTAATGTCGTGAGATTGGAGCTTTGGATCTCAATTGGAGGCGGGTTTTATAACTCAATCCCCTTAATCATTGCTATTGCATCAATCATCTATGCTTTGTTGATTGTTTTCTTCAATTTAATACATATTTGATTCTTTGCTGCAATTTCCATCAAGAACGGTTGATGTTCTTGTGTGCACGAAGGAAGATGATGATGACAACATCATAAGAAAGCACCTCACCAAATATCTTGGGAGCAAACGATCTCAAGGGTTGGGACCAAACGGGTTCACCAAAATCATTTGGTGACCAAACGGGTTGCAAACCGTTTGGTGGTAAAGGGGTTCAAACCCGTTTGGAGGAGTTGACCAAGCATTGACCGTTTGGGAATCTAGTTCGTAATTATGTTGGGTAACGACCCTCTAAATTTGAGGGGTTAAATCCAAAGGAAGCATAGGTTGAAGGCCAATCAATTAGACAGATCGAATTGAATTAAGTGCTGATTTTCAACCTGATTAACTTGACCTGCTTGGGCAAACGGGTTCAAGACCGTTTGAGTGAATTGACCAAGCGTTGACCGTTTGAGATTACTGTTCTTAATGATGTTGGTTAATGACCCTCCAAATTTGAGGGGTTAACGCAAAAGGATTCACAGGTTGAAGGCTAATCAATTAGGAAAACCTAATTGGATTAAGTGCTGATTTTCAACCTGATTAACTTGACCTGGTTGGGAAAACGGGTTCAAGACCGTTTGAGTGCGTTGACCAAGCATTGACCGTTTGGGATTATTGATCCTAATTATGTTGTCTAACTACTCACCAAATTTGATGGGTTAACTCCCAAGGAATCGTGAGTTGAAGGCTATTCAATTAGGCAAACCCTAATTGAAAACAGTGCTGAAATTCCAATGAGTTAATTAGATTTTGGGTTGATTAGCCCAAACGCGTTCAAACCCGTTTGGGGATCATCCAAACGGGTTCAAGACCGTTTGGGGATCACCCCAAGACCGTTTGGAGGTCTGGGGTCAAGTATAGTTGACCAATAAAAGGTCCAAAGGTACTAATCATATTGCAATGTAGTGCTGATTTGTTGATCAACTCGATAGACCAATCAATGATGATTTTTCACTAAAGTCCAAGGGTTGGATGAGCCAAACGGGTTCAAGACCGTTTGGAGCTCATCCAAACGGTCTCAAGACCGTTTGTAGGTCATCCAAACGACCTCAAGACCGTTTGGGGTCAGGTCATACCCAATTTGGATGATGGTTGAATGGTTTCAATGCAACTAGTTCTGCATTGAGTAGTGTTGAAGGATCATTGATTCCAAACCATAATTCAATTGAATCAAACTCCAATTGATGATCAATTGAGGGTCAATTGAGGTTCAAATCAGTTGAATGTTGACCTATTAAAATCAATTGAAGTATGAGGGTAGGTCCAATTGATGATTGGTTCCATGAATCCAATGATTGAAGGAATCAACATTGGAAACCCTAATTCAATTGGATACCTCATGTTATTGAAGGTCCAATGGATCAAACATTTTTGGAAACCTAATGTTATTAGGTGGGAGATACCTTTAATGGTACTAGTTATTAATGCATAACAAATGCATGGATCCAATACATGATGTAAACCCTAATTGAGGCTGATTCCATGTATAACTCTAATAAGAGGTTGACTACATGTGAAATCACTAATTAGGATGAATAGTAAACCCTAGTTGAGGGTGCATCCATGTAAAACCCTAATTGAAGATGTATCCATGTGAAATCCTAACTGAGGGTGCATCCATTTGTAACCCTAATTGAGGGATATTCCATAAGAAACCTTAATTGGGAATGAATCCCTAATTGCTTATAGGACCAATGGCTTGGTACACTATGTTAATCATAGTTGTATGCATTTGATTGAATGGTTGATGTGACGTAATAAAGTTGAAAGGATAAAATAATAGAATTCATATATATAAATATGATTCATGTGATGATCCTATGTAGCACGACCGTGCAAGGCAACACGGCCGTGGCGACTTTACTCAGCACGACTGTGCAGGGTAGCACGGCCGTGGTAGCTTCACTTTGCACGACCGTGCAAGGTAGCACGGCTGTGGTGGTCTATGCTTGACTTAGAGATGAATTGAAAGTGACCTAACATGGTCATTTTGTTAATTCTCAACTTATGGATGAGAGAGATACTCATACCTTGTGATGATAATCATTTAATGATACATGATGAATGTAATAAGTATGAATGAATACTTATGATATCAATGAATGCTCCCAGAGGAGTGTAGCAATAAATTAGGGTTGGAGTGATAATACAAATATGAAACCCTAATTGATAAGAAAGGAAAATCCTAACCCTAGCTTTGGGTAAAAGGATGAAATACCCTAATTGATGGTAAACCCTAACCTTGGTCAGGGAATAGTGGTGTTACCCTGTATTGCATGATGTGTTGTGAACTTGATAAGTCTATTATCATGTGTGACAATCATACATGACTCATGAGGTGATGATCATAGCCAAATATGAGATATGATGTTCATTTGATAAGAGTTGATTGGCCATATGTGCCCTTATGTTTTTGTTACTTAGAAAGAAGTAACAAGATTAGAATGGGCTTGTAAGCCTTTGTTTTAAGTTGTTACCTAGTGAGAGGTGACAAGATGTCATGGCCTTGTGAGTCATGTGAACAAGTTGTTGTTGCCTAGTGAAAGGTGACAAAACGTTTAATAGGCTTTGAGAGCCATGTGGGATACTTGTGTAATAAGAATCATGAATACTTTGGACTGAGGGCCCAAAGGTAATAGTTACTTATCAAGTGGTAACAATGTTCAGTGTTGAACTAAGGGTTTTAAATACCCAGATTTGATAAGCATGATAATGATGTGGTTGAGGGATGAGAAATCCCAGTAATGAAATGAGGGACTGAGATCCCAATGTCCTATAAGGACTGAGAAAGTGATTGGTGGAAATAGTACATGTTCCTTTATATCATTTGTATGAATAAAATATGTTTGAGAACTTGATTGATGCTAAAAGAACATGACAATGTACTTAATTAATCAAGTGAAATCTATTCGTGTAGTGCTCTGACCATAGATCCATCATCGTCAGGAATAGGTGATGGTGAAACGGGTTGCTTTGCAGCAAAAACCCGGATCACATATTTTTGAATATGTGGGGGTAATGGGCAAACATATCCTTATGCCCCATAGGATTGGCTACGGGCCATACCCTATGTACGGGATTGGTTACAGACCATACCCCAGTATGAGTATGGCTACGGGCCATGACTCCACAATAAAATACCAGGCATTGGCTATGGGCCATAACCCTGAAGAGAGTATATGCTACGGGCTATAACTCTATAGCTAGATGCCACTATACCCTGGCATGCTATTTTAGCAGAGACACAAGATGTCCTGCAGGTTCTCTCGCACTGACCAGGATGTAGTGAGGTCATGGGAATCTGGCTCTTTCCTAGACCTTGTATGGTACTAATTTCGACTCCTAAAAGTGATCAGTTGGAGTATGAGGGGTATACCTCATCTCCTCAGAGCTTAAGTTATGTTTGTAAAACGTAATCAGCCGAGTAGCGTATTTGCATAACTTTGAAATACGAGAATCACCAGTTGATGTTATCTTGCTTAGCATGGTCTAGATGCATAAATGTTATATGTGTTATTCAATTCTTTATTGAATAGAGACATGCTGCTTAATCAAGTTATAGCTGATATACTTGCATAAGAATGTTGCTCTAAATTGCATAGATATTGAGTTATCTGTTGTTGATTACATATGATTCCACTGTTCAGTTTATTTCCATTAAACTGCAATAACAATGTTTTGGCGGAGAGTTATATCTCCCGCTGGGGCAATTTACAATTGTCTCACCCCCGTGGGATCCAACAGTTTTAGGTGGACGCAGACAAAGAACCATAGACTCTTTTGCAGAAAAAGAAATGCAACAGTAGGAACAAAAGTGATAACTCAGGTGGAGGCACTGGCTGCCAAGTGTTGTATAGTTAGAAAGTCCTATGTGTCGTCTCTGTACTCTCAGGTCCTCAGAGTCAGTAGATAGTGCAAGACATGTACTTTGAAATCAGAATGTAATTGATATACATTAGTTTTTGAAGAAAAAGATTTCCTATGTGTATATCTCTTTCCAAAAAGTTTTAAATTTTTAGTGATTTTCAGTAATCCGCTGCAAATGATTCGCTTCCGCTTAGTTAATCTTGTGTTTATAAGTTGGATGCCACAATTGTTGGTATCAGAGCTCTAGGTTCGCTGAGTCTATAGAGACATAGGACTAAGGTAGTAGAGTCTGTGTTAGTGTCCTCCAGTATACCCTATAATGATTTCTGCTTGTGCAGAGAAAGGGTAAATTTGAAAATGACTGGAGAACACGAGGAACACATTACTAGGGGCAATGTTGTTGCACTAGGAGAGGTGCAAGGGATCATGCAAGAATAGAATGAGAGCCTGAGAATCCCCATTAAGACCTGATCAGGATAGAGAATCCTATGATCATGCTCTTGTTGGGTAGATTAGGGCAACAGTAATGTATATAGTGGACTGGATACTAGCCTTACAACCTAGGTTATCAGTCCTTAATACAAGAAGCTTGAGCTTTAAAAGAGTTCCTGAATGACTTAGTCATGTTGGAACAAGGGAAAATGTGGAAAAGATTAACTTATGGCAAGAAAGTAGACTCTGCCATGAGTTTAAACAGATAATAAATCTGTGATGGCAGTGCCCAAGAAGGGGCAATAAGCTGAGAAGTAGGGAATGGTCTCTATAATTCTAGACACATTTGGCTAATGGTTCTAAAAAGTCAAGGTTTTTGGTACTAATAGTGCAATAAATGCTTAATGTGCCAGGGAAGTAGCCACTAAGTAAGTGAAAAGGTTTTAACCTTTCACCTGTAAGATTCCATGGCTTAGTTTTTGCTTCAATAATAAGACTAGTAAGACCATGATATGAGGACAAGGTATGTTATAAATGTGTACATGTTGAGTACACTAAACCCCTTTTTGTTATAAAAAGGAGGATTGTTGATTTTGTTTTCCCTATTGGTTGTTATATAGGGAAGAAATGATGAGAACTAGAATTTGAATTCTGTCCAGTATTCTTTTAAATGCTCTATATTGATCTCACCTCTATGAAAGAGGAAGAGGTATAGAAGAGATGCCTGGATAAAATCCAGGGATGTTAAATCTTATGTTATGGTAATATGAAAAGCAAGAAATATGATAGCATGTAAGTGCATACTACTTGATCTCAATACTTGTAAACCCTGATCAGGTATACCACTACTGATAATAAAGTGAGTATGGAAACTCTTAGATTGATATCTTTTTGATTGCCCTGATCAAGCAATCATTCTGATACAATCTAATGAGAATCATGAAATTGGAAATATGGTGAAAGGAATGTAAGAATATGATGTGTTTTCAACACATGTGACTGATACCAAGGTAAGAGATTCTGGTATCTGAGAATTATCAGATGGTTCAGATTGGCTACCTGGAATAGTCAATTATGAAATCAGTCTGATTATATAAAATGATATGAACATCATATGTTAGGGGTTTATGCTTTGCATAAACATAACAACTCAATATGTCTTTAAGATAAGTTCTCATTTGACTCTATGAGAATATTGTGTGAAGGAACTTTGTGCTGATCAAAGTTCTATGATGTCTCCATAACAATGAGGTGTTATGAAGAGACATGATGATATGATGAATGAATAATATCTGTTCCCTTTATCTGGGATTTCGGGGACGAAATCCTTGTTAGGGGTTTATAATTTGTAACATCCCTGACCTGGGTTATGCTTTAACCCTAGGTGTTTTGATTAAGAAAAATGATTATATGTTTAATATTTTCTTTTGAAAAGTGATTAGGGCTCAAGAGGAACCTATGTTTCAATTTTGGTCCTGTTTGAGCAATGTTGAAGCAATGTTTGCTTATTTTGGACTAAAGTGCAAATTACCCCAAGTTGAGGGGTTAACTTGAAAATGTTGCATGATAAGGTGTTCCTTGGATGTTGAGACATTATAAGGATGAATATGATGTAGTGGTATGATTTTCCAAAGCCTGGACACCAAGATAGAGCTTGTTGGACAATGTTGTGCATTAAAACCTAGTTTTGGAGTAAAGTGCAATTTACCCAAAATCTAGGGTTAAATATGCAAATTACCACTTCAACAAGGTCCCTAATGTTTCTTGGCATCATTTAGAGCAAAGAAAATGAGAGGGGCATCTCATTTGAATTAAGTTGGAGGAGAGAGAATCTTGACATTAAAATAATCAAGAATAATGCCTAATTGAAACCCTAATTCGATTTAGGGCAAAAAATGAATAAAAATAATTGAAGGGCTTTCTACCAAAATGTGGTGGGTTGATTTTGAATAAGGATGGACGTTCCTTTGCCAAGATAAGGAACGAAAATATCCTAAGTAGGTGAAATTCCACTCACCTTATTATAAAGAAAAGTAATTTCCACTCACATATGGAATATTAATATAACAAGCATTAAGGTGCTTAATTTTATTTTCTTTAAATTGAGGATAATGAAGGAGAATGAAAGGCAAAGGAAGGTGCCTCGTCCTTAAGGGATTTGAGGGGGAAGAGGGGGCCATATTTTTGGATTAATTAGATTTTTATAAGGCATTTTCTCTCTCATCAATTTCCTTATAAAAGTGCCTTTTCCAAATGAATTGAAAGGCTTTTTCGGCCCTTTCTTCTTCCTTTGCTTTGAGTGAGATCAAGGGGACTTAGGAGAAATAGGAGGACGAGCCCCAACCTGTTGGTAAGCTTCTTGACCCTCGTTCGTCATGATTTCATGGTGGAAATCGAAAATAAATCATGGATTCCTTGTTATTTCGATCTCCTCTTCAACCCTAGCCAACTTTTGCAATCAAAAGCTTGAGGACGAGCCTAGGGGGAGTTTCTAGAGCTTCATCCACCATCAATGGCGTGATCTTGGAGCTTTGGATCTCAATTGGAGGTGGGTTTTATAACTCAAACCCTTAATCATTGCTATTGCATCAATCATCTATGCTTTGTTGATTGTTTTCTTCAATTTGATACATATTTGATTCTTTGCTGCAATTTCCATCAAGAACGGTTGCTGTTCTTGGGTGCACGAAGGAATATGATGATGAAATCATCATAAGCAAGCACCTCACCAAATATCTTGGGAGAAAACGATCTCAAGGGTTGGGACCAAACGGGCTCACCAAAATCGTTTGGTGACCAAACGGGTTGCAAACCGTTTGGTGGTAAACGGGTTCAAACCCATTTGAAGGAGTTGACCAAGCATTTACCGTTTGGGAATCGCGTTCCTAATTATGTTGGGTAACGACCCTCTAAAATTGAGGGGTTAAATCCAAAGGAATCATAGGTTGAAGGCCAATCAATTAGACAAATCGAATTGAATTAAGTGCTGATTTTCAACCTGATTAACTTGACCTGCTTGGGCAAACGGGTTCAAGACCGTTTGAGTGAATTGACCAAGCGTTGACCGTTTGAGATTCCTGTTATTAATGATTTTGGTTAATGACCCTCCAAATTTTAGGGGTTAACTCAAAAGGAATCATAGGTTGAAGGCTAATCAATTAGGAAAACCTAATTGGATTAAGTGCTGATTTTCAACCTGATTAACTTGACCTGCTTGGGCAAACGGGTTCAAGACCGTTTGAGTGCATTGACCAATCGTTGACCTTTTGGGATTATTGATCATAATTATGTTGGCTAACGACTCCCCAAATTTGATGGGTTAACTCCCAAGGAATCGTGAGTTGAAGGCTATTCAATTAGGCAAACCCTAATTGAAAACAGTGCTGAAATTCCAATGAGTTAATTAGATTTTGAGTTGATTAGCCCAAACGGGTTCAAACCCATTTGGGGATCATCCAAACGGGTTCAAGACCGTTTGGAGGTCTGGGGTCAAGTATAGTTGACCAATTGAAGGTCCAAAGGTACTAATCATATTGCAATGTAGTGCTGATTTGTTGATCAACTCGATAGACCAATCCATGATGATTTTTCACTAAAGTCCAAGGGTTGGATGAGCCAAACGGGTTCAAGACCGTTTGGAGATCATCCAAACGGTCTCAAGACCATTTGGAGGTCATCCAAACGACCTCAAGACCGTTTGGGGTCAGGTCATACCCAATTTGGATGATGGTTGAATGGTTTCAATGCAACTAGTTCTGCATTGAGTAGTGTTGAAGGATCATTGATTCCAAACCATAATTCAATTGAATCAAACTCCAATTGATGATCAATTGAGGGTCAAATCAGTTGAATGTTGACCTATTAAACTCAATTGAAGTATGAGGGTAGATCCAATTGATGATTGGTTCCATGAATCCAACGATTGAAGGAATCAACATTGGAAACCCTAATTCAATTGGATACATCATGTTATTGAAGGTCCAATGGATCAAACCTTTGTGAAAACCTAATGTGATTAGGTGGGAGATCCCGTTAATGGTACTAGTTATTAATGCATAACAAATGCATGGATCCAATACATGATGTAAACCCTAATTGAGGCTGATTCCATGTATAACTCTAATAAGAGGTTGACTACATGTGAAATCACTAATTAGGATGAATAGTAAACCCTAGTTGAGGGTGCATCCATGTAAAACCCTAATTGAAGATGTATCCATGTGAAATCCTAACTGAGGGTGCATCCATGTGGAACCCTAATTGAGGGTGATTCCATGATAAACCTTAATTGGGAATGAATCCCTAATTGCTTATAGGACCAATGGCTTGGTACACTATGTTAATCATAGTTGTATGCATTTGATTGAAGGGTTGATGTGACCTAATCAAGTTGAAAGGATCAAATAATAGAATTCATATATATAAATATGATTCATGTGATGATCCTATGTAGCACGACCGTGCAAGGAAGCACGGCCGTGGTGACTTTACTCAGCACGACCGTGCAGGGTAGCACGGCCGTGGTAGCTTCACTTTGCACGACCGTGCAAGGTAGCACGGCCGTGGTGGTCTATGCTTGACTTAGAGCTGAATTGAAAGTGACCTAACATGGTCATTTTGTTAATTCTCAACTTAAGGATGAGAGAGATACTCATACCTTGTGATGATAATCATTTAATGATACATGATGAATGTAATAAGTATGAATGAATACTTATGATATCAATGAAGGCTCCCAGAGGAGTGTAGCAATAAATTAGGGTTGGAGTGATAATACAAATATGAAACCCTAATTGATAAGAAAGGAAAATCCTAACCCTAGCTTTGGGTAAAAGGATGAAATACCCTAATTGATGGTAAACCCTAACCTTGGTAAGGGAATAGTGGTGTTACCCTGTATTGCATGATGTGTTGTGAACTTGATAAGTCTATTATCATGTGTGACAATCATGCAGGACTCATGAGGTGATAATCATAGCCAAATATGAGCTTTGATGTTCATTTGATAAGAGTTTATTGGCCATATGTGCCCTTATGTTTTTGTTACTTAGAAAGAAGTAACAAGATTAGAATGGGCTTGTAAGCCTTTGTTTTAAGTTGTTACCTAGTGAGAGGTGACAAGATGTCATGGCCTTGTGAGTCATGTGAACAAGTTGTTGTTGCCTAGTGAAAGGTGACAAAACATTTAATAGGCTTTGAGAGCCATGTGGGGTACTTGTGTAACAAGAATCATGAATACCTTGGACTGAGGGCCCAGAGGTAATAGTTACTTATCAAGTGGTAACAATGTTTAGTGTTGAACTAAGGGTTTTAAATACCCAGATTTGATAAGCATGATAATGATGTGGTTGAGGGATGAGAAATCCCAGTAATGAAATGAGGGATTGAGATCCCAATGTCTTATAAGGACTGAGAAAGTGATTGGTGGAAATAGTACATGTTCCTTTATATCATTTGTATGAATAAAATATGTTTGAGAACTTGATTGATGCTAAAAGAACATGACAATGTACTTAATTAGTCAAGTGAAATCTATTCATGTAGTGCTCTGACCATAGATCCATCATCGTCAGGAATAGGTGATGGTGAAACGGGTTGCTTTGCAGCAAAAACCCGGATTACATATTTTTGAATATGTGGGGGTAATGGGCAAACATATCCTTATGCCCCATAGGATTGGCTACGGGCCATACCCTATGTACGGGATTGGTTACGGACCATACCCCAGTATGAGTATGGCTACGGGCCATGACTCCACAATAAAATACCAGGCATTGGCTACGGGCCATAACCCTGAAGAGAGTATATGCTACGGGCTATAACTCTATATCTAGATGCCACTATACCCTGGCAGGCTATTTTAGCAGAGACACAAGATGTCCTGCAGGTTCTCTCGCACTGACCGGGAGGTAGTGAGGTCATGGGAATCCGGCTCTTTCCTAGACCTTGTATGGTACCGATTTCGACTCCTAAAAGTGATCGGTTGGAGTATGAGGGGTATACCTCATCTCCTCAGAGCTTAAGTTATGTTTGTAAAACGTAATCAGCCGAGTGGCGTATTTGCATAAGTTTGAAATACAAGAATCACCAGTTGATGTTATCTTTCTTAGCATGATCTAGATGCATAAATGTTATTTGTGTTATTCAATTCTATATTGAATAGAGACATGCTTCTTAATCAAGTTATAACTGATATACTTGCATAAGAATGTTGCTCTAAATTGCATAGATATTGAGTTATCTGCTATTGATTACATATGATTCCACTGTCAGTTTATTTCCATTAAACTACAATAATAATGTTTTGGCGGAGAGTTATATCTCCCGCTGGGGCAATTTACAATTGTCTCACCCCCCTGGGATCCAACATTTTTAGGTGGACGCGGACAAAGAACCAGAGACTCTTTTGTAGAAAAAGGAAAGCAACAGTAGGAACAACATTGATAACTCAGGTGGAGGCACTGGCTGCCAAGTGTTGTATAGTTAGAAAGTCCTATGTGTCGTCTCTGTACTCTCAGGTCCTCGGAGTCAGTAGATAGTGCAAGACATGTACTTTGAAATCAGAATGTAATTGATATACATTGGTTTTTGAAGAAAAAGATTTCCTATGTGTATATCTCTTTGCAAAAAGTTTTAAATTTTTAGTGATTTTTAGTAATCCGCTACAAATGATTCGCTTCCGCTTAGTTAATCTTGTGTTTTATAAGTTGGATGCCACATTTTTAGAGACCAACAACCATTTCCAATCAGTTGACTCGCCTAGGCGATTGCCCCACCCATTTTCTATAACATCCACACCACCCTAATCTAGTCTCTAGACCTACTCCTCTAGTAAGCTAACTAGAATTCCATCAGGTGCTTGAGATGCCAAATACTAGAGGGAGTAGGGTAGACCATCCATCAGAAGGTCTGCGGTCTCCTACAAAATTGAATTCCTTCTGCTCCAAGAAGGTCAAGGGCAAGGAAAATCAAGTGACTTTGTCTCTCTCCTTCTCACACTCAGCTTAGATTGCTCCCACTAGGGCTGGAAAAACTAGACCTGACCCGAGGCCAAAATTTTAAGCGGATTTAGGGTCTAAGGTTTTTTGACCCGACCTGAAATTGACCCGAACCCAAAGAACTCAAAAATAATTTAGGGTCGGGTCCGGGTTTGGACTTTAGACCTAAATTGACCCGATTGACCCAAAATTCAAAATTGTATCTTTAAATTAAATTACAAATATTATATTTAAAACACCCAATGGCCTATTAAATTACTAATCCATCAAAGATGAAGTTTATTTTGACAATTCTACATGGTTTTGTATTGATTTGTATGATTTATGACTAATGATATTATGAATTTGTGTTTAAAAATCTCGAGAAAACTACAATAGGCTTTATATGTTTTTTTATCAATCACATTATAAGTTTATCAAAATGAAATTTGTTAATTACACTTGAAAATTATTAATGATTAGACAAATAATAATATTTTTTAAAATTATTCTCTTGGTATTATATTTACAGGTCAGGCTCGATAAACCTGAAATTATTTGCAGGTCAGTTTAGAGTCAATGGTTTCGACCCAAAAATCCATCTTTTAAAAGTTTAGGGTCTGGCCAAAAAGTGTTGACCCAAAATGACCTGAAATAAAACCCGCTCAACCCGAACCAGATTGCCACCCCTAACTTCCATTGGCAACATCCACATTCAAGAGCAACTCCTCAAGGAAAACCTACATGATCTAGAGGATATGGAGGGCGATGATGCCTACACATATGAGGTCCTGGTTGTTGACACTATGGTAGTTGAGTAGCTCGTTGACAACACAATGCTTGATGCAGAGCCATAATCCTCTGTGCCTCTATTTATTCTTCACCACCTTGGTAGTTCTCACAAGGAGACGATGTTTCCTCACTCTTGCCTACCAAGTTTCCCAATCCGCTTCAACCCCTTCCCAAAAAATACAAGCATTTAGTCACACCCAAGCACTAGAAGATATACAAGACCATGGAGGCCATTTACATGCAACTTCATTGATGGGTGTTATCGACCACACTTAGGGCCCTTGGCATCTACGAGCCACTACAAACCCTACTTTACCGTACTCACAACTCTCTCTTACCCTTCTGCATCTGGCCCATCTTAAATGAGCTCACAATTGATTTCCTAGCCACCTTCAAAAGACGACATAGTAAAGATTACTAGTTCAGTTGCTCCTTCTATATGTTCAGTGAGGAGCACTCTCGCAATGTAACCGACCTCACTGCCATCATTCCAGATGTTGATAGGAGTGGCAAGACAAGTGAGGAAAAAGCAATTACAAAACATATAATAAGAAGTTCGTTCCTGATAAGTTCTTGGTACAGATCACTGGCCAGCTCCCCCTCCTTCCCACACGGTGCCAAGGCATCATTCATTCATAACCCAGTGATCTAATATTTGCATCACATACTCTCATGCACCATTTATATTGGACTGCTCCGCTGGGCATTGTCACCACCTTTGCTCTCTATTTCATGTAGTGCATGCTAAACAATGAGCTGTTCAACTGGGGGAGAACAATTATTGACTACCTCCACATATAGCAGCAACAAAACACCAATTCTGCATTTTGTCAAGGCAAAGTCATCATGATGATATCTTCTTTCCTCATTTACACCCACATCTCCTTCTCAAAGCTCATGAGACTGAAGCCATCTTACTTGATTGATATCAAGTATCTGGTGATCTTGACCTCAATCAAGATAGCCAAGAAGGTTGGAATCTACTACTACCTGATTTAAGACAGACTCACCATGCTTGTGCTACCAACTTGCTTACTTTATCCTAGCCAACCTTGTAGATAACCTCGAAGACCTGAGTTTGAACATCCAAGCCTACATGAGGGATCATTCCCCTGTCGAGGGTGAGATTCCCGAGCCTACATGTAGACAATGTAGTGCTTCCGTGGAAAAAAATGACAAGGAGTCAGGGCCTTTGCCACCAACTTTGAGACATCGCATGAAGCAGTGTGTGCTAAATAGTGTAGGGCCCTCTGGAACCTATGGATTCACTAAGTTCCACCATTAAATAGATCAATTTGAGGGGACTAAGACCCACATTGAGTGAAAGAAGCAACACTAAGGCCATCAGATAAAACATATGTACCTAATGCATTGGGTACACGAGTAGTGGCACGTAGGCTAAGGTGATTATACATAGTCCCACACCTACTATGAGGACTATGGTGAAGCACAAACTTACCCTTGCCCTACCTCTCAGTATTATGGAAACTAGTACAGTGAGCCTCTATCATATGAGGAGACCCCATAATCATCCATGAGTGAGGATCGGTATGGTCAACCATCCTACAACTCTTTTTTGGGGAAACCTCAAGATTTTATGAATGCACGTTCATCCTAATTTTTGTTAATTTCTACTCTAGTTTTGCATTCATATCTCTTAGTTTTCACTATAAATATTTTCTTTCCATTCTATCTAGGTTTTATGCTAGTTTGAATGATTTTGATACTTTTCTTGACCCCTTATGTAGATATTGCGACATATCTATGTGCACTGGTGTGGCCTAGGGGGTCCCACTACACTTTAGCGGGCCAGAGTCAAGAGGAGGCCACCTCTTGCAAAGTGTGGGTAGATCCTTAACCTAAAATTGATTCTGGGCACTTCTAGAAGGCAGATCGATAACATTATTTTGTGTCCGAAGACATAATCGACATGTTGGTTGACCTTCTGATCAACCTCCAGATACCATCAACTATTGAGATACTATGACTGACCTCCAACTCAATCAATCTTTGAAAAGCTCTCAATGAGGACTATCGACCTAAATGATCAGGCATCCCATCAACCTTCAAGGTTGATGACCAACAAATCAATAGATAAATCTCAAGAAACTCAATCAACCTCTACTTCTTGACCTTCATCTCGAGAAACAATTAATCAAGCTTAACCGATCAAGCTACACTTTCAAAGCAGCTATAAGACTTGAGGTCTATAGCCCTTTTTTTAGCAAAGATTGAATTCAATGATTGATGATCCATCCATCAACCTCTCCTCTAGTTTCTTAGCCTCCAAAAAACTGATCTCAGACGTATACATGGTGCAAATCTGGCCACTGCCACTCTAGTATGTAGGCCTATATATACCCATCATACATCCATAGAGGATCTCTCTTTGATCCTGCACTAGTCAAGTTGTACTTGTTTATCCACTAGAGGACAAGTGTTCTGCCTATTATTGGCAAGCACAATCGATCTCTCTAGAGAGAGTGATAGAGCTCTTGAGGCTCTTGAGCCATTTATTATCGTACTGTTGTCAAGAGCTATCAACCTCTCCACCACAAGAGTGATTAACATGTAGGTCGATAGCATCGATTGATCGACATGTTCATCAATAACTCAATAGCCATCAACATCTAGTGGATTGACATCCTAGTCAACCTCGCAAGTTCAAGGCTACCAAACTCCCTCTCTTGGGTGATCGACCTCTTCACGAGTTGTTGTTCATCCACCTAATCTAAATGTAAGTTAGGGTTAGTACCTAGAAGAGAGAGAAGGAATGGAGTCTGCCATCACACACCATACCAAACTATGTCTGCCATAGTCATGACCATGATTGTGCCCTCTTCCTCTATAAGTCATAGTAATATCGCCATGTTGAGGGAGTAGTCTTTTCACTAGGGCGCGAGGACTAGCCCCGCCACCCATTCTTGCAATTTCATTCTTGTTCCAAATTATTGTAGGAACTCATTTAATTTTTTGCTAATCATTTAATGCATGTTTCTGACCGGATCATCTGTTTATTCACAAGAACTTCAAAATTTAATATTTGAATGTCGATTAGATTTGGTTTATACCCTAACGAGAAATTTTGATGGGAAATATCTGGAGTAGTAGAATTAAGACATCGAGCCTAACATGATGTTTATTCATGTAAGTTTCTAACGTTGAAGGGGGAAACTTGCATTACTTCAATTATCTTTTTATACAAGTTTGATTTTGAATGAATGCACATATTCAGATAGTAGTGGTGAAACCCAAATCCACCTGAGTGTTTTTTATGATTAATATAGACCATATTTTGTTGTAGTAGTTTACTTTTCTTGCATTTATTTTGCTCAACTCAATCAAATCTTAGTTTTACATATTAAACTTAATTCAACTGGTCAAAATCTATATTTTTTTTAGAAAAGGTTGTCTCTTGGGATTTGATCCTCAATTACACTACAATAAGATCCATATGCTTGCACATAGCATTATCACACATTTGTTTTGGTAAAAACTAGGAATTCTATTCCTAGTAAATTTTAATCTCCACAAAAATTTTTGGCATCATTGCCAGGAACAATAGAATCTTCTAGTTTTTACCAGTTTAGTTAAGATTAGTTTAGGATTTTTACTTTTACCATTGATACTATTTCATTTCTATCTGACTTTTATTCCTACATCCATTTGACTTGTGGAAATTTTTCCATCTCAGGTACGTCAGTTAGTGCATACAACACTCGACATCTACCTTGCATCCAGATTTGATCCTGAGATAGACCAAACCTTTCATCGATGAAATAGAGAGAACAAAACTAGAATGGAAGAGGAAGAAGTTGCACATAGGGTGAATGTGGCCATTGCAACACACAAAGTGAGAGAGGTTTACACAAGAATCTCGGGCTACCATACAAGAGGACTCTGAACAACCCAAGTTGCTATGCATGAGGCCAAGTGACAAAAGGAGCTGAAGGAATATTCAATCCCAAAGGCTATTGTTGTTCGACACCTAATACAACCACCTCAGGTCATTGACCCTAACTTCGAAATAAGTACACATTGGATCGTGCTTCTACAAAGGAGTACCTTTTTAGGCAAACAAGAGGGGATTGTCAAGAGAATGTTCTAAAATTTGTTGTTTGTGTGCTATGATTAAGCAAAATGGAGTTTCTCATGATGTTATTAGAGTCCATATTATAAAGTATTTGCTTGTAGACAAAGCCAGGAGTTGGTATGATTCTCTACCTAGCAAGCCTGTCATCATTTGGGAAGAACTCTAGAACAAATTACTTGAGTAATGCTATCCTCCTACTCTCACATACACCATTAGAGGCCACATATCTTAATTTACGCAAACCCTCGGTGAAACCTTAGTAGAAGCTTGGTAGAGATACAATCAACTCCTCTGCAAAGTGTCCTCACCATGGTATTTATGAGAACCAACTCATTGAGTTTTTATATAACGATGTGGATTAAGATATTTATAAGTTTCTGGACTCTTCATCTGAGGGAAACTTCATGAGACAAAGTTATGATAACACTTGGAAAGAAGAAGTCTTAGATAGGAAAATCAAGACAATTGGGATACATCTGTAGGAAAGGGAGTGTTAAATGTAGCTATGATAGAGATTAGTTTTCAGTTAAAGTCTATGACAAAGTTTATAAATCTACTAGCACTCAAGCAAGATAATCTTGAGACATCCTTTGACGCCTATGAAAGAAGAAAATAACCATAGCAACAACAAGAAAAGGTAGTGATTTAATTCCATGAAGCATGTAGTAGTACTGAACGTTCCACCTTGGATTGTAATATTCTTTATGTTGTGGTAATGAGAAATGCAACAACCCAAGGTGACTACAATTAGATCGAAGATCTGAAGTCCATTCACAGTATCCTAGGTTAAGGGTACTATTTGTTGTCCTAGAGGTTATACATTGCCTATATTTTGATAATGACTTAACCATTCCATTCATATGTATCTAATATGTGTGTTTAAGATTGTTTTCAGGCATTAGGTACATGAAAAGGATCCAAAATCCAAAGCCCTAGAATGGCTCAAGCTCAAGTTAAAATAGCTACAAGTGTGCAATTTGGGATTTCTATGTAAATGACCTTTAAAATTTTTTATAATCACTTGTAATGATGAATTGAATTGAAACTTAGATGAGAAAAATGTTTGGGACATAAATACAAATAGATCACTTTAGATGTATTTTCAAAGATTGACATCAGGTTGTCAATCGTTCGAGTTTTCCCTACGGTAAACTCAACCGATTGACTTTGGTCAATTTTCTGAAGATAAGCATGAGTCGAGTTGTGTTTACACAGAACTCAACCGATCGAGTACCTGACCATTTCGAGTTTAAATGGTCAGTCGAGTTTTTCCAGGACAAACTCGACCGATCATTTGAATATCGACTTTGTCGTTTACTTGATCGGTCGAGTTAACTTCATTGAAACTCGACCGATTTCACTGTATAGAAATTGTAGAAAAAAGTGATGGGACCATTGGTGAGTGTTTTGAGCGAAAATAGAGTCATTTCTTTGAACAAAAAATGGCTATTTTCGTATCCAAGTATCCCACAACTTAAAGGGGCATCCTCAACTATAAATAGACCCTCTTGGAGTTCATTCCAAGGCTGCTCATTCATTGTAAACTTGGTGCTAGCATAGTTGAGAGTGTTCTAACCCTTTGAGCCCCTTTCTCTCTCTACCTTCAAGTCAAATTTGTGAGTATAAGTGAGATAGGTTCCTGTGTAAGAGAGCTACTCCATGTATTGATGTAAAGCTCTGCTCCTCCATCTTCCTACCTCCATTCCTTTGAAGATAGTTGAAGATATTCTCTGAGTGAAGGAGAAGGAGTTGATGTTCTTCATGGCTGAAGAAGGAAAGGTGCTCCAGGTCTCAATGTGAAGGAGATAGGTGATCAAGCTCTCCAAGTGAAGGAGATGTGCAGGACGATGCTCAAGGAAGATAGGTAATCCCTTGAAGGAAGAGTACTTGAAGGAAGGAGTGGGTAAGTCCATGTTGATGGCTGAAGACTCCATGGTTCAAGTGGGTAAGCTCCTTCTACAGGTTGAAGATCTTTTCTCGAGGTACTAAGCCCTTGGATGTGTGGTTGTTATATCTTGTAATCTTATTGTGGAATATAAGAGTACCAAGATTGCAAATCCTAGAGACTAACCCACTCTAGGTAGTGGACTGACATTGGTCCTAAGTTTTGGACATGGAACCACTCTAAACCACCTGTCCAAGTGCTTGCTCTTCCTTGTCTCTCATCCTTGCTATGCATGTTAGATTAGGACTTCAAATTGCTGCTTGTTTAAGTTCTTTCTTAAATATAATTTGGTGGTCTAATCTATTTTGTGAGAATTTGTGAAGCTCTATTCACCCCCCCTCTAGAGCCCATTGATCCAACAAGTGGTATCAGAGCAGGTGTTCTCCAAGCTACTTCAACAAGTAAGAGAATATGGGTGATTTGTCTCTTGGATCCCTCAATCTAGAAGGGAACTTCTCCATGCGACCTCCGGTCTTCGATGACACTAACTTCCTCTGTTGGAAGAGAAGAATGCAGTTCTATCTAAAAGGTGTGAGCTATGAGATGTGGAAGGTTGTCCAACTCAAGTATGAAGACCCAAAGGGGGATATCTCAACTTGGATTGAAGCTCAAATGAAGCAAGCTCAATTGGATGCAAAGGCAGTGAGCATCATCTATGTAGCCCTCACCCCATCTGAATTCAACCGAATCTCCACTTGGGACACCACACATGAAATCTGGAACAAGCTATGTGTCACCTATGAAGGTACGAAGCAAGTCAAGGAAGCCATGATCTACATGTTTGGTGGGCTTCTTGAAAACTTCAATATGGGAAAAAATGAAAGAGTGGCTAATATTTATACTAGGATCAATGTGATCATCAATGGATTGGTAGCTCTTGGGAGTGTGTTGGATAGAGGCACTATCAGCTCCAAGATCTTGAGATCTCTTCCTAAAAGATGGGAGCCCAAGGTTACATCAATTGAAGAGGTATACAAGCTAAGTGAGCGGTCAACTGAGGAGCTGGTTGGTAATCTTCAAGCCCATGAACCTAGGCTTGACAAGCAAGAAGAGGAAGAGAAAAGAGAGGAGAAGGAGTCCAAAAAGATAAAGGACACAACTTTCAAAGCTCAAAATAAAGAAATGATGCGGCAACAATAACTTGCTCTCAAGTCTCGCACTCCCTCCTCAAGTGAAGATGAAGGCCCAAATGAGTATGAAGAAAACTACTCCAAGGGCAAGCACTTCAAAGGGAAGCCTTCTTCCTCAACTCCAAGATGCTATGAGTGTGGCCAAAACGGCCATTTCAAGAGTGACTGCACAAAGACCAAGAAGAGTCATCACAAGAGCAGCCACAAGAAGGACAAGGAGTACAAGAGAGAAGGAAAGTACAAGAGGAAAGAAAAGAAAGAGAGAAGATCTAAAGGTGCAGCTCATGTAGCTTGGGAGGAGTCTTCCTCAAGCTCTTCAAGCTCCAAAGATGTAGAATGCCACCTTGCTCTCATGGACTCTACTAGTGAAGATGTTGGTGAGGTAAGTGAGGTAAGTGAAGTAAGCAATGTTAACTTGCATGAGCTATCTAAGGAAACTCTCATTGATATGCTAAATGAATGCCAATCTTCCTTTACTAAATGCAAATCTAAAAGGAAAAGGTTAGGCAAGATAGTTGATGATCTTTATGCTAAAATTGAGATTCTTGATAAAAATGAAAAACTGCTTCTCAATAGCATTGACTCCTTGCAAGGGAAATTTCTCAACCTTGAGCTTCAACACAATGGAGTAGAGGTTGAAAATGGTGTTTATCTTAAAAATATTGAAAATCTTAAGATAGAAAACCAAAAGTGCCTAAATGAGCTTGATGTTCTTAAAATTGAAAATGTAGAATTCAAACTCATTGATGATGCTAGGAGAAATGAAGTTTATGCTTATCAAAGAGAAATTGTCTTGCTTAAATATGAAAATGCTAAGTTGCTTGCTCAAGATAGTGATTTATCTTCTAGACCTATTTTCCAAAATAATGAAGTTGCTAGCATAGATTTAGAAAGAGATTCCTTTCATACTAAAGCCCTCTGTTTAGAGTCTGACTTATTGCATGCTAGAGATGATCTTGCTAATCTTTCTTCTACTGTCATTAATCTTAGTGATGATAATGCTAAGTTAAGATCTTCTTTGCAAAAGTTCCTTACGGGTAAGAAATCCCTAAATGATGTCCTAGAACACTCTACCAAATAAATTGGTACTAGTGGTTTGGGATATGATGGGACTGGTTTAAGAGGTAAGAGCAAGAATAAGAACAAGGGTAAGAAGAAGAGTGTGGAACCTCCTATTTTCCATGGAGAGTCTTCAGGCTCTAAGAACCCTATGGTATGTATCCATTGCAAATGTGATGATCATTACTCTACCTTCTGTCCTTACAAGCCCAAGGGGACTAACCCAAAGATGAAATGGGCCCCCAAGCTAACCCTGGATCCCAAAGTTTGAGTTGGGTTCCGACATCCTTCTTTCTTGCAGGTTAAAAAGTCATGGATTGTTGACATTGGCTGTTCTAAGCACATGACTGGTGAACTCAACCACTTCAACAAGTTTGTGAGAAAGAAAGGAGGATTGTTAACCTTTGGTGACAACAAGAAGGGTAAGGTCATAGGTGAGGGTGATGTAGGCAATGAGCTTTGTATCAAAAATGTTTGCTTGTTGATGGCCTACATCACAACTTGATTAGTGTAAGTCAACTATGTGATAATGGATATCTTGTGTTGTTTACATATTTAGAATGTTTGCTTCTAGATTCCCTCTCCTACAATGTCATATATAAGGGAACTAGAAATGTTAATCTTTATGTTATTGTTCTTGATGCTCTTAAGCCCGTACTTGATAGATGCTTGGTTGTGGATAAAAATGATATTTCTCTTTGGCATCGCCGTTTGGGTCATGTGAATATGCATCAAATGAAGAAGTTGAACAAAAAGGATTTGGTTTGAGGACTTCCTAAGTTGGATTTTGATAAGGATGAGGAATGTCAACCTTGCACACAAGGGAAACAAACCAAATCCTCCTTCAAGTCCAAAGGAGTCATGAGTACCAAAAGAGTTCTTGAGCTTCTTCATATTTATCTATTCGGACCAATGAGAGAACAAATAATTCATGGATCCAAGTATTGTCTTGTTATTGTTAATGATTTCTCTCGATATACTTGGACCTTCTTTCTCATTTTGAAAAGCGATACTCTTGATGTTTTCTCGAGTTCTTATAAACGGGTTGAAAACGAAGCTTCTTGCCAGATTGTTTCTATCTACAGTGACCATGGAGGAGAATTTGAAAATGATCTTTTCGAGCATTTTTGTGAAAACTCTAGGTATTCGCATAATTTCTCTTTTCCTCATACGCCTCAACAAAATGGGGTAGTAGAGAGGAAGAACAGGTCACTTCAAGAGATGGCTAGGAATATGCTTCTTGAATATGATATTCCTAAGAAGTTTTGGGCCGAAGCAGTTAGCACTGCATGTTTTATGCAAAACTGAGTTTTTACACACCCTTCTTTGAAGAAAAACCCCTATGAGCTGTGGCGTGGTAGAAAGCCATCCATTGATTTCTTTCATGTTTTTGGATGTCTTTGTTTCATTTTAAACACGAAGGATTCTCTTGATAAGTTTGATCTGAAATCGTATAAGGTTTTTTTCCTTGGCTATAGCACTACAAGAAGGGCATATAGAGTATTCAACATTGAATTGTCTAAAATTGAAGAATCTATAAATGTTAAGTTTATTGAGACTAACCCTGTTGTTGGCAAGCATGTTGTTGATAATGATGTTGCAGATGACTTGATTCCTATCTTGAAAGACCTCGAGATCGACAACAAAGGTAAGCAGGTGATAGAAGAAGAAGATGAAGAAAAGAAGGATCCTACTCCCCACTTTGCAAAGAATTATCCCAAGGAGTTGATCATTGGAAACCCATTCGAGAGAGTGAAGATACGAGCTGCTCACAACAAAGAACAAGCAGATAGTGCCTTCATCTCATAGCTGGAGCCAAAGAACATCAAAGAAGCCCTTGGTGATGATGAATGGATCCTAGCCATGCAAGAAGAATTGGAGTAATTAAAGAAGAATCGTGTGTGGACTCTAGTGCTAAGAACAAGTGATAGAAAGATCATTGGCACTAAATGGGTTTACCACAACAAGTTGGATGAGCAAGGTAAACTGGTAAGAAACAAAGCAAGGTTAGTAGAACAAGGTTACAACCAACAGGAAGGTATTGAATTTGATGAAACTTATGCTCCGGTTGCTAGATTAGAATCTATTCATATGCTACTTGCTTTTGCTAGTTACACAAATTTCTTGTTATATAAAATGGATGTTAAAAGTGCATTTTTGAATGGTACAATCGAGGAGGAAGTATTTGTTTCTCAACCTCTGAGCTTTGAAAATGACAAGTTACCCAATCATGTTTATTTGTTGCAAAAAGCTCTCTATGGACTCAAACAAGCACCTCGAGCTTGGTATGAGAAATTAAAGAACTTTTTGTTAGATAATGGGTATGTCATGGGCAAAGTTGATTCTACCTTGTTTCTGAAACACACTTCTAGCAATTTTCTTATAATTCAAATTTATGTTGATGATATCATTTTTGGCGGGACTGATCTTGTTCTTTGTAGGAGTTTAGTTCTCTTATGCAGAGTGAGTTTGAAATGAGCATGATGGGTGAGTTGACTTTCTTCCTCGGCTTTTAAATCAAGCAAACAAAAGAAGGAAACTTCATCAACCAAGGCAAGTATACAAATGAACTGCTCAAGCACTTTGGGATGGAGAACATGAAGCTGATGGATACACCCATGTCCAACACCGCCAAACTTGACAAAGATGAAGAAGGTGAGAATGTAGATGAGAAGCTCTATAGAGGTATGATTGGAAGTTTACTTTATTTAATTGCCTCTAGACCTGATATTATTTTAGTGTTGGCTTGTGTGCTTGCTTTCAATCTAGCCCTAAGAAGTCGCATCTTATTGCTGGTAAGAGGATTTTGAGGTACTTAGCTAAAACTGAAAATTTTGGACTACGGTATCCTAAATCAAAGGATTTTATTCTTAGAGCATATAGTTATGCAGATTACGTAGGGTGTTTGGTTGATAGAAAGTGCACAAGTGGCACTTGCTTCCTTCGAGGACCATGCTTGGTGTCATGGTTCTCCAAGAAATAGAGCACAATGGCATTATCAACTACCGAGGCTGAATACATTGCAACCAGGAGTTGTTGTGCACATGTCCTATGGATGAAGTAAATGCTCCAAGACTTCAACATATTTTTTGATGCTTCTCCTATCTTTTGTGACAATACTAGTGCAATTAATCTATCTTACAATCCGATATTGCATAGTAGAGCCAAACATATAGAGGTTCACCACCATTTTCTCTGTGACCACATTGCCAAGAAAGATATCTATATCACACATGTGGACACAGAAAACCAGTTGGAGGATATTTTTACAAAACCTCTAGCTAGAGATAAATTCAATTTTATTTGATCTAATCTGCTCATTGTTGATTTGGATGATATTGCCATGTGATCTAGATAGTTGTCTCTATCCTATATGTTTGCTCATGTCTTTCTTCACCTTGTTTTGCATATATATGCTTAAATGTGCCTAACTTGCTTGTTAACATGCTTAATTTTTTGCTTTTTTGGGGGTTTTTATCAAATTTCATGTTTTATCGCATAATAGTGCCCAATGACGAGCTAAATGTGCCTAAGTATGTTAATTATGCATACTAGAATTGAAAAATGAATATAATTAGTATGTATATGGCTAGAAACTAAGAATGTGACTCTTAAGTCAGGTTGACCTTCGGTCGAGTTTCCCCATTGAAAAACTCAATCGATCAGGATCCGAGAGTAGTTCTTCAGTGGACCGTTCGGTCTAGTTTCACATACACAGAACTCGACCGATCCGCGGACTGAGCCAACTTAAAAGTTAGGATCGACTGACTATTTTCCCTCTCAACTAGAAAATAAACGATTGATTCCTCATATCTTATCCCTAAGATCTCAACCCCAACCCTAAACCTCTTGCTCCTAGCCCTAGATCGACCTAGAGACCTTGATCTTGACCTCCCCGAATGTCTTTAGTGGTTTTTTGTTTGGCGTTTGAGGTTTGCTTTTGCTTTTTTGTATGTTTTTCATCTCATTTTTGTTTGCATGGATTCTCATAGACGAAAACATCCTTCTCCAAGCAATGCTCCATCTTCCTCATCTAATAATCATTTGATTCCATTTGATAATACCTCCTTTGTGTTGATTGAGGCTATAAATAGGTACAAGGACCTTCTTCCCCGAAGCCCTTTTCCTTTTCGTGCCTTGATAGATCCTTCCCCTAGGTATCAAGTGATTATTGCATCTATTTCTCGGCTTCTCTCCACCCACCAGTTGTCTACCCTAGCGATCGAACATGACTGTTTTAACAACTCTTTGTCAAGCACTAAGGTTGTTCACGAGTTCTATGCTAACTTGCGTTGGAACTACAATTCGCTTATCCCACCTCCGAATACTCAAGTAATTCTTACTTCTATGATCGTCGGTCGTCATTTCCAACTCTCTGAGGATACATTAAACATCTTTTTTGCCAGAGATGAGGAAAATGATACACGACGTAAGGATTATGGAGAGTATTTCAATCTTCTTGACCTGGAAGGTTTTTACAAACACTATGAATTAACGTTACCTGATATTCATCAATTTTTGAAGAAACCCGACGTGGCCTATAAGAAGAAGTCCACCCTACCCTCCTCCTCTCTTGACCTAAAGAGGCACATACTGGCTTTGGTGATTAACTGTAATGTCCATCCAAAGAGAAATCAAACTGACATTGCAGAGAACACCGCAGTCATTATGTATTGTTTGTTGAACAATATTGGTGTCAAGTGGGCCAGATACATCTTACATCATATGACCTGCTTTGACACTGGAAAGAACACCAATGGCAGCCACCCACCCTACCCAGCTTTGATTTGTGTTTTTTTCAAGTTTGCCACTGAAAAATGTCTCTTTTCTGACTTCCATTATCCGGTTGCCACAGAAAGGGTGTTTGTATTAGTGAGACCACTCTTCAAAAGTCCGTTCTTGTGTTTTCCTCTGCCTCTGGTGCTTCAGCCTCTACAGCCGCTTCAGCTACCCCATCCTCCTCCACCCGTGCTCCACCACCGCAGCCTCCTCCTAGACCCAGCCGTGCATCTTTTCGTGTGTCTAATGAAACCCTTATGGGTTATATGATGCATCAACAGGTGTACAACCAATAGGTTCAAAACCACCTGCACCAGGATTTGTGTTCAATCATGTCTCACATGAACCTATCCTGTGCATCGCCCTACCCCACCTACCAACCCTTCCCCAGTAGTGCTTATGCTTCTTATGCATATGAGAATTACTACCCTGCTTCTTAGCCTTCCCCTGCTGCTCCACCACCTTTTGATGCTGGTAGTTCTATTCCTACCTTCCTATCATTACCTACTGCCCCCTCCCTGGACTGAGCAGAATGCCCGCTGGCCCAGTCGTTCCTTTGAACCTCCTACTGATGAGGAGATGCCAGACCAGGATGAGGATGTTGTTGATGATGATGATGGTGATGGCAAGAATGCTTCTGATGATGGCGATGGTGATGGTGCTGGATCTGATGATGGTACTACTACTGCTCCCTCTGACGGAGATGAGAACTACACCCCTGGCGATGACGACGTTCTTAATATAGATAGTTTAGATGTTTAGGTGGTTTCCTAGTTTATAATCTAGCATGCTTATCATATATATCTTTCTAGACTATTTTGTATAAGAAACATCTTGGGACATTCTTCTGAGATGTACTATTTCTTCTCTTTGTTTTATCACTATTATGTAGTTGCTCTCATGTGGACATATATCTGAGTTGTAATATCTTTGATGTGCACTATGGCTATTTACTCTATTTTATCCTATGCGTTGGTGCCATCTTGAGTTATATTTGATTATGACTTGGATTGTATGTTATCTTTTATCTTTGTGTGATATATGCTTTTAAACTATTGTTTATTCCCTTGCATATATAGTTGGTTGTGTTTTGGAGAAGATCTAGCTTTTTATCTTCTACCCCCCCTACCTTTTTGATAATGTAAAAAGGGGGAGAGATATTTCAAGAGATATCCCAAGTCTTGAAACTCAATCATATTGGGTTTTCTCTGCTCTGATATTGATTTTGCTTGTGAGATCCTTTTCTTGTTCAATTCACTGCTTATTATGTGAACTTGCAAAGGACTACACATCACATGTATATTGGTATTGTTATGTGTAGAGAGACTAACCATGCAGGTTAAAGGAAGCATAGATTGAGGGGGGAGAAATTCACATTGTTCGTATCATGAATCCCCCTAATTCACAAGGTAAAGGTATAACTTTCATATCCTTTTCAGTATGCTTGAGGAATGGTTTGTCATTGTCAAAAAGGGGGAGAATGTTGACCTAGAGGTTATATATTACCTATATTTTGATAATGACTTAACCATTCCATTCATATGTATCTAATATGTGTGTTTAAGATTGTTTTCAAGCATTAGGTACATGAAAAGGATCCAAAATCCAAAGCCCTAGAATGGCTCAAGTTCAAGTCAAAATAGCTACAAGTGTGCAATTTGGCATTTCTATGTAAATGACCTTAGAACATTTTTGTAATCACTTGTAATGATGAATTGACTTGTAACTTAGATGAGAAAAATGTTTGGGACATAAAAAACCAATGTTAGATCACTTTAAATGCATTTTCAAATATTGACATCAGGTTGTCAATCAGTCGAGTTTTCCCCACGGTAAACTCGACCGATTGACTTTGGTCAATTTTCTAAAGATAAGCATCAGTCGAGTTGTGTTTACATAGAACTCGACCGATCGAGTACCTGACCATTTTGAGTTTAAATGGTCGGTTGAGTTTTGCCAGGACAAACTCGACCAATCATTTAAATATCGGCTTTGTCGTTTACTTAATCGGTCGAGTTAACTTTATTGAAACTCGACTGATTGCACTATATGAAAATTGCTGAAAAAAGTGATGTGGCTGTTGGTGAGTGTTTTGAGTGAAAATAGAGCCGTTTCTTTGAACAAAAAATGGTTATTTTTGTATCCAAGTGTCCCACAACTTAAAGGGTCACCCTCAACTATAAATAGACCCTCTTAGAGTTCATTCCAAGGCTGCTCATTCATTGCAAACTTCGTGCTAGCATAGTTGAGAGTGTTCTAACCCTTTGAGCCCCTTTCTCTCTCTATCTTTAAGTCAAATTCATTAGTATGAGTGAGATAGGTTCTTGTGTAAGAGAGATACTCCATGTATTGATGTAAAGCTCTCCTCCTCCATCTTCGTACCACCATTCCATTGAACATAGTTGAAGATCTTCTCTGAGTGAAGGAGAAGGAGTTGTTGTTCTTCAAGGCTGAAGAAGGCAAGGTGCTCCAGGTCTCCAAGTGAAGGAGATAGGTGATCAAGCTCTCTAAGTGAAGGAGATGTGCAAGGCGATTCTCAAGGAAGATAGGTAATCCCTTGAAGGCAGAAGACTTGAAGGAAGGAGTGGGTAAGTTCATGTTAATGGCTGAAGACTTCATGGTTCAAGTGGGTAAGCTCCTTCTACAGGTTGAAGATATTTGCTTGAGGTACTAAGCCCTTGGATGTGTGGTTGTTGTATCTTGTAATCTTATTGTGGAATATAAGAGTATCAAGATTGCAAATCTTAGAGACAAACCCACTCTAGGTAGTGGACTGACATTGCTCCTAAGTTTTGGACATGGAACCACTCTAAACCACATGTCCAAGTGCTTTCTCTTCCTTGTCTCTCATCCTTGCTATGCATGTTAGATTAGGATTTCAAATTGCTTTTTGTTTAAGTTCTACCTTAAATATAATTTGGTGGTCTAATCTATTTTGTGAGAATTTGTGAAGCTATATTCACCCCCTCTAGAGCCCATTGATCCAACACTGCTCTCCAAATAAGAATGAGAACCACCCTAATTTTAAATATGCCAATCCTACATGTCCTTAGAATTCTCATTTGCTTGTACAAGATAGAAATCAAGCTCGGGTTCCCCCAGATTTCCAAAATCAACAACAAAATTTTCCAAGTCAAGGAAACTACAAAGGAAATTTCCATAACAAGAACTATAATCAATATCAGAATCCTAATTAGGCCCAACAACAAAAACTACAGGGACAACAAGGATATGCTCCCTCACCTAGTGATAAAATTTCATCTTTTGAAAATATTATATAATCACAACAAACTGTGGTTGTAAATTTTAAAACTCATCAGAAAGCCATTGAGTCTCAACTGGCTCAACTCTCAACTAACTTTCACCCACCTATTGGAGCTTTTGTAGGCCAGACGGAAAATAAACCTATGGTTGACATACATGAGACTTTTCAGACATACCTGTTTCTACATGTTTTGCTCGAGACTTTTCAGACATACCTGCTAAGACCCCTATGGTTGACATCCATGAGAAGGATATTTTAATCATCCAAGACTCAAAAGTACCAGATATGGTGGCACATGAGGCCACAAGTCAAAGTAGAATTGAAAAACCCAATAATTATTAACATTATCAAAAATTCAGTTTAGAAGAACTGATAGTGGTAGATAAGGATACAATCAAACCAAAAATTCTTGTCTATAAACCCAATCCTCTAGTCCAATCTCACTCACAACAAACAAAACTAGATATTTTCTTAATGAAATCCAAGGAGTCCATGGAGGATCTCCAGGAGGACATTCCTTACTCAACTGCCTTGGAAAGGATACCTACATGGTATAAATACTTGAAGATGCTCCTCATTCTAAAATATAAAACTAAGAAGTACAAATTATTCAAGCTTGAGAGGACAACATTTGATATAATTTTGAGTAAAATATCCAAGATGCAAAAGGATTCAGGATCCTTCAAAATCACATGCTACAATGGTGATTCCTCATGTAAGAAGGGTTAGATGACCTTGGAGCCATCATATATGTCATTCCCTATGTAAAAGACTAAGATTGTTAGTATTCTTATCAACAAGCATGAGGATACAACATGCAAATTCTTCAATGAGCATAATTATGGGAACCATTGAGGACATTCTAGTCAAAGCATGAAAGAACTCCAAAAACCCACTAGAAGTTTCTCATTGTCATGGATATTTCACAAGGTCTACACATCCTATTACTTTTCACCAACCTTTCCTAGACACAAAATGAGCATTAATCAATGTTAAAGCAGAGATCTTACTTTTGAGACTAGGGAAAGAGAACCTTGAATTTTGGGTTTTCAATAGAATGAAAGGGTTGGGCATGCATGAGAAAGTGTTCATGCTAGATTGCATAGAAAATATGTGGCTTCTCAAATAATAAAATATATAGTCTAAAAACCCACTAGAAGTTTATCTAGTTCATAAAAATGGTAGCGAATCTATTGATGACATGTGAGACAATGCATCCTCTATCTTGATTTAGTCAAAGAAGACCCACAAGATGTGTCTGAAGAACTAAAAGTAGTTTGCACTACCAAGGATGCAACTGAATATCCAAAAGCATCTAAAATGAAACCTTTACCATAAGGGTTGAAGTATGACTTCTTAAACAATTTGAAGTTTTTTCATGTGATTATTAATGCCAACCTTACAGTTGAGCAAGAAGACAAGCTATTGACTGAATTGAGGAAAAGACAAAAGACTATTGGATATAAGATGAGTGACCTCATGGTAGTGAGTCAAGAATTATGCATGCATAATATCCCTATGTTGGAAGATTTCAAGCCATTAGTAGAAAAACAATGCAAATTGAACCCAAACATGAAAGAAGTGGGTTTCCTTGGAGTTGTAAAACTTCTCACATATGGCATTATCAACTCCATTTTAAACTCACCATGACGAGCCCATTTTAAGTTGCTTAAAAGAAAAGAGGCACCACCATTATGCATAATGAAAACAATGAAGTCAACCCCACTTGTACCGTCACTTGGTGAAGGATGTGTATCAAATATAGGAAGTTGAACAAAGCTACACATAAATATCATTTCCCTATGATACTCCTATCTCTGGTTCTGGAGCGCCTTGCTCATCAAGAATACTTGTGCTATATTGATGGTTATTTTGGATTTTACCAAATTCAAAATTATGAGATGGTCAAGAAACCTTTTAGCTATCCTTTTAGGTACATAGAAGAATGGCCATTGGGTTATGCAATGCTTCTGTAATGTTACAATGTTGCATGTCAACAATCTTTGTTGGTTTAACAAATTTTATTATGAAAGGTTTAATGATTGATTTCTTCATCTATGGAAATTCATTTGATTCATGCTCAATGAATCTCTCCCTAGTGTTCAAATGTTATGAGGAAACACATCTAGTTCATGACTGGTATAAATGTCATTTTATGGTAAAGGAAGGCATCATGTTAGGTAATAGGGTAAGAAGTCCATGAATCAAGGTTGACAAGGCAAAAATAGAAGTCTTTTCGAAGCTTACTCACCCACCATAGTGAAATAAGTCAGAGCATTCCGAGGTCATTCAAGGTTATATAGAAGGTTCATTAAGAATTTTCCCATAATAGTTAAGCCAATCACATTTTTTTTCTCAAGGATTTTGAGTTCCATTTTTATGATGAATGCATGAATATTTCAACAATATAAAGCAAGCTCTTATTTCAACTCCTATCATTCAAGTAACAGACTGGTCTCAACCTTTCAAGATAATGTGCCATGCCAATGATTATGTTGTAGGCGCCAATTTTGGGTCAAAGGATAAAAAACATCATGTTATCTATTATGCCTCCAAGACTCTTGATGAAGCCCAATGAAACTACATGACAACTGAGATGAAATTTTTAGCAGTTGTGTATGCTTTTGATAAACTCAGTTCTTACCTTGTAGGATTAAAAGTTATTACTTATACTGACCATTCCATAATAAGATATCTATTGACGAAGAAGGATGCTAAACCTAGGTTGATTCAATGGGTCCTCTTTATACAAGACTTCAATTTTGTGATACGAAACAAGAAGGGTAGTGAGAATGTACTTGCCAATCATCTGAGCCACATTCACATTCATGATTTAGACATTGTTCTGACGAACAACTCATGAAAGTTTAGACTGTCTTTCCTTGGTATGTCAACTTTGTTAACTATCCTATTGCATGTCTTATTAATCATGAATGCAAAGAAGAAATTCATGCATGAAATTATAAAATATTACTAGCATGACCCAAATCTCTTAAAACTATGTGATGGCAATCTCTACCTATGTTGCATTCCCAAGAAGAAGCCATGTTAATATCAGAACAATGTCATTCAAATTTTGATATGAAGCCGTGTCATTCAGGCTTTGGATTCTCTATGGGCTTACAATAAAACATTCAAGACACCTCTAGACACTATCCCATTCAGATTGATTTATGGAATCGTGTCACCTCCCTATCAAGCTGGAATACAAGGCCAGGTGGCCCATAAACAATTGAATTTTGATATGAAGAAAGATGGTCGGTACATATTACTACAACTACAAGAAGTCAAGGAACTCACATTGCCTTCATACAAACATGCACATATCTATAAAGTGAGAACAAAATTATGGCATGATGGTCATCTAAAAAGTATAGACATACATGCCAGAGATCATATTATACTTCTTAACTAACGACTGAAACTTTTTGTAGGTAAACTTTGATCTCAGTGGTTTGGACCATACATCGTCCTTCACAACTACTCTCATGGTGCTTCCATCATGTGGAGTGAGAAGTCTTGAAGATTTCATGGAAAATGCCCCATGTTTGAAGAGACATTTCATAGTGGAGGATTTGAATGTTGCATTGCCTCTCACTCTCTCTAACCCCGCTCTTACACTTGGAAATTGAATCAGTGCACCAGACCAACAACAGAAAACATAGACACTTGTAGGGAGGAAACTTGATCATTACTTTAGTTTTTGATTTAAATTTTAGTTTGGAAAATTTTGCATCTATTAGATAATGCATCTCAAGATGCAATCTTAAGTGCTAATGATTTTCTTCTAAGACTTTAGAAGGAATATACATTACTGATAGGAAAACAACCAAATTATATGGTCCCACCAACACAATTTTCCACTCCATTTCAGATTTTAGTGTTTTTTTAGGGAAGAGAACATTCTAAGTTTTGAGTGGAGGGTGGGTTGTACACATTTTACTTTCTGCCTACACCTATAGGTTTTCACTGAATATTCCATCATTGCAACTTTTGTGAAACTTTTAATTTTATTTTTGGTCTTAGAATAATAAAATCCATTACATAGTTGACTTAGATTAAGTTCTTCAATATGTTTGCATCATTCACCCCCCTATTCGAAGCAATGCCTCAAAAGGGCCAATTATTGAAACCAAAATTGTGGGAAATAATCATTTTAGCCTATGAATCCAAAATTATGTTCCCTTATCATATATGGTAATATCAAAAGGAACTGAGAGGGATCAAAACATTGTTCTTCGTACTGAGTAGTGAAACATTTTCATGAAATCACCACTGTGTTCTATCTACAAGTCATTGTTTGAGTGGAATGGGACAAGGAGAACAAATTAGTGCACTGAATTGTAAACCAAGTTACATGTTGGTATGACCCCTCTTCTACAGTTATTCCTTCATATTATTACCTTCCATTCCACCAAAAAGAAATAAAAAGACAAAAATGTGCCAAAACCTAAGTTCATGGTTGCACACACCCTTCTTTATCTATCCACTTCTTCCATACTCCTAACCATGTAATACAGGCATACCACCAAAAATAAAGAAAATATACCAATATGCATAAGAAAAATGACGTGATAGATGTATTCATGCATATAATTTGCAATCTCAAGTCACATGGAGGAGAAAATAACTTCTTCATACCATACCTTTATTAACTTCCTTTTCTATATAAGGGCAAAACGAATGCCAAATTTTTTACCATGCTCTGGTCATACACCAGTGTCAGATCATATGCATACTTGTTGATTCTACAAGTTTCTCCAAATCCCCATGAAACTCTTAGATGTGCTTCATGTTGAGGACAATAGTGAGGAAATGTCTTTGAGAAAAGATACTAGGAACAAAGACATATAAAATTGTGTTATGGGATCTCAAGAAGTTGGGCATCTTGACCATATCAGGCGGTAAGGAAAACTATATGATGGGAGGATTAGGCGACCACGTGGGCTAAAAGTATCTAATTGGTGATACTTTCATATATGTGTTACTCAAGGACAAACAATGTTTAAATTTGGGGTAATTTGAATAATTCATATTCATCCAAATTTTAGTTTCATTTTTAGTCTATTTTTGCATTCAAATTCCTTAGTTTTCACTAGAAATAATTTCTTTCCTTTCTATTTATCTTTTATACTAATTTGAACGATTTTGATACTTATCTTGACTCCTCTTGTAGATTTTGAGTTTTATCTGTTTGCACCAATGAAGCCTATGGGGTCCCGATGCACTTTATCGTCTAGAAGACGAGAGGAGGCTACCTGTCGTGAGGTGTGGCAAAGAGCCCAAACCTAAACAGATTTTGGGCACATGTAGAAGGCAAATTAATCAATTTTTTATGCCTCGAGCCATAATTGACTTGATTGACCTGTCGGTTGACCTTCAAATATCATCTACTATCGAGATGCATTGATTGACCTCCAAGTCAACTGATCTTCACTGAACTATCAAAGAGAAGTATCGATCTCAGTGATCTGACATCCCATTGACCTCAAGGTTTATGACTAACAAATCAACATACAAAGCTTGAGCAACTCAATCTACCTCCAATGCTCGACCTTTAGCTCGAGCAACAATCAATCGAGTTTAAGTGATCGAGCTACACTTTTAAAGAAACTATTGATCATGAGGTTGATAGCCCCTTTTCAACGATGATTGACCTTAATGATTGATCATCCATCAACCTCTTCGAGTTTCTTAGCCACCAAGAAATTGATCTTAACATTCTGTATGGCACAACCAACTACTAACACTTGAGTATAGAGGCCTATAAAACCCATAGTACAACCACAAAGGATCTCTCTTTGATCCCACACTAGTCAAGATGTGCTTGTTTATCCATAAGAGGACAAGTGTTTTGACTATTATTGGTGAGAGCAATTGATTTATTTAGGAAGAGCAATGGACCTCTCGAGGTTCTTGATCCATCAACCATACTACTGCTGTAAAGAGCTATCAACCTCTCCACCATAAGAATGACCAACCTATAGGTATATATCACTAATCGATTGGCGTACTCATCAACAACTCAATATCCATTGACCTCTAGTGGATCAACCCCTCGATCGACCAATATATCAGCTTCCCTCTCTAAGACTATCAACATCTTCACTGACTTGTTGTTCATGCACCTAATCCAGCCATAGTCAGGGTTAATACCTAGAAGAGAGAGAAGGAAGGGAGTCTATCGCCACACACCATGCCAGACTAATTCTGCCACAATCATGACCATGATTGATCCCACTACCTCTACTAGTCGTATTAATCTCACCCTGTCTAGAGACTAATATTTTCACTAGGGTACGGGGACTAGCCCCCATCCATTTTTTGTAATTTCATTCTTGTTCCAAGTTCTTGTATGAACCCATTTAATTCATCGATAATCATTTAATGCATGTTATGTGGTATGATCATATACTCTCCATGATTAATTATAATCTTAATCCATGAGAACTTCAATGTTTAAGATTTGAATATCGATGATCTTTAGTTGACGCCCTAATGAGAACTTCTAATGGGAAATCTTCAGAGTAGAAAACAAATGATCTATATGGATTGAGACATCAAGGCTACGAGAATGTTTAGTCATGCAAGTTTATAACGTCAAAAGGGAAAATCTACATAACTCCAATTATCTTCTCATACAATTTCGGATTTGAATGTGTGCAATTTGGATAGTGGTGGTGAAACCGGATTCCACCCTAGTGTTTTCCATAATTTATTTAGACCCAAATTCGCTTCAATATTTTACCTTTCTTACATTTATTTCATCTTGGTTTTAAATATTGGTCTTAGTTAGACTGGACAAAATCTAGCGAGTTTCATAAAAAGGTCATCTCTTGAGATTCAATCCTAAACTATAATGCAATATGATTCATCCTCTTACAGGTGGCATTATTGCACATTCATTTTGGTAAAAAGTAGGAATTTTATTCCTGGTAAACTTTTTAGTACATTAATTTCCACATCACTTCCTCACCCATTACACCTTAACAACAACCACAATTGTCGGGTCACACATCATTGGTAGACATTACCATAGTTCTCCTCCCCTTCATTTTGTACCTAGAGTTTGCTCGAGGATGAGAAAATTTCTAATGTCGGGGTGGAGTGTGGGTGGTATTTCTCTACTATAACCACTCTATCTTTACCTTTTGTTGCTATCTTTTTAGCATTAGTCTTTTCATATACTTTCTTGTTATTTCTTTTTAAAATTTTCATTATTAGCTTGCATGTAATCAACCATTATCTAGTTGACCTAGATTCATTTCATATTATCTTGTTTTGTTTATGCATAGATCATCAATGTATCCATCAGAATAAAATGAATGCTTTTCACAATGATTAATCATGAACTATCAATGTTAGAACCCATTCTGTCTCATATGATCCTAATTAACACCATTCTCTAGAAAAATGGAAACTTTTATGGGATTTAGAGGAATCAAATGTAGCATGTTTCTTATGGATTAACATAGATTATTGTACAAATGTCATTACCTTGCAATTCATATGATGAATTGATTTTTTCTCCAAGATTACTCCTATGCTCTGAATTACAACATATGAGACGTGAAGGTTCAACCCTCTTCGAGACTTCTTTCATCATCTTCTTATGTGGCCATTCACAAAAGACAATCAAATGGCCAAAAAAAATGTGCCAAACTCCAAGTTCGGGGTGGCACCCTCACCCCCACTCTCTCTGCTTCTTACATACCCCTCATATGTAATAGGGGTGTATCACAAATAAAAAGATGACAATATGCACACCAAATAAAGAAATGCGATTAATGTAATTGAAACAAAATAAAAGGTATTCTTGAATTATATCAAGGAGATATTGAAAAACTTTTTCTTCCATACCCCCATTCACTCCATTTTCTTCCAGGGGAAGCAATCACTCCAAAAAAATTCCATCCACATCTGAACAATGTTCTTGTGCAAATCTCATAGGGAAATATGGAAGTTTCTGACACATATGTGATATTATGACTATGATGTGTAGGTTTTAGAATGGAAACATATTTGTGAAAGTGAAGTCAAAATAGGAACTTTGAATTTGCATTTCATGATTCTAGGAAACTGAGGTTTCTAGGGAATCCAATGATGTTATGAAAGAAAGGATGAAGGTTGCTTATCATTTGGCAGGTTGCTCTGATTTTTTTTTTGCTCGAGGACGAGCAACATTCAAGTTTAGGGTATTTTAACGAATGCATATTCGTCACATTTTCATTGCATAATGTAGATTAGTTTTCTTGCATCAAATAGTTATTTCTTGTTATTAGCTTGGTTGTGCGATTTATCATTTGTTCTAAGAACATTAGGATTTTGATAACTTTCCTTGTTGTTATGTTGAGAAAATCACAACTCAGCTCTGAAATCATGATAGAAGTCCTATCCCGAATTCATGTGTCACGTTCAAAAGGAATATGAAGGCAAAAGGAACAATTCAACACAAATCAGACGAGCTGGTCTCCCCAGTCGGTTGATTGGCCCGGCCAATCGAAGGTGCCTCCCAAGCACAATCTAGTCATTTGACCCACTTCACTGGTAGGCCAATTCAAATTCATTTCCTACAAGTTAGAAACAACAACGCTACTAACAACATTCTAATTGGCCAACCACCTTGTCGACCAACCGATTGGAATTCACTTTCAATTTCTTATCCAAGTCAGTGGTCATCAACATTTTTGGAGCCCACAAGTTGAACAAACCACCTAACCAAACGTTTAGCTAACCTATACCCCAATATCTATGAGAGGATCCCAATCGAGTGACTCACCTCATTAGTAGACCAGTTGGAATTTGGTCCCAGTGACTCCATGAGTCAGTACGAAACAAAAGCTTTGGTTGCCTTATTGGTCGGTCGATCATCTATCCCAGTTGGAAAACCTAGTCCCCCTTTAGAATACTCATCAAAAGAGAGTTGTATGACCCACCTACTAGTCAGGAGATTAGAATCCCATCAGAAGTTCCACTTGAAGGCCGATTGGTTGATTAGTTTCCCCAGTCAGGCAACAAGCATGACATATAGGCGCCATGACCATAACTGGAAACCCAATTTGGAGGGAAGGATACCATGAATAAAAGCATGACAGAATAACCAAGGGGTCGTTGATACATAGTTCCAGTCATGTTGGGTGTAAGGAGAGTATGATAAAGGAGAAGTAACATCATCCTCTTTGCAAAGTCCAGATCTATTACTATTGAAGCAAATAATTGTAGTTAGATACCTTTGGCTGCTCACTTCCTCATTCTCAATAATATTTTTCCTTCTCTCCTATCTTTTATTTTTGATTTCTCTATGGACATGAATCTTTGTACTCCTTCACTGGGTCATGGGGAGTTGTCCCATCATTGGTACCTTGTTCGATTTTTTTTTCAAACTTAGTACTTTTAGATAATTAGATTGTTCTTTATTCTTTTGTTTTCTTTGTTGTTGAATTGGTCATTCGACAAGCATTATTGATGCAATCCTAAGACTAGAGACCAAGAAACATAGGATTGGATCCTGGAATGAATGCATAGGATTCTAGATGCAATCACATAAGGAATTTGATAGGAATATTGGGTTATGATTAGTGGGTAACGAAATGTCAAGCCCACATGGGTTTGATCCTTGTGTAACATGTGTTCCAAAAGGGGACAAGTTCACCTCGTTTTAGTCTAATTAGCTGCATTTACCAACTTGTAACAATTTGAATAAGTATGTAGGTCATTATGGTGAAAGCCAAATGTGCCAACATTTTTTAGAATATTGTTTTCAATTCACTTCAAAACTTCCTTTTGCAATTTCTATCTTCAACACAACGTTAGTTTATAATCACCCTCAACAATTGGTTTTAGATATTGTTCTAAACAATTGGTTTGTAAGATATTTGTTAAATAAGTTATCTCTTAGATTCAACCATTTTTCTATACTAAAATTGACCATCCTCTTATGGGTGAGTGTGTTTGCATATGTGAATAAACATTAAACTTGAGGTAATTTACCTTAGGGAATTTGTTTGTGAAAAAAAGCTCTCGCCAATTGTGTAAAACTCACATCCATAGTGCACCTACAACAACAATTTCTGAAAGAGGACCACAATTCACAAGTATATTATGGGATTATCACTGAAGAACTTTGAAAACACAATTGAAGTTCAGTACAACATTTCATTTGCAAAAAGATCTCAGTCAAAAAGGTATATACAAATTATAGAAAATATATTAAGACTTGTGTACTCCAATTTCTCAGTGTTTGGTATATTCACCTCATTTTGATTGAATTTTCCTATAACAATAGTTACCTTAGAAGTTAGGATATCAAACCATATGAGTCTTCTTTTAGGAGACATTCATATTGCCAATTTCTTGGTGTGAGGTAGGTGGGTACCAGTTGTTAGGTCCCGAGTTTGTACAATTACCCTACAAAAAGATCAAAGTGATCATACAACATTTGAAGGTAGCACAAGACAAACATAAGTCACACACAAATAATTGACACAGGACGCTGGAGATTCAGGTTAGGGACAAGGTGTACCTCAATGCCTAACCATGGAAATGAGTTATAAGGATTGGTAAGAAGGGTAAGTTGGCACCGTGGTTTATGGGGCCTTACCCTGTCACCACTCATGTTTGGAAGGTGGAATACAGGTTGGAATCTCCACTTGAGTTGCATAGAATACACAATGTGTTCCACATATCCACACTAAAAAAGTGTCACCCAAAAATAGAGAACACTATCCAGCCTGATGAGGTTCTACTTGATGATGATATATCTTATATTTACATTTTAATATTAATCTTGGACAAGCATGTGTAGAAGTTGAGATTGAAATGCATAGTGTTAGTGAAGGTGTCATCTCACCACTGTGGTGTAGAGGAGGCCACATTGGATCTTGAGGAAAAGGTGTGTAGAAAGTAACCCACTTTGTTTACATAGGATTTTAAGGATGAAATCCTTATGAAGTGTTTATAGTTGTTAAATACTTGATCTAGCTTAATATCTTAATCACAACTTGTTAACTTAAATATGGGTTTGGATGCTTTAATTAGACACTTGTTACAGTCAATTAGTTGGTAAATGTTATGCTCTTAAGGGTCCATGTCAAAATTCTCCATGTTTGGAGGGTATTTTTTTTAATATTAACATAATCATGTTTGATCTTTATCCCTCTGGATTAGACTTGGTTTGGTTAGCTAAGATCTCCTAATCAAGCATCCTTCCTTTCCATCAGTTGATGACCAATGTAGGCAACATGCCTTGTTTGTTTTTTATGTTTTTCATTGATTGTTGCAACTGCTGGGTAGAGACCAATGGAGACTATTTTTGTCAACTGATGACCCTTATCTAGCCGTTCAATCAAAGATTAGTGGCAGTAGCTGACCGGTTATTCTTCTTTGGTTGAGAACTGATGGGAACTAGTTGGTGGACCACTGATTCTTCATCGGCTAGGAACCAATGGGGAGACTATCTATCTGGTCACTAATGTCTCATCAATTGAGAACTGATGGAAGATGGTACCAATGATGAAAACCAATGAAGAACCTGTATGATGATTTGAACTTTCTATAAAATGATGAAGAGCTTGACTGATGGAAACCTTGGACTTGGAAATCAATGAGTTACTATAGTGCAAGGACTGATGCAAGAGACCAAGGGTATCAACTAACTTATCTTAAGTGTTTGAGAACCAATGGAAATCCTTTAATCGCATACTAAAGGGAGATTAGAGTCATTCTTTGATGAATTTGTTGATGGATGTAGCCACAAGTGTGAAGACTGATGGCTATAAAGCTTGACCATCTTTCTGTTGGAAAAATATGATAGATAGGCAGTGAATTTTTTTTTTTAACTGACATATTTTCCATTAACCAGTAGATCACATCATTAACTATGCAATGGGAAGGATGATTTCGTGAAGATACACCTGGTCCTAGAGAAAGTCCACCTACAATCCTCGTCAATGTAGATGAGCACTCTCTCTTGGACGGTGGCTATGTAGCTCCTAGTCACACTTAGACTTGTCTGACTGCTCCTCCACAGATAGTAGACTCGGGCAACTACTGTAATGACTTCTTAGATCTTGCCACAGACTGCAAGTTGACGTTTCCCTTCTAGTAGCAACCAAAAGACTCATGCTTCTAGAGTAGTCTACACAGACTAACTAGAACTCTTGTTGTCCTGCTAGAATGGACAAGAAGGAGTTTCCCTCCCGTTGGTGTACTAGTCACCAACATGCTCTCCCACAACAATGATCCTTAGTTGTTTCTCTCTAATGGCTATCCCTCCCTAGTCGGGTAGGACTTGCCTGGGCTCTCATGATTGCCACAACTAGAGAGGAGAACAATTTTTAGAGAAACCCGTTCTCAATTGTCTGTATAGTAGTTATGATTTAGGAAGGCCCCTAGTACCCCTGTATATTTGTGAGGGGTTAGGGTCAAGGTTCCCAGTCCCCATCCAATGCGAGACTAAAGTAGAAGTGGAAAGGAATGAAAGATCTTAAATTTTCACAACAATTCTAGTAGTTTAATAAATTGCATGCATCTAAATGAATGTCTCACTTGAAACAGTCATCTCGCCTAGCGAGACGGTCATTTCACACTTTCCAGTTCTGCACATATGTCGGCAATTCAATTCCAATTAGTACTCACTTGACGTCAGTACCAATCCATTGTGCAATTGAATTACACCCCTGAAATGGGTGTCTGGTGTAAATGAGACAGGCATCTCATACCATCCTAGACGGTCATCTCACATAGGTGAAACAGACATCTCACAGCCCATGTCCAACCAATGCACAATACAATCAACATGACACTCCAAACAATAATCTCAACTCTTGAACCGATAGTTTGGCAGTCTAGTCAGCTGATCTATTACGTGAATTCAAAATACTTAAACACTTTAGTAATAAATTCAATTATCATTCAAGATCAAACTCCTCTTCTAGATGAGTTCCTATGTGTGTGACCCTATAGGTCCCATATCACATTGGCAGTGAATGTCCATAACTAGCTTATAACATCATAAGCAATGAGCGGTGCCTAGTCGCACATCATTGCTACCCAAGTAAATGGAAAGTTGGGGAGCAACTTCAACCTACAATCTATGTATGGTGTTATGGTGTTTGTATAGTTCCTTTGTCACTGATATCCATAATGAACTAGAGGCATGGAGCAGCCATCCTCATTATTAATCAATCTTGTTTCTTGAACCAGAGCAGACTGCATGAGATATTTGTAAGTTCAATATCACATAATAAATCACATGCGTATGGCCATACTTTCCTCAGTATCTCTAATTAAGAGGACTAGGATATTATACTCCTATAGGAGGGACAAATCCCATATCTATCACACATAGTCTATCCACATGTGTCAAAGTCGCCCAATCATCACCTTTATAACAACCATGTTTTAGGTCTGTGTTTGATGATGTCAAAGTGTACCCAATGACATGTGATGGGTGTAGTGATTTTAGGTCTAAGAACCACAAATACCACCATCACTATGAGAGCTGACTATGACTTCCATGATGATGGCTTCCATGTGTCAGTCTCACTGTGGGCTTGTCTGATACACTACTCTTTAAAATGTATCTATGTGCTTGGTTTGATATTGCTATATCATGACTAATGAGGTTTAGTCATCAAACAACTCACACTCTAATCTTATGTGTTATTCTTGTCTATCAACCTTCCACAATAACAACTGATTAGAGACACAATGAGAATGTATATACTCTTAACATATGTATGATCTCATTCTTCCAAGTCACGTACTTGAAGACATATATCATTGAGTAATATCATTCTTATACATTTATTATGTTATTTTTTGTCTCATAACTAAATATAAAAATAAATTGGAAGCTTGCCTTTATTATTAATCAAACAATTTACATGTTATGCCATTACAATCATCATATGATTAGCTCTCTAGACATACAACAAACTCCCACTTCCACTTAGAGACAATCACCCACAGATCTCATCCCGAGTGATCTAACATGACCATCATGCTTCTGCTGTGTAAGTGCTTTTATAACGAGTTTAGCAACATTTGCTTTAAGTTGGTATTTTGCAATTTTCACATCTCTTTGTTGTACGACTACTCATATGAGATGGAAGTGTTGTAGTATGCTATCTGAGATTCCCAGCCTAACTAGTAGCTCCATTGTTGTCATCAATAATTTTGTGGTTTGAAACTTCACACCAGCTCACCCATTTGAACTTCTTGATCCATACAATATCCTCTTCTGTTCCCATAACACAAGGTTGATTGACTTCTTTTGTTGATTTGAACAATTGTCATTAGCTTAAAACTCTTTGTAGCTTACATTTCTTGTTTGATGTCAAACATAAATTTAGATTGTGATTATTTTGTCAGTTTGGAAGACTTCATGGGTGTAACTCCTTACACCTAACTCTTCCTTGTTACCATAACCAAGGATCCAATCCTTTAAGTGCTTCATAAGCACCTAAGGATGTTCTTTATTGTAGTCTTGTGACTCTCACTGACATCTAACATATACCATCTTGTCATGTCCAATACATACAAGATTGCTAGGCAGGTGTATATATGTCTTCTCATCATGTCCAATACATATGAGATGGATGGATATCCTCTCACCATGTCCAATACATACGGGATTACTGGATATCTTCTCGTCATGTCCATTACATACGAGATAAAGGGATAAGTACATACTATTGCAATTAAGATCTATCCATGTGTTCCAATTCTTCATAAGAATTGGGACACTAGGTTTCTGAGAGACTAAGTCCATGGTACATGGACACATTTTCTCTCATTGAGTCTTGCATGCTGAACCTTTCAACATCTTGTAAATGTATGTGCTCTTACTTAGTTCAAGAAGCTTTCTAGATCTATCTCTATAGACCTTGATTTCTATCACGTAGGATGCTTCACTTAAACCCTTCTTATAGAAGGTACTTTCCTTGCCAAGTTTTAACATACGTAGGATAAGTATGTTATTCCCCATCATATGTGGAATATGAATATGCTCCCACTAAATCTTTTGTAATCACAGATTCCATCTTCATTCAGACTCAAGTCAAACCCTTTGACTGTCTTGTCAAATAGAAGATTCCAGATCTAAGATGCTTGCTTCATTCTTTGTTGCTTATAGATTTTATTTGCATTAATGGATTTATAAAACCATTAGGTTGTGTCACATACCCATCCTCTTAATTATTCCAATTAGAATGCAACTTTAACATCCATATGCCAAATCTCACAGTCATACTAGCTGCAACAACAAGCATGATCTAGATGGATTTAACCATGGTAACTGGTGAAAGGAATTCATGATGTTTAACATCTTGAACTAGCTTGAAATTCTTTTCAACCAATTTACCTTTCCATGGAGGTCTCCTTTCAAAGACCCAAATGCACCCTATGGGTTTTACCCTTTAAAGTGGTTCCAACAAGATCATTCCTTGTTGGTTTACATAGAGTCCATCTTTGATCCCATAGCCTTAAGCCATTTCTTAGATTTTGGTCCCTATATAGTTTCTATGTAGGCTGTTGACTCATATCTATGATCAACTCGTCTCCTTTTGAGTTATAAGATATCATAATCTTTCAATCTCATGGCGTGTTCTACTTGAACTATGAGTTCTGTGTTTACATAAGGAACTTGAGATTCCACAACAACTCGTGATTCTCCTTATTCCTATTATACCTCTTTAGGTTCTATGTTTTCTTTTTTGTCTTGAACGTTTCGAGTTCTACTTTTACTCCCATTGATTCCTTTGTAATAGGTTCCATTTAGGAATACAACCATCCAAACTAACAAACACTTTGTTGTTGGATTGGGATAAGAGTATATTTAAAAAAAAACATTTATGTGATTTTGTTGACAAAGATTTTAAGAATTTTTTTTTCTTATATAAGCCTTCAATCCTAATCACTACAAAAGATGCATCGGGACAATTCCCATGCCATATTTCATATGGCGTCTTTTGAACCAATTTAGATGGTACATTGTTTTAGTATAAAGGAGGTGTCCAAAAGAAATTGTAAAATCAACTAGATTTTATTGATAATATCACCAAGACTTAACATGGTATGATACCTTCTTTTGATACACCCTAATGATACATTATCATTGTGCTTTAGGTAGAGTTCATCATGATACCCTATCATGATCTCTCAGAAGGTCCTCAAACTCTTAGGTTATGTATTTCAACATCAATCATATCGAGATATCTTAATACTTTTACCAAGTTAGTTACATACTTCATTTAATCTTTTGAACACTTCATGATATTCATACTTTGTCTTTCATTGAATAAAAATTTCAATATATACTTATCACATCAGTAAATATGATGAGGTACTTGTAACTACCTTTAGAATTTATTCTAAAAGGTCCATGTAGATAAGTATGTACTAGTCCTAATGGAATAGTCGATCTCCCACTACATCTAGTGATGATACTTTTGTCATATTGTGCAACAAATAAGACATGCATGTCTCTATTGGTTCAATAACCAAGAGATTCCAGATAACAATCATATGGATTTTAGAGATGTATTTCTCATTTATGTGCTCTAGATGACAATGCTATAGGTATTCATTGTTTGAGTTATCAAGTCATTCAATATATGTATCATATACATTTGTCTCTACAACAATCAAGTATAGTTTATGAGACATAAGGCATATCCATTAAAATATCATATCTTTTAAAATGAAACATAATGTTCTTATCATACAAGATATATGATGTTTTCATCAATGACAAGTACATAATAGAAATTCACAAATTCTATTATGTGCCCATGAATGACAACTCCAACTATAAAGGCAGCAGCCCTTGCTTCTCACAGTTTTAGCTTACTTCTTCTCAGGTCCTGAAGTGGAGATGTCTATCTCTATCTTCTTCTTGAGATCCTCTTTGAAGAGGATAATTCCTTTCCCATGTCCAAACAAGTGACAATAGTGGAACTTTATCCTTTAAGTGAAAAGGATATATTACTTTTACACTTACCCTTCTCCGTATATTGAATGTAGAAGAATTGGACTTTAACTTAGCCTCAGAACACTTCTTGACTTTTCCTTTGCCCTAGGACTCACTTTTTCTGATCATCATCATAGATTTGTCCTTCTTATTTCTTGCATTGGCATCAACATGCCAAGCATTTGATGAACTAACTATATGATTCTCTTAACCTAAGAGAAATCCCAGTTAGGGGTGTAAACGGTGTGGGTACGGTGCAGGTATGACCATACCCAGAACCGTACCCAATTGTTTTTGCAGGTACGGGTATGGGTCCAGACCCGCATTTCTCAGTAACCTAACCCACACCATACCTAGAACCACATATATTGCGGGTACACGGTGCGGTTCCAAGGGTATACGGTTCTGTGAAAAAAAAATTTTAAGCATTAAAATTGATGGTTGCACCTATTTTTAAGCCCAAATTAATGTATACATTTACTGAAGTTTGAAATTTTCAGCATATAAGCTGCTAGAGTAACACCAAGCTGCTGTTTTGGGGGGCTTTGTCTCATTCAAGTACCTACTTTTGGGCCAAAATCTTTATTAAAATAATCATATCATACACATATGGTTTAATCACTAGAACGACGTTCGAAATTTCCAACAAGTGAGCTGCTAGAGTAACACAAAGCTGCTATTTTGGGAGGCTTTGTGCACTTAAAAACCATTCAAGTACCTACTTTTGGCCCAAAATATTTATTAAAAAATCATATCATACACATACATGGTTTAAGCAGTAGAAAAACCCAATAGAACCCAAAGAAACCATTCAATGTATGACTTGTGTGCTATAAACAACCTAGCAAAATGAACAATATTATCCACATCATCGATTTGGCAATCATCAATTTTAGGTTCTGATTCAGTAGGATCAATATCAATATCAATTCTATCAGCACTCATTTGAGTACTAGATGTCACGTTGTGTGTGGAATCAGTACCACTAGTGCCTCCTGGTGCTGCTTCTTGAACATTTGACATTATACCTAACAAAAAAGTATTATCTCAGTATATTATACTGATAACACACGCATAGCACATAGACCACAACCAAAATTTTGAGATACAGATGTGAAAAAAGATAGAAGCACGTGCATTTAACGGATCAAAACACCAAATAAAGAGATACAGATGTGAAAAAAGTCACAAGCACAAGCATTTAACAGATCAAACACCAAATACAAAAGAAAGAAAAAGAAGCAAGGTATTTCATACCTTCTTCCACAGCCACAGAGCGGATCAGCAGAATGAACCAGAGCAGAGTCCGCAGAGATGAGATGAAGGCGGTGCTGGATGGATTCAGTGGTCGGTCTAGACTCTGGAACGTTGGCGCTGGGCTGGTGCACTTGGAGCTGGAGCTAAGGTGGGTGACTGGGCAGAGCTGAGGCAAATGCAGCAGAAGCAGAGATGGAAAGCTGTCGATGTTGGGAAGAGTTGGAGTCGGGCGCGACGAGATGGAGCTCGACTGAGATGGAGCTCGACTGAGTCGGGTTGATGAGGGCCTCCAGGCCTGCGGTCAGTGTCGGGATGATGCCTGATGAGGTCGGGTGGGGTCGTTGGGCTGCTGCCTACGGGTTGATTCGGCTGAAGGTGGCGAGGCCGCGACTGAAGCAAGTTGGCGGTTGATGATGATCGGACTGAGGCTAGCTGAAGCAGGTGGGCACACACGGAGAAGCTCTGTCGGCGGTGTCACGATGGATCTGGCTGGAGCCTGGAGCCACGGGTGTGCTTAGTTGAGCCTTGAGGGGCGGTGCCACGGTGGATCTGGATGGAGCCTGGAGCCTGGCGGGTGGCGGCTGCCCCCTTAGCCCTAGGTCTGGCTTCGGCCGCTCGCTCTACGCCTCTGCGGTCCTGCAGATAGCGGATTGAATTGAGGGGGGGAGCCGAGAGGGGAGGATGTTCTGTGGGTTAGGGGAGTTTTAATGTTTGGCTTAAATTAGGTTACAAATATCAACCGTTAGATCATGTGCAGTATTTTTTTAGCCATAGATTCTAACAAACTCATACATAAATGTATAAATTTATATTTATTTTTTATTTTTTTGTGGGTACACGGGTTAGCGGGTATGGGTACAGCTATACCCATTATTGGAACTGTGACAATACGGGTATGCGGGTACACGGGTACACAGGTACGCAGGTCTAGAAAATTGGACCCATGACAGGTTTTGGCAGGTACAGTTTTACGGGTACGCGGGTATACCCGTACCCATTTACAACCCTAATCCCAGTCATTCCACATGTCCAATCACATCGAGCACATGGGGTTCTACTGGACCTCCCTTTTCCTGTTTGCACTCAATTAGCGCTTTGGAGAGATTATACCTTCTATGCTTTACATGATTCTTAATATGTGTTACTATCTCGAGAGTGTCCATGTTTTCATGTTGTTCATGCAACTCATAGTTCATACAATAGAGAGCATTAGGTATTCAAATGTCTATGGCATCATTGGCATGCTTCCAACAAGCATCAATTTATCCTTAGACGCATTTGGAGTGGGTTCCTCTAGCATTGGCCTATCAAGAACATAGAGCTTTCTCTCATTGATGCGAACATTTCTCAAAGTCCTTAACCAATTGTGGAACTTTATCTCGTTTTGTCCTTCTTAAGGACTGATCGCAATTTGAACGTGTTTGTGTTTGACATTTGATCTACAAAGAAATATTGCAACTTTTTCAAAACAATTTTGATTTTTTTTGATTTGATAAATTTGGAAATATTAATAGGTCTTTAATTAACTATAGTTTCCACTATTTTATTTGAATTGATAGCCCTCAATATCAATCTAGAATATTGCACTGTACAATATTGTAGTGGGATAGATCCAAGATAATTCAATTGTGGCCTGATCAACACCGCAAAAACAGTCAACCATCAAGGTAGGCAACTCTTTCCAATTGCATCATATGCAATTATGGATAGACGATATGCACAACCCCTTGTCATAATCATTTGCAAGCTTCTGGGCCCAGACGCTCTGAGAATCGCTAGTCAAGTCTGGACCAAAAGTTGACACGATTATAATACACCCGCGGAGGTGGAGCCTACATTATTACCACCACACTTCCACGAGATAGACGACACACCCCACTGAGGCAGAATCTATGCTTGGTCGATCAAGATTTTCATGTAAGCTACTTTTGACAAGTATTTCAGACTTTCATATTTTATTTGAGGGAGTTTGTATGTATAGATTCATATACTTTATCCAATCACCACATATATAATACATATCATATACATGCTATAATCACAAATGAGAATTGCTATAAATAAAACACACAAGCTATGGTTATGGCCATACTAATGTGATTCCTTGGAGCCACAAGGAATTGCTATCACCTATGGTCCACATCATATGCAACCTATTTTTGGTGAAGATTTGTGCTTGAAATCAATCTGGGTTGATCGGTTCAAATCTTGAACCGGTCGGCTCAACTCCTGGTTGCTTGGTTGGGCTCTTCTGAAACGATCGTCTGGTTCTCAGGTCCAAGTAGTGTCTGGACACCTTTAGTCAGTCGGTTGGTCCACCAGTCGATAGGTTCCTCCTCCTCTCGTCTGGCCTCCTTGGTCCTCTAGTCGATCATTTCATCTTACAGGCCAATCACCACAAGTTTTGGTATCAGAGCCTTAGGTTCGTTGAGTCTACATGGACATAGGATTAAGGTCATTGAGCCTATTCTAGTGTCCTCCAGTTTATCTTATAGTGACTCGTGCTTATATAGAAGAAGAAGTAAAGCTCAAAGATGTCTGGTGTATACGAAGAACATGTTGTTGAGAGCAACATTACTACACCAGGAAGAGGTGTAAGGGAACAAGCGAGAGAAGAACAAGTGCCTGAGAACCCCTAGGTGGATTAGACTATGCTGGAGAACCCTGCTTTCCATGCTCTGTTTGGGTAGTTTATGATGGCAATAACACATATGGCGGACAAGATACCCGTACCATCCCCTAGGGCACCAGTTCCCAATGAATCTTTGAGTTATAGTAAGACTTTTGAATAGATACACCATGTGGGAGCCATAGAATATGCTAGAACATCTGACCCAATAGATGCAAATTTGTGGCTCATTGAGTTAGAAAAAGCCTTTATTCAATCTTGTTTCTTAAATAAGAGAAAACTGCATGAGATATATGTAAGTTCAATATCACATATTGACTCACATGTGTATGGCCATACTTTTCTTAGTCTCACTAATCAAGAGGCCTAAGATATCATACTCCTATTGGAGGGACAAATCCCATATCTATCACTCACAGTCTATCCCCATGTGTCAAAGTCACCCAATCATCACCTTTATAACAACCCATGTTTCAAGACTACATTTGATGATGTCAAAGTGTACCCAACAACATGTGATGGGTGAAGTGATTTTAGGTCTAAGAACCACAACCACCACCATCACTGTGAGAGCTGACTATGACTTCCATGATGATGTCTTCCATGTGTCAGTGTCATGGTGGGTATGTCTGATACACTGTTCTTTAATGTGTATATGTATACTTGGTTTGATATTGCCATATTATGACTAATGAGATTTAGTCATCAACCAACTCACACTCTGATCTTATGTGTTATTGTTGTCTATCAACTTTCCACAATAAAAATTGATCCAGAACACAATGAGAATGTATATACTCTTAACATCCATATGATCTCATTCTTCCAAGTCACGTACTTGAATACATGCATAATTGAGTAATATCATTCTCAAGACATTTATTATGTTATTCATTATCTCATAAATGAATATAAAAAATAAATTAGAAGCTTGCCTTTATTATTAATCAAATCATTTACATGTTATGCCATTACAATCATCATATGATTGGCTCTCTGGGCATACATACCAACACTTTCTCTCTCCTTTGAGGCTAGAAAACCCTCCTCACTCCTCCATTTTTCCATCAGTTGCTTTAAGCATCTTGCTGAGCTAGAGCCACAACAAGATGCCATCGGTTGGTGTCAACCAATGAAGTGTCAGGGTTCATCAAACTTTGATCGAGCTACTATTTACTCTTATTATATACCTTTGTGAAGATGAATGCTTTATACATCTTTTAGACCCAGATCCATTCAAGTGAAGAACCTTTTCTTGATGATCTTGGTGCTCCATTATCTTCTCTCACCTTGAGTTGCGTTATTGGTAGCTCCTCTTTTAGCATTTTGACTGTAGTAGTCTTACACCATGTTTCCCCTTTTCTTCCTTGCCTTAGAGTTGGTCGTAGAGCTAGTGTTGTGAAAAGTGTTAAGAGACAAAAGCTTGAATCTTTGAAAAGATCACATTTTGCTCAAGATGGGATGATGTTGGAGCTTGAAGAGTGAAGCTCGAGGTTTACCAACATATTCTTTGACTAGACTCATTTCCACCAACTATAAGGCGAGTGATATAGCATATGAACTATTTAGTACTTACATGATGCATACCTATCATGATATTATTTCTCATCTCTCTTATATACTAAAAAGTTGAATCTTGTTTCATTCTAAATTAGTTCAAAGAGAATACAAACTTTCATGTTCTGCTTAGACTATTCAAATACCTTCTTGATACTAAAGACATGACAATGAGCATGCATGGACATAGATCCATTATGTATTGAGAAATGAACTTGAAGGTAGCATTTCTAAGGGTTGTTGATACTAGATAATATGATATATAACCTAGAATTTATCCCTTATTGTCAGGAACTTCCCTTAAATGTTTCTAGGGATTTTTTACTAACTATTATGTTGCAGATATTATGTGCAAATAGAAATAATGTGTAGAAGTAGTTTATCTATAATATTTTGGTATGAAATCCTCTAGAGGTTATGGTCTTTGATGCATATAGAGTTTTTAGGTGCCCAATTATTAATGAAGGGACTTGATGTAGCCGAGAGACATTATAGTGCACCCTTTCTTAGAAGTTAGTTTAGTAATACTATGTTTTATTTCATAGGAAGTTGTAATGCCTTGATTTATTTTGTAACATTTCTTTTGTTGATTGCATGTAAATTGATTCATAACAAGATCAACTAGACTAATTAATCAATCGAAACCCTAGTCTTATAGAATCCTAAGTCCTCAGACCTGATTCCTAGGGTTATTGAGGGAAATAGTAAACAAGTGGCAGTCTATGAATTCTAAGGAGATGCCAGGAGCAATGTATTAGTGAATATATGGGGACAACTGGGGATAGTATACCCTTACCTTCTTAAATTCTATTTGGGACTTAGTTAAGAAAGATGGTCCAATGATGAATGATATGAGATATATGATGGAGAACAACTTTAGACTTGTCTCTAACTATGATGGGTTGATGTAGTAAGTCAGATGCCAAGACCTATGTAATCAAGATAGACCTATGGTATGTTGATCCTCTTTCGAGAAATTATCATGGTAGACATGGCCTTCAAGAACTATACCTTTTTATTATCTCACTTCTACCCAAAATTGGATGAATATCCTTAGATATTATATGTATTTCTTACATGTCTTAGTAGCATCTAGCTAGTGGTTTGAGTGTTCAACTAAAATTTCTTAGGGCATGATAAAATTCATAACTTAATCACATAGCATATCTATTTAGGTTTACTTGGAAAGAAACATTAACATGTAGAGTGTGTGATTTATTTTATATAGTAAACGTACATATTGTATCTTAGTTTGGTATTCACCATGAGATAGGTATAACTGTGTTAAGATTATACTTTGATACACAGTTCTTGTTCGTTAATGTAAATATTAACCGCCTTGTTTAAGTTACACATATACTGACTGGAATAATGCATGTTTTCAACTATTATATAATACCGTTGGGACTTAGGGTCTCATCTTGTGATTTTTCTACATCTTTTAGGTGACCAAACAAGCTTTACTAGGTAGTTGTCATGAGGATTAGTCTAGTGGCGGATGCCAATTACTTAGAGGCAGGTGATGTGCATGTGTCACATGGTGTCTTTCTTTTCTTGTTATCACTTAGAGATAGGTGATTTTTTGTGTTTGAGTTAGGATATAGTAGAGGCATCTCTATACTCATGTCCTAGTAGGGAGTTACGCAAAAGTGCTTTATGCCTAACTTTCAATTTTGACATGCATGCCTCATATATGTAGCACCAGTTATATGGGTTGTAAGCTATCTATTTGTGTGTTGTAACTCACCCCTTTAAGATAGGTGTGGTATATGTCATAATTTTTCATGGAATGTTAATATAATTGGGGAAATTTTATATTAAACGCATGGGCTTTGCTAATTGCTCTCTATTGAAATTTAAAATTTATTCCCATGTTGTGATAATATAATTATTTAGTGATGATGAACATTAGTTTTATTTTGGGTTTGTTTGAGTAATCTCAACCTTGTAGTAGTGGGAAGTCACATGAGTGCCTTTGTTATCTTGTCCAATAAACAAGATTCACATTTCTGAATTACAAAAATTGTTCTCTCTCTAGGATATTCTTTGTTCCATAGTTGGAACATGGTAACTTGGGAGCCACCTCCATGGAGCGAGGGGAGGGTTCGACCTAGGGATGGAAAGAAACCAAACCAGACCATGGAACCAAACCAAACCAAACCAAACCGAACCAACCATTTTAGTTTGGTTTTACATAGGTGAATGGTTTATTTAGGTTCCAAAAATTTTGAAATCATGAAACAATGGGCCAGTTTAGTTTGCAGGTGTAGTTTGACCAAATAAAACCAAACCACTGCATATATCTATAAATCATTAAAATATATACTTTTTTTGGTCGGCAAAAAACTCTATTAGTAATATGATACCAAAAATTTAGGTACATCGAGAGCGCACCCCTTAATCCTCTAAAAGAGGATTACAAAGAAAACAAAGAAAAATAAAGTCTTACACAGAAGACCCAACAAAGAAAGAAAGACCCAGATACAGAGGGCAACAAAGAGCATTCATACCAACAATAACTGATATGATCATCTACCTACATAGTAGAGGAGCTCCACTATCAATACGCATACCCAAAAATTGTGTAGACTCTACCGTCAGGAAGATAAGTATCAGTTAATATCAGAATTCGTGCTCTTATGGTGACATCAGTCTGGAATCAATCCAACTGCTATCACTAATGAAGAACATCATCATCAGTGCTCTCCCCTGTTGTATCAACTCAATCATAGAACAAACTTTTAGCAACCTGTATCAACTACAGTGCTCGTTCGAGAAAGAAACCTTGGATCCCCTTCACACTGGAATTAATCCACTCACAGAAAGTAGTGGAAGAAGAAACAAGGAGATCTCCCAAACCATCGGACAACGACAAAATTGCCTCAATTTTTTTTTACAACACAGAAACAGAACCAGGTTCACAACAAGAGGATGGGAGGATTAACCTCCATCCTTTCTCTTCTTGGGCGATTTTTTTCTCCTGTTAGGCCTAAACTTACTGAAATCCTATGAGTCGGCTTCCCAGGGATCAAAATCCAACTCCGAGTTTGAATCCATATTGGATTCATCATCATCACCAAACAACTTTTCCTTCTCCTGATGGATCTCTAGAGAATTGGCTACTATTCCAGATCTTGTTGATCTACCACGAGGATGAGCTCTCCGCGCCCTTGCTTGCCCTGCTCAACTCTAGTTCCCAATCCAGGTTAAGACTCCCGACGTTGATCACCTGAGAGCACCCAAACATCTCAGGTTCTGGGATGCAGGGAATGGATTGGGGAGGAAGCTCAGCAGCCATGGAAAGAACCACATCTCTAACCTACTGTGCAATGGAGTCTAGAAGCTCTTCATTTGCTGCAGTAAGAGTGTGTGCATTCTCCTCCAACTTGTTAACTATCTTTTTTCCTTGACCCGCCTTGGATTTCTCCTTGGAGATCAAGTTGACATTGCCTCGAACACCTGATGATTTCCCCAACCGAACCTGCAAATCCTTTTCCGACGGAGGACTTCTGGTCTTCAGAGGGCAGGAGGTGGCTCTATGCCCAAATGTCTTACAACTGGGGAATATCACAGGATTTGAGATAGCCTCGATTTTTAGAGTTTTGAGAACTGAATCCACTTCCACCAATGTCTCTTTAGGAACTTTAGACTCGTGACCCAGCTCGAAGCAGACCCGGGCAACGTCAAGGCAGCCAACAACAATTGAGTAGTCATCAATATCCACGGGCTTGCCAATGGTACTGGCGACACTGGCGATGCGCTTGCGATTCCAGGGCAACCCTGTGTTCTCAATTTTAAACCAGATAGGAACCTGCAAGAAGGAAAGGGGTTAAAGGGGAGAGCCAAGCTTCCAGGCATGGGCCACAACTAGTGATCCGTCCATGAACCAAGGTGCTTCCGCGAGAACCCTGTCTCTATCACCACGAGATGGTATCTTGACTATGTACCCCTCCCTTTCCTCGGACTCGACCTCAACAGGTCCACTTGGTCTCCACAACCTTCATATCCTTCCAGACAACTGGCCGCCGTAGGGCTTCCTCCCAGCAAACCTGATGGATATGAACTCATCCCAATCGGGGACAGAGGTATCCTGACTCGAAATGGAAGCACATCTCTTGCCATTCTTCATGCTTGGCTCGATGAACTCCATCAAATCGACGTCAATCTCGCCTTGACCCAACCTGCTGGTCTGCAGCCAGTCAGCAAGCCGATTTGAGGTCGATGACTCTTCGGATCTACTGGTCGGAGCTTTGGGGAGGCTAGCAGCAGACGCGTGAGGCATCTCCTTATCACACGGCGGAACCCTAGATGCATCATGGGATCTCTCGAGGGAGCCTCCTTATCCATTTGCCTCCGATTGGCAGATTGGAGGAGTCGAAGACTCGCCAGCATTCCCCCTTCCCCCTCGGCCGCTAGAGATTCACCTACGCCCTCGCCCCCGCCCGCTCCTTCCGCGACCCATCCTCAGTGTTATTGCAATATAAGTGAAATATATACTTATATTGCAAGAAATTCTTATCTAAACTAAAATTTAAGATACATAATAAGTTTCTATATACAAATGTGTAAAGGGAATGATAAATAAATGAAACTATGGATTAGAAAATTCATTGGCCACTATATACTAATAGTTTATATATGCATTATTTTACCAAATTCTAAACAATATTTTTTTACCAATTTTAATCTTTGACCTATGCCTCTCCGATAGTGATCTCCGCCTATACTTCAAACACAACCACCACCGCCATAGCATCTACCACCATTGCCAATAAGACCCCACCGATATCTACACTCCATCTCCTTCCTCCACCACACCTAATCTAGGGGGACGATCATACCCTACCACCAATTTAATAGTGGGGAGGATTTGGGAAGACACCCTGACCGATGAACCTATGATTTCATACACTCAAAGTCCCATGAAACTAGCTAAAGGATCCAAAAGATTTGTTCTACAAGGAATGCGGCCTTCATCCTTTATCCATATTTCTTGCACCTGTCATGGACAAAATGGACAACTACCATGGTTTCTCCATCATTGTATAGGTTCTAGGGAAGAAGACCTTCTTTTTCCACATACATGGATGGGTGATGAGGATCTAGTTGTCTAGAGGAGAGCTAAAACTATCCTAACTTTGTGAAGGGTTGTTACATGTTAGGTTCGCTAATGAACTAGAAATGAATCCTCACTAGACAAAGGCCCTTTGCTCTTTGTTAGTTATCGAGTTCTCACAAGGAGATGGACTCCTCCGATGGATGTAGGATGAGATTCCTTGTAAAGTGGATCAATATGGATAACTCTACTATACAGGGAGACACTGATAGAACAAAACTCTATCCATCATTGCATATTTCATAAGCACTCCCAAAGCTTTTGACAAGAAAGTAGTGGGGAACCCACTTGGAATGGCAAGGATGCACATTGAGATCTTAGTGGAAAAACCACACCCTCTTGTACTCATGATTGAACTACCTAATGGTGAGGACCTGGAGATCCACGTGGTGTATGAAGCACTACTACACCAATCATCTAGGTGATGTGTCATTGAACATAAATATGGATCTTTCTCAAGTAGAAGACCAACCACGTAGTAGGAACCACCTTTCAGAGAAAGGTCGACCAATGTTAGACCTAGAAGATAGAGGAAGTCTAGGGTGGTGAATAAATCAAACATGCCTAAATATGTTGGAACATGCACATAGGAAACAAGGGTGGTGGTTAAAAAGAAGGTAAAGATGGGAAACTCCAAATCCATGTATATCGGAGATGGATGGGATACTACTAGGCCACTAGTTGATATTGTTGAGAGGGTATTTGAGGTGGTTTCCTTCTGACAAACCAATGCTGGTGGGAATCCCTCGATTCTCAAATGACATTGAGAGATGATCGATCTTCATAATTCTCTCTCCTTACTAGATGAACTTTACTCTAAGACAACACCAAGGTGGATAGAATCACTTCGTATAATAGCGTAAGAGGAGGAAGTAATGTAGCCGAAATAAGAGGCATGCCAAACATTCCAAATAGGGGTAGAAGAGGAACCACCCCTAGACAGGGTGGACACAACTATGCTTAATTATGCACATCCTCACATGGAATGTGTGAGGTGCATCTTGGTCGTGGAAACAAACTAGATTTAGGAGCATAATTGATGAGAATGAAGCTTTGTGTTGTCTATTTGGAGACCTACATAAGCAAAGAAGTTTCTGATAGGATTGGAGGCCTATTCCCAAATGGTTGGGAGTTTGATTCAAACCTTACACATGTGGAGGTTGGTCCTATTGCTATAGGTTGGAATGCCAAGACATGGGATGTGCATGTGTTAGATTCCATGGATAAGATGGTTAATGCTAGCTATATAAATCCTAGAGGTTTCCAATGTATCCTCTCAGTTGTTGATAGAAACATTCTAAGGTATGTAGTAGAAATCTAAGTGAAGTGCTGGATAGTGTGAACCAAGTTGTGATACTCCAATAAGTGATAGGAGATTTCAATCATCTCTATAAAGATAGTGAAAATAAAGGAGGCAAGGAAATCCATCTCACTCCTAGAATGATTAAATGAATACATTGATGCAAACAATGTAATTTAACTCAACATGACATAGGTGATGTGACATGGAGCAACAACCAAGAAAGACACATTGCAAGCAACTTCAGTATGGTTAATGATGCTTGGCTAGAGATCTTCTCAGAAACCAACTCAATATTGGCAGTCATCCGAACAGTGATCACTCATGGTTGTGGGTGGATATCATGAAGGAGGAGTGAAGAGGAAGACCCATCAGGTTTTTGAATCATTGTCTTGACTGACCTAGATACAAGAACAATGTAGAGGAGGTTGTGACTAGAAATCACCAATATGTTGTGGCAGAGAAAATGAAAAGAACCAAGGTCTTGTTGAAGAAATGGTTTAGTGATCATATTTATATCAAGAATCTAGTTGAGAACTATAGACATCATTTTAATGAATATGCAATTGACTTGAGGCATGATTCTCTTCCAAATTTCCCATATGTGTAGATATGAGGTATCCAAGAAGTTGTTGCAAATGGAGAAGGTAGAAAAATAAATGTTCTATAGAGAAGATAGATGAACTGGATCTATGATGGAGACTAAAATGCTAAAACCTATTGCGTTGTTGTAAAAAGGAGTAATATTGTCGTGCCCCAATCTCATATTAAACGCAAACCACGGGATTAGGGCACGACAGGTGGGATTATCAAAAAATCAACCATTTTTTTTTTAAAACAATTAAAGATATTAGTACGATGAAAACTAACAAAACTACGGAAGCATTTCTATTAAATTGATAAGAAACATAGTAAGTCTACAGCATACAGCATTGTACAACACTAAAATAAAGCATAACAGTTACTTTACATCATTGTACATATTCTCTCTCTCACTCACACCTTGTCCCGAAGATCGAGGGGAATGGACTAAGAGACCTCTAACTAGTCTAACTACAAACCTTCTATTTACTAAGCGTTGGGATGAAACGATCCTTCTGACTCCTGCTGCTGATGCTGACCTGAAAATGTTTGAGTAGAGGGGTGAGCCTACTCGCTCAGTGAATAACATTTCATTTAGCTATCAATAAACAACTCGTCAGGTTTATTAACTGAAAATAAACAGATATACAGTTCAAGGAGAGCAGTTTTATTGACATAACAGTTATACAGATAATGATCACATTTTTATGCATCGACAGATATCTCAGATAAATAAACAGATTTATAAATTTACTGTGAACCTAATGATTTACTTATTCATTTTATTATTTTGCCCTAAATATAAGTAGTGTACTCTGCATATAAAGATCCGTAGCAAGTTCATGCTACGGTCCCACCGTACAAGACTTAGCGACACACCCGGGAAATGCTAAGTCTGACGCCAGCCCTGCTCTGCTACAGGACCACAGGCTCTCCGGCCTCAATGCACTACTCCGAGTGCTCTAGACTCCTCCTCTAACCTGAGCACACAGGCGGAGAGTCTCATGAGGATTACCACTGTGACTCCGCACAGATTAATGTTGAATAATCCACATTTTCTTCCAGTGCCACCGTGACTCCGCACGCGTTGTTGTTGGACACTGCATTTTCTCTTTCCTCGTTTGTCCGCGACACAAGCACGGATGATGTTGCAACACGAGTTTCACCCCTAAGTTGCAGATACCTCTTAGGGGTTCTACGGTGTTAGGGCACCTAAGTCTATACTTGATTAACAAATAACAGAAATAACACTTTATAACTGTAAAACACATAATTTCCTCTTTCTCAACATTTTTATCACACATTTCAAGTTCCAATGAACTTATTATACTATTACTGAAGCAATTAGACATTTAAAATGAGTTAAATAATGATTTCTAAATGAATTGCCACTCACCACTTGAAACTCGGCCGATCCCTATGGAACTCGGCCGACCGTTTCCCTGGTTCAAACTCGGTCGAACAAATCTCGGCCGACCAACTAGAAACTCGGCCGATCCCCTGGGGAACTCGGCCGACCAACTCACTGCTTGAAAAACCTACACAGGAAACTCGGCCGATCAGGACCAAACTCGGCCGACCAAAACACTGTTCGTATATCTAATTTAGGAAACTCGGCCGATCCAAGACTGAAACTCGGCCGATCCGGAAAACGCTATACAAAAGCCCTAAATAAGAACTCGGCCGACCAACTTGGAAACTCGGCCGAACCGCGTACAGGCAGAACACAAAAACGGCCTGCAGAAGTCGATTTCTCTCGAATCGACGGGCAAACTTCGAGCAAACAACACCAAACGATCACAAACGAGGTATATGACTAACCCGCACCTGAAAGGAAGAAAGGAACAAGCTAGGGTTGCTCTGAGCACCCCAATTCCTTGACCACTTTTCTTGCAAATGCAGCTCCAGCTGCAAAACTGATTCGATTCGACGGAGATGATGATCTACGGGAAGAAAGGACGACCTGCAACAATCGATCGGAGCAAAACGAAGCTCCAAAGCTTTTCCCTCCGCAGCTCCCTCTCTCTTTCTCTCTCTTTCTCTCTCGCAGGAACAGAACGCTTCCTGCGTTCTGCGTTTCTGAGAAATGAAACGAGTAGAGAAGAGGGGTAGGATAAGGGAGAAAACTTAGGGGCCAAATCGCAAATTTCTAAACTTTTCGCAAAAATTACAATCGGGTCCCTAGAAGCCCAAAAACTTGCAACTTTTGACTCGAAAGTCGGATTCGAACGATTTCTCTGGCAACGCTTTAAGTGTAAGATACTACACACTTTAGAAGCTAGAAAACACCCTAAGCACATATCATGTCCATTTTAAGCATTATTAACGAAAACAGGCTTATAACTTAACACATTAGCTAAACACATACTGAACAGCTTACTTACGTGATAAGCTCGACGCGGGTCGTAACAATTCCTCTTACCCTTATAAGAATTTCGTCCTCGAAATTCCTAGAAGAGAAAAGGAAACTTGCCACGCATCTCAGACTCTAGCTCCCACGTAGCTTCTTCAAGATTATGGTTTCTCCACAAAACCTTCACTAAGGGAATCTCGCGGTTCTTAAGCTTTTTGATCCGGTAATCAACTATCTGCACAGGTCCTTCAACATAGGACACATCTGTCCTAAGTTGCACCGGTTCTGAATCTAGAATCTTATCCGTACCAGGATGGCACTTTTTCAGCATAGATACGTGGAAGACATCATGAAGATTTGCCAACTCGGACGGCAAATCCAACCTGTAAGCTACAGGTCCAATCCTCTCGACAATAGGATATGGACCCATATATCTAGGGGTCAACTTACCCCTCTGCCATGTTGTCCTCTCTGACCACTCCTGCCACTAGACACTCCACCACCTCTGGAACCAGAAGCCACAGAAGAACTTGGAACATCATGGTATTGAGGCTGAAAAGCTTGTGATGCTTATTGTTGAAGCTGAGGACATTCCCTTTTTAGGTGTCCTACTTGTCCACAGACAAAACAACTTGGACCCCAACATTGTCGAGTGTGTGGTCTTCCACATTTGTCACATGGCGGTATTTCTTGTCTCTGGGGACCTGTCACTGACATTGACGACCCAGAAGATCGTCCACTAGACGCACTGCCCCATCTCCCTGGGTTGTATCCCCCTCTGCCTCTAAAAGTAGTGGCATCCTCAGATCTCTGCCTGCCAAAACAACCAAAGCCACGCCCAAGCTTAGAAAAGAAACCTCTACCTCCACCTCTGTATCCACCACTGGACTGTCCTCCACTGAACTCTGCAGATCTCTTTTTAGACTCGGGCACCCTATCAGCATTTACAGAATCTTCAACCTGTCTGGCAGCCTCAACAAACTCGCCAAAGTTCTCTCTGTTCCTCCTACTAGTAGCAGAAACTGTATGCCGGATCTCTGGTCTTAGCCCTTCCTGAAACCTTCTGCATCTCTCTATGTTATCGGGAACAAGCTGCGGACAGAAATTAGCCAACCGTGTGAAAAGCGCTTCATACTCTGTAACTGTCATGTTTCCCTGCTTAATATTCTGCAACTGCCTGATTTTCTCATTAAGAAAGGTGGGTGGATAGAATTTGAGATGAAACTCCTCAGAGAAATCCTGCCAGGAAAGCTCTGTACCTCTCCTCTTTTCTTCCACACCACGCCACCACAGCTCTGCATCACCTGTCAGAAGGTAAACTGCATGATTGATCTTCTTGTCTTCTGGAAGCTCCATAAGACGAAAGACTTTCTCAATCTGTCTAAACCACTCATCAGCCTCTGCGGGATCAGTGGTGCCACTGAACTCTGTGCCACCAAGCTTCTTTACAAGCTCATAAGATCGCATCAGATCTTTACTGCTAGTAGAAGAAGATTCTCGCCTATCAGCCTTGTACCTCTCCTTAGTTTCCAAGAACATTCTGTACATCCGGGATGCTTCATCCACGTGGTCACCACCACCTGGACCCAAGTACCGCGGATCAGGGCCAACATGGCTCTCAGCCTGATCATCACGATCAAAGCCTCTTCCTGCCATCTGCAATGATATAATAGAATATTTCCTATTAGAAAACTACAGATAGCAGAAAGACACTTAAACCTTAATCCTATTGGTCTCTTATCGTCCCCTGACCTTGAGTAACTAAGTACTCAAACCTAGGCTCTGATACCAAAAGTTGTCGTGCCCCAATCTCATATTAAACGCAAACCACGAGATTAGGGCACGACAGGTGGGATTATCAAAAAATCAACCATTCATTATTTTTTTTAAAAACAATTAAAGATATTAGTACGATGAAAACTAACAAAACTGCGGAAGCATTTCTATTAAACTGATAAGAAACATAGTAAGTCTACAACATACATCATTGTACAACACTAAAATAAAGCATAACAATTAATTTACATCATTGTACATATTCTCTCTCTCACTCACACCTTGTCCCGAAGATCGAGGGGAATGGACTAAGAGACCTCTAACTAGTCTAACTACAAACCTTCTATTTACTAAGCGTTGGGATGAAACGATCCTTCTGACTCCTGCTGCTGATGCTGACCTGAAAATGTTTGAGTAGAGGGGTGAGCCTACTCGCTCAGTGAATAACATTTCACTTAACTATCAATAAACAACTCGTCAGGTTTATTAACTGAAAATAAACAGATATACAGTTCAAGTAGAGCAGTTTTATTGACATAACAGTTATACAGATAATGATCACATTTTTATGCATCGACAAATATCTCAGATAAATAAACAGATTTATAAATTTACTGTGAACCTAATGATTTACTTATTCATTTTATTATTTTTCCCTAAATATAAGCAGTGTACTCTGCATATAAAGATCTGCAGCAAGTTCATGCTACGGTCCCACCGTACAAGACTTAGCGACACACCCGGGAAATGCTAAGTCTGACGCCAGCCCTGCTCTGCTACAGGACCACAGGCTCTCCGGCCTCAATGCACTACTCCGAGTGCTCTAGACTCCTCCTCTAACCTGAGCACACAGGCGGAGAGTCTCATGAGGATTACCACCGTGACTCCGCACGGATTAATGTTGAATAATCCACATTTTCTTCCAGTGCCATCGTGACTCCGCATGCGTTGTTGTTGGACACTGCATTTTCTCTTTCCTCGTTTGTCCGCGACACAAGCACGGATGATGTTGCAACACGAGTTTCACCCCTAAGTTGCAGATACCTCTTAGGGGTTCTACGGTGTTAGGGCACCTAAGTCTATACTTGATTAACAAATAACAGAAATAACACTTTATAACTGTAAAACACATAATTTCCTCTTTCTCAACATTTTTATCACACATTTCAAGTTCCAATGAACTTATTATACTATTACTGAAGCAATTAGACATTTAAAATGAGTTAAATAATGATTTATAAATGAATTGCCACTCACCACTTGAAACTCGGCCGATCCCTATGGAACTCGGCCGACCGTTTCCCTGGTTCAAACTCGGTCGAACAAATCTCGGCCGACCAACTAGAAACTTGGCCGATCCCCTAGGGAACTCGGCCGACCAACTCACTGCTTGAAAAACCTACACAGGAAACTCGGCCGATCAGGACCAAACTCGGCCGACCAAAACACTGTTCGTATATCTAATTTAGGAAACTCGGCCGATCCAAGACTGAAACTCGGCCGATCCGGAAAACGCTATACAAAAGCCCTAAATAAGAACTCGGCCGACCAACTTGGAAACTCGGCCGAACCGCGTACAGGCAGAACACAAAAACGGCCTGCAGAAGTCGATTTCTCTCGAATCGACGGGCAAACTTCGAGCAAACAACACCAAACGATCACAAACGAGGTATATGACTAACCCGCACCTGAAAGGAAGAAAGGAACAAGCTAGGGTTGCTCCGAACACCCCAATTCCTTCACCACTTTTCTTGCAAATGCAGCTCCAGCTGCAAAACTGATTCGATTCGACGGAGATGATGATCTACGGGAAGAAAGGACGACCTGCAACAATCGATCGGAGCAAAACGAAGCTCCAAAGCTTTTCCCTCCTCAGCTCCCTCTCTCTTTCTCTCTCTTTCTCTCTCGCAGGAACAGAACGCTTCCTGCGTTCTGCTTTTCTGAGAAATGAAACGAGTAGAGAAGAGGGGTAGGATAAGGGAGAAAACTTAGGGACCAAATCGCAAATTTCGAAACTTTTCGCAAAAATTACAATCAGGTCCCTAGAAGCCCAAAAACTTGCAACTTTTGACTCGAAAATCGGATTCGAACGATTTCTCTGGCAACGCTTTAAGTGTAAGATACTACACACTTTAGAAGCTAGAAAACACCCTAAGCACATATCATGTCCATTTTAAGCATTATTAATGAAAATAGGCTTATAACTTAACACATCAGCTAAACACATGCTGAACAGCTTACTTACGTGATAAGCTCGACGCGGGTCATAACAATAAAGGACGATATACATGCCTTGTTCAATCTTGATGGCTTTGTTATAAGAGGAAGCCAACAACTGGGTGAAGGGGCTGTGGAGTTTTTTTTGACAAGCTATACAAAAAACCACAATTTCCCCCACAATGATTTCTAGGTACCTGATTGATGGATCACAGAGGTCATGAATGATGACCTTTTATGGATTCCACTGATAATAAAATCAAAGAAGTTGCACTAAGCATTGGATCTTCTAAGGCCCTTGGGCCTGACATCTTAAATGCCAAATTCTTCCACAAAATGTAGCATATTATGGGAGGAGATGTATGTAGGGTAGTGAGGTGGTTCTTGGTTAGGGGTAGGATGATAAGAAGTATGAACCTTTGCTTCTTATGCCCATTACTCAAGAAGAAGTTTGTGAAAAACATAAATGACCTGAGACCTATTGCATGTTGTTGGATGATGTAAGAAATCATTATTAAATTTATACCAAGAAGACAGAAGGCCATCCTTCTTAATATCATATTTCCAGCCCAATCCACATTTAGCCAAGGGAGAAACATTGCAAATGGAGCTCTATTAGATACCAAATTCTTGTTGAAATTCAATGTTACAAACAAATACATGAATACTTGTGTGAAGATGGACCACTCTAAAGCTACATCAATGTCATTTTGGATGCTCTATGGAGGTGTAGGGAGAGAATGGACATTTTTCGCAAGTAGATCAACTTAATGAGAAATCTATTGAGGCCATATCTTTTTATTCTAGTGAATGGTATGCCCTATGACCTCTTTAAAGTGTCTAATGGTCTCAGATAGGGTGATCCCCTATCATCCTTACTCTTCACCATTGTCATGAGTGTCTCACTAATATGGTTAAAGAGGGTGAGATTCAAAAAAAGACTGAGGCCTTCAATGTGGGGGGGGGAGTAAAGTCACGACCCACATGATTTATGTTGATGCCATTTAATTCTTTCTTTCTAGAAAGACTAGGCTTCTTTGACATTTCAGGAAGGCAGTGAATAGCTTCAGGAAGCTGAATGGACTATTCATGAATGACATCAATTCGTGAGTCTACTTCTCTATATCATGTGACATAAGGAAGGCAGGATGAAAGAGGATCATTAGGATGCAAGAGGGTACCTTCCCTACTCAGTGCCTTAGTATCCCTCTGTTAGGTGGAAGGGGGAAAGTCTCTGACTATGCAGCATGTATAGACAATATAAAAGACACGATCCAAAAATGGATAGTCATGAATCTATATTTTTTGGAAGATTTGTGTTAATTAGATTAATCTTGTCCAACAAGATACAATATCGACCTTCATACTTCACAAGATCAGGTCAATCATGGGAGGTTTCCTTTGATTTGGAAATTGCATGCCATTGCACATAAATGTATTGTTAAATCTTATCATGAAGGAGGAATCAACTTGTTGGACTATGTTGATTGTTTCACCTTTGCTAGCACGAAGAGGACTCATGCCTTCTTGAGAATGTGAATGTTACAACCTATACCTTACTTTATTGGTAGATTGAGAGCTAAAGATAATCTTGGTGTGAATCACACCTTTATTAATGTTTTACATTATTAATTGTTTATTTTTTTAGATTAAACATGTTCTTTGATAAGTTAATAAAATATGTCTTGTGAATACAACAAGGTTTGGACTTTAGTAATGCAGCAACAACCCACACATGTTTCTAGAAAGATATTAAACAACATTCAAGGAATTAAAGAATAAAAAATATATTTGTTGATAATTTTGTAAAACATTTGCTTGAGAATCATAGAGATTTTAATAATGATACCAACTCAAAAGTAATGCGCAACATTGGAGTCAAAATGAGAGATTTATGACACTTTTAGTTTTCATGTAGAAATACCTTTGGTTGACAATCAATGGATAGGCTCAACAACCGATGGCTAGACAAACTCACAAAATGATGGTTCAATGGCAGATTGTTTGGTAGATTCAACAACCAATAGTTTAGAAGACTAAAAACTAATGGTTTTCCAGACTCAGCCAATGGTTCAACCCCAGTGATTTAACAGACTCCACAACCAATGGTTTGTCATACTCACAACTGATGATTTGGTAGACAACAAAGAATGGTTCAGTAAACTCAACAAACACTAGTTCAAAAGACTCACAACCCATGGTTCAACAACTAATGTTTTGGCAAACTCAACAACCAATGGTTCAACAGACTCACAAACTGATGGTTTTGAGCCATGTTGTTGCCCTTTACAACATGTCATGAATAATAACCATAACTTTACCTATACATATCAAAATTCGATGAAATTTGTTCTTGTAGATTATTTCTCCAAAACTCTACACAGATAAAGCCTAAACTATATAAAAAACAAGAACTAAAGGGCTATTTTTATGGTAACTTTGAGAAAGAATACAAAGGAGATGAGAAACTGATGGTATCACCTTATATTCGACTTGGTAAGTTGGTTTCAGCTATAGACTTCTTCTTCTCTTCATTTCCCTTAATTGCAATATTCTTATTCATTTACCAAAGGTTTCCTTTGACATTCATTCTATTTGGAATATCCTTATTTGTTTATTGAACCAGCGTCAGGCTGACTAGAGCTGTTCCTTGGATATTTGAGATCAAATCTAAGCTCACTTGACCAGAATCCACATTTACCTAGTTCAAACTCAAGATTAGTAAGCTGGATCAAGTTTTGATGAGTGAAAAATCACCTTTAAACCTTGATTTTTCACATCGATTAAGAATTTTTTTTATAAGAAACATGTATAACATTAATGAAATTTAGTGTTTTAGATCATTGAGCCCAAGCATGAGATTTTAGTTGACCTATTGATTATTTTAGTATATTTGTGATTCTATATTGATATTTTGAGATTCAGAATTATTTTCCATGAATTTGTAGTGAATGTTAAAAGTGGAATTAGATGCACCAATACCCCGAGTTTGCTCTAATATCTTCTATATTTAATTACATTGTGCATATGTGATCCAATCAATGATTGGTTCTAGTTAGATACTTCTGAAGCTCAAAGAATACTTCATTCTAGTATTTATCAATATGCTCAATTTATCAGTTCAAGTAGTATGTCTTATTGATGTCAATGATTTAGATTTAGTCCAGTGTACGTGAAATGTAAATAAAAGCATTAAGTACAGAGTTAAGCTAAGAATAGTACAATAGCAAGTCTATCAATGAAACTAAAGAATGAATCAGACATTATATGCCATGTACATTGCATAATCCATCACAGAGGTCTATAGCATGAAGGTTGAAATATTCTTACTGACTAGAAGAGTCCATGATGAGTTAGCCAGAGTGTGCAAGAGTTGTATGGGAAACTAAGACCAGAGAGGACAGTCTACTTAAAATAGTGTGGTACTCAACATCAACCAGATATTTTGGTGGTGCCCAATACAATTTAGTTAGTTCATATATTTCTTAATAGGTCATCCCTTATAGAACAACTGACACATGTAGTTAAGATAAGTGCTTTGACTCTCCACCCGAGTACCTACATTTAGAGGAGGAGTGTAGTTTTATCCGACCAACTATTTAGACATCGAGGCCAAATGTGGCAAGCCCTGTTGCAGACTAGGGATCTAGTTTAGTAGACTTAGAATCTTGGGTCTACTCTAAGTCTTATACGGTGAGATTGTAGCTTGCGGCAATACACCCACATGATGTGGTACACTCCATGTGGGTTAATGGAATAATAAAAAGTAATAAATTTTTTAATTAATGGATTTAGTTTACTTCTTTATTGCGACTATTATCAAAACTACTACCATGTTGGATGGGTTGTAATGTTTATTTGCTATGCTTGTATTCTTATGTATCAAATTCTAATAATAATACACATATGATTTATCATGGTTTCTTGTTGGTGTTCTACACATTGAGCCAGTAGCTCATAGAATCTATTAAAATCCTTTTCTGCAAGGGTCTAGCTCTGCATGAGGAATCAAAAGCTAGTTTTCATCAGGAGTAGATCAGCTTAGGTCTTGAGAGGAATAGCTAGTTAGTTATATGGTTTCCTATTCTTCCTATAGTCTTACGAATGTGAGAGGGAGGATTCAAAGTAGTTTTGTAATAAGATGTATTTGATGTTAATGAAAGAAAGAACTAGTTTCTTTCAGTTGATTATGATGTAAGACTAGAACTTAGTTGTGAACGTGTGATTCTTATGCTTAAATCAGATGTTATCATTTGTGTTGACATGATGTTTCATTAGTTCTATTAGTTTAATGAAAGTAAAATTTATGGTTGTTTTAGCTAGTGACTAAAAGTGAGTGGTTAGTTTAAGCCCTCTTTGAAGGGACTAAACCCTTGTTAGTGGGTTTGGGTCATGTCAAACAACTTGGTATCAGAACTGAGGTTTGAGACAAAGGTGGAAGATACCATTATGATTAGGATGTTTTCCCATTTTAACTACAATTTTGTAATATATATATATATGTATATATATACATATATATATATATATATATATATATATATATATATATATATATATATATATATATTATGGATATGAAGATGGCGGCAAGAGGACATGGTCATGGTGAAGAACAAGTTGAGATTCATTATGGCCCTAACCCTTAGGTGATGGTTCGTGGTGGAGAGGATAGAGATGAGGTGACCATGATGTATGGAATATTTTTGAAGATAAAAAAGAAATATAAGATGGACAAGAGTCTTCATCTTCTAGTAAATACCTGATGAGATCCTATGAGATGGTGAAGAAGCTCAGCGGAACTGAGTTTTCTGGAACAAAAGACGCAACTATGACATATGTATTGTTCCAACAAATGGAAAATGTTTTCATTTAGAGGACGAGAAGATCAAGCCCGCTATTTAGATAATTAAAAGAGATGTTGAGGTATGGTGGCGTGGAGTAGAAGATAAGAGGACAAATACGACGATGACATGGAAAGACTTTGTGGTTGTGTTTCACCTAAAATATTTTCCTCCTAGCTTCTTGAGTGATAAAATCAGACAACTGGAGAGTATTAGATAGTGCGGGATGACAGTTGGTGAGTATGATGCACATTTTAAAAATTGGCTAACTTCTGTCTGCATCTTGTACCTGATGACATAGAGAAATGTAGGAGGCTTCAAGCAGGTTTAAGACTAGAAATTAGACACAACATATCAGTAGTTGGTAGAAGGGATGGAGAAAACTTCAACTAGTTTGTGGAGGTAGAAAGACGTATTGAAGAGCTAGTTAATGATGATAAACATTCTATGGATAAAAAGTGATCTAGAGATTTAGGTAGAGGAGGACAAAATAGTGGTGGATAAAGTTTTGGTGTTGTATTCTTTTCCAAAATAGGAGGTCTAGTTTATTTTGGAAGGCAAGGATCTTTGAATGATGTGGTATCTTCTCATAGAAGGGGAACATCTATCCCTAGGAGATGGAATCCACCACCAAAGTGGACACTTTAATCAAGACCATCAATATGATTACTATTAGAGACAGGATCACAAAGACAAGATATGGATGTGTGACACTTGTGACAACGCACACTCTAGTTAGTGTTCGGGAACTCATTTTCAATGATGCATTATTATGGATAGATGGAACAATTTAAGATATATTGTCTAAAGCTTCATATCACACCAATACAAAATTCACAATCACAATCTATGATCAGTGTTATCATTATCATATACTTACTTTGTCTCTGATATCTAGATTGAACTCGAGGCATGGAATTGTCATCCTGTCAATATTCAATCCATGTTCCTTGAACTAGAGTAGACTGTCTGAGATGCATGCGAGTTCACATATCACATATCGAATCATATGGGTACGACTATACATTACTCAGTCTCATTTATCAAGAGGCCTGGATATCAAACTCATGTAGGGGGGACAAATCCCATCTACATCACTCACACTCAAATCCCCATGTATCACATATACTCAATCATGACTATTATGTCAATCCTTATTTAGGGTTACTTTGGATGATGTCAAAGTATGCCTAACGACATGTGATGAATGTAGTAACTTCAGGGATAAGAACCACAATCACCACTATCTCTTTCGCAGTTGATTCTGACTACCATTCTATGGTCTCCATGTATCACTCTCATGGTGGATCTTTCTGATAAACTGTTATCTAACATGTACTTGTGTGCATGACTTGATATCACATATCATGACTAATGAGACTCTGTCATCAGTCAACACACACTCTAGTCATATGTATTACTGTTGTCTATTTTGCTTTGACAGTAACATTTGACTAGGGACATAACAAGAATGTATGCACTCTTAACATCCATATGATATCATTTTTCAAGTCACGTACTTAAATACATACATCATCGAGTAATATCATTATTTAAACATATACTTATGTATGTGTCATTATCTCAAGACTGAGACAAACATAATAGATGGAATTACCTTTATTATAATCAAATCATGTATTTAACGCCATATTCCAATAATCATATGATTGTCTCTCTGGGCATACATACTAACATACTCTCACTTGCACTTAGAGCCAATCACCCACAAATCCTATTCCAAGTGATCTTAACATGTCCATCATGTTTCTGCTAGACAAGCACTTTTATAGCAGGTAGAGCAACATTTTTGCTTCAAGTCAGTATTTTGCAAGTTTCACATCTCCTCGATGTATGACTACTCATATGATATGGAAGTGTCATAGTATGTTGTCTGAGATTCCCAGTCTAAATTGTAGCTCCATTGTTGTCATCTATATTTCTACTATGTCATCAATAGTTGGAACCTCACACAAGTTCACCTATATGAACTTCTTGATCCATACAATATTCTCTATTGTTCTCATAACACAGAGATACTTGACTTCTATTCTACATTTGAACAAATATTATTATCTCAAAACCTTTTCCATCTTATAGTTCTTATTTAATATCAAACAAAAACATATACTGTGATCATTAATTTTATTTGTCATTTCGAAAGCTCTCATCGGTGTAACCCTTTACACCCAACTCTTCCTTTTTACCATACACAAGGAACATATCCTTTTAGTGCTTCACAAGCACCTAAGGATGTTCTTTTATGGTAGTCCAGTGACTCTCACTAACATATGACATATACCCTCTTGTCATATCCAATACATACGAGATTGCTAGATAGGTATACATAATATACATATATATATATATATATATATATATATATATATATATATATATATATATATATATCCTCTCATTTCGTCCAATACATATGAGATGACTGGATAACCCCTCATCATATCCAATACATATGAGGTAATGGGATATCCCCTCGTCATGTATAATACATATGAGAAATGAGATAAGTACATAACATTGGATTCAAGATAGATCTAATTGAGAATGCATATAGTATCTATTCCAAGTGTTCATGTTCTTCATAAGAACTGGGATACTAGACTCCTAAGAGACTAACCCCATGGAACTTGGATAAGTTTTCTTTCATTGAGACTTGCATGTTGAACCCCTTTATCATCTTGCCAATGTATGTGCTTTTTCTTAGGTCAAGAAGCTATATATATCTATCTCTATAGATCTCATTCTCTATCACATATAGCTTTGTCTGATCCCTTCATACAGAAGGTACTTTCCTTGCCAGGTTTTAACACATGCATGATTAAGGACGTTAGTCCCCATCATTATTTGGAATATAAATATGCTCCCACTAAATATTTTGTAATCACATATTTCATCTTCATTTTGACTCAAGTCAAACTCTTTGACTGTCTTGTCAAACAGAAGAGTCCAACTCTGAGATGTTTGCTTCAATCCACAGATTGACCTTTGTAGCTTATAGAATTTATTTGCATTATTGGATTTATAAAACCATTAGGTTGTGTCATGTACACACCCTCTTAACTATTCTAGTTAAAGAATGTGGTTTTAATATCCATATGCCAAATCTCACAGTCATACTAAGATGCAATAGCAAGCATGATCCTAATGGACTTAACCATGGTATCTGGTGAAAGACTTCATCATGTTCAACACCTTGAACTAGTTTGAAACTCTTTGCAACCAATTTTTCCTTCCATGTTGGTCTTGTTACAAAGACCCAAATGCACCCTATGTGTTTTTACCCCCCTTCAGGTGGAACCAACAAGGTCATACCTTGTTGGTGTACATGAAGTCCATGTTAGATCTCATGGGCTCAAGACATTTCTCAGACTTTGATTCCTTAATAGATTTTTAGTTAATTTGTTGACTCATCATCTATGATCAACTCACCGCCCTTTTGAGTTATAAGATACCATAATATTTCAAACTCAAGGCATGTTCTGCTATAACTATAAGGTTTTGTGTTACATAAGGAACTTGAGATTCCAGAACAACTTGTGATTCTCATTGTTCCCACAGTACCTCTTTTAGGTTCAATATTTTCTTATTTGTCTTGAACATTTTGAGTTCTACTTTTACTCCCAAAAATTTCTTTGGAACTAAGTTCCTCTAACGAATACAACCATCCTGGCAACAAACACCTTTGTTGTTGGATTGGAATAAAAATAGTATTCAACAAAATAATGTTTATGTGATTTATAAATGACAAAGCTTTTAAGAAACTATTTTCTTTCATAAGATTAAATCTTAATCACTATAAAAGACATATTGGAACACTTCCCATGACATATCTCATATGGTGTCTTTTGAACCAATTTAGATGATACATTATTTTACTGTAAAGCATGTACCCAAAAGAAATTGGAATATCACCTAGATTTTATTGATAATTACACAATGACTTAACAGGGTGTGATATATCCATTCTGAGACATCATCATGTTCCAGGTGGAGCTCATTATGATATACTATCACAGTCTCTCCTGAAGGTCCTCAAACTCTTGGTTTAAAATATTTCAACATCGATCACATTGAAGTATCTTAATACCTTTACCAAGTTAGTTACATACTTCATTACAATCTCCTTGAACACTTTTTTTAGTGAAGTTGGGAGGCTGTCTTATTCATCCCACCCTCCCCTTGAGAGCAAAAAACAACTGAGGGTTACATTTACTAATTAAGCATTCAGAAGTAAACAAGGTAGTACTACTACCCTTATAGGATTCACTAAGAAGGAGATCATTGATCTCACTTGGTGGAGTGTCATACTGACAACTCTTCGTATGGCTTTTTAAGTGGTACTTCACTAGGCCATCAACTAGCTTGTTTCTCTCTCTACTGATATGAACGATCTCCCAATTTGGCCTCCTATTATCTTGAATGATCTTAATAGCCTTCGCATATCTCAAATTGTTCTAGATCGGCTCATGAATAAGAAGCACAACAACCTTGGAGTCAGTTTTGATGATGGCTTTGAGAACATTGTGGCCTCCCGCCGTATCCATAGCAAGTTGAATTCCTAGAAGTTCAGCCTCTAGGAATTCATTAGTATGTAGCTGCGTAGCGATCCCTCCTCTCCAGATACCTTGGTTGTCTCTGATGGCCAAGGCACATATGATCTGGTTTTTCTTAACCACTGCATCACAATTAAACTTGAGAATACCAGTGGATGATCTTTCCCAGGTAATCGCCTTGCCCTTTGTCTCCATCTTCTTGGCATGAGCTTCAACAGTAAAAGCTTGATGTTGAGATCTCACTTGTCTAATGATATACTTGCTCTGCATGGGAGTGGGCGGGATTTCATTCTTGAAGATATGCTTGTTCTTGTAGGTCCAAATATGCCAACATGCCGTTAAGAAGATTGGTCGAGTGTTGTCTTTGCTGTGACTGTTATCTAGGAACCAACTTTTACAGTCAGATGTATTGAAGAACATAGATAAGTCCCTACCAATGAAGAGGTCCTCCTAGTCAACTTTAGCAAATTTATAGTCACGTAGAGCATGGATCTAGGTTTCACTGGCTTTAGTGCATCTTGAACATTGACTATCAACACTAATCCTCCTTTGCACCCTTCTTGCATTAGTTAATAAGGCCTCATGCATGATGAGCTAGGAGAAAGTCTTAATATGGGAGGAAGTCTTAAGAGACCAAATATCCTTCCAGTTTCTAGTAGTGGGGAGGCCTTTCCCTTCGATCAGCTTTTGGTAGGCAAATTTTGTTGTAAAGTTACCATTTGGGGTCAAATTCTAAACTCAAATGTCTTCTCCATCTAAGTACATGGGTATAGGAAAAGTGGTAATCTTGTTAACTATCGTTGAAGGTAGCCACACATTCAGAAAACTCATGTCCCACTGACCATGGAGGTTCACCATGCTGCTTACTTTCAGACCCCCCAACTCCTCAGTGACAGGTTTAAGCACATGCTTCTTCAGCCTACACCCATTGTGCCACCACACGTCGTCCTAGGTGCTGATCGAATGGCCATTCATAGGTAGGATGTAGGTGTTCTCGTTGATGAAAGATTTTCCTATAATTGCAACACGCCCAAGTCTTGATAATGATCCGAAAGTTGAGGGCTTAACCATTTTGTATCATGATCTCATGTCTCTACACCGTAGAGTATCTCGGGCAGTACTGAGGTCCCACGAGTCTTTATAGATGAGAGCTTGATTCCATTCGTGCATCCTTTTTAAACTGAGGCCTCCTTCAGATTTTTTGCAGCAGAGTTTGTTCCAGGCAACGAGAGAGATGGGATTGGCTTTCTGAGCTCCACCCCAGATGAAGCGATGGATAGCATTGTCAACTTTATCATATAGATGTAAGGGGAATATAGCCATTTACATGACATAGGTGGGCAAGGTAGATAGAGTTGCTTTGTCCAAGTAGACTCTATCGGCAAGAGATAAGCTTCGAGCAGACCAAGCCGAGATATGAGAAGAAATTGCATCCAAAGCACTGTTGTAGGTTTGTTCTTGAACACTTAAAAAGATTAATACTTGTATTTCATTAAATAGAAATATCATATTTACTGATAGCATCAATAAATATAATGAGGTAGCAATAACTACCTTTAACATTCATTCTAAAAGGTCTATATACATTAGTATGTATGAACCCTAAAAGAACAATCACTCTCCCACTACATTTAGTGAAGATGCTTGTCATATTGCACAACAAATAAGATATGCATCTCTCTATTGGTTCAACAACCAAAGAGTCTAGATAACCATCATATGGATTCTAGACATGCACTTCTCATTTATGTGCCTTACATGACAATGCTATAGGCATTCATAGTTTGAGTCATCAAGTAATTCAATATATGTGCAATACACATTTGTCTTTACAACTATCTAGTATAGTTTACAAGACATAGGGCATTTCCATACAAGATATCATCTTTTAAATGAAACATCAATACAATATTCTTGTCCATACATGATACATGATGTTTTATTCAAGGGAAGGTACATAATAGAAATTTACTAATTATATTACATGCCCATGAATGACAACTTACAATTGTAGTGGCAGAAACCCTTGCTCCATATAGTTCTAGCTTACTCTTCATTGGATCATGAAGTAGAGATCTCTGTCAATTTCTTATTCCTTTATTCCTTTAAGTGTAAAGGACATATTCTTTTTGCACTTACCCTTCTCCTAATTTGAGTGAAAAATACTTAGACTTTAGTTTAGCCTCAGAGTACTTCTTGGTCTTTGCCTTTGCCCTTTGGACTCACTTTCGCTGATCTTTATGATGGATTTTTCCTTCTTCTATCTTGCTTTGGCATCAACATGCCATGAAACTCAAACAGTGCTTTGGCCAAGTCACTCAAGTGGTATCACTTGATAAACTAGATATATGATCCATGAAACTCTTACAGAATCATACCCATGGTCAACTCTTGACCTCAAAGAAATTTCAGTTACTCCACATGCCCAATCATATTGAGTATATGGGGCTTGACTAGATCTCCCTCTCTCAGTTTGCACTCAAACAATTCTTTGGAGACATTATACCTTACATTATTCTTTAAGATGTGTTACCATATCGAGAATGTCCATGTATCATGTTGTTCATGCAACTCATAGTTCATACAACATAGCATAAGGTACTCAATGTCTATGGCATAATTGGCATGCTTCTAGTAAGCATACATTTATCCCTTAAATGCATTTGGAGTGGGTTCCTCTGGCTCTAGTCTTTTAGGGACCTAGAGCTTTTACTCATGATTGAGAAAACTTCTCAAAGTCCTTAACCACATGTGAAAGTCAATCATGTTTGGTTTTATCCTTCTTAAGGATTGATCACAATAAGAATGTATTTGTGTTTGACATTTGATTCTACAAAGAAACATTGCAACTTTTCAAAACATTTTTGATTTGATAAGATAATGATATTAATTAGGCCTTTAATTAATTATCACTCCCATTATTTAGTTCAAATTGATAATCCTAATGTATCAATTTAGAAGATTGCAACATAAAATCTTTTAGTGATCCAAGATCCAAAACAATTGAATTATTACCTGGAAATTTAGTGAATGTCCATAACTGACTATGACATCTCAAGAAAAGCGCGATGCCTAGTCACACATCATTGCTACCCAAGTAATTCGGAAAGTTGGAGAACAAATTCAAGCTACAATATATGATTCATGTTACCATGATCGTATAGTTCCTTTGTCTCTGATATCCATATTGAACTCGAGGCATGTAATTGTCATTCTCTCAACATTCAATCCATGCTCCTTGAACTAGAGCAGACTATCTCAGATGCATGTGAGTTCACATATCACATATTGAATCATATGAGTTCAGTCGTACATTACTCAGTCTCTCTTATCAAAAGGCCTAGATATCAAACTCATGTAGGAGGGAGAAATCTCATGTACACCACTCACACTCAAATCCCCATGTGTCACAAATACCCAATCATCATCGTTACGACAATCCTTATCTAGAGTTACTTTGGATGATTTCAAAGTATGCCTAACAACATGTGATGAATGCAGTGACTTTAGGCTAAGAAATACAATCACCACTATAAATTTGAGAGATGATTCCGACTACCATTCCATGGTCTCCGCGTATCACTTTCATGGTGGGTCTGTCTGATACACTGTTCTCTAACTCATACTTGTGTGCTTGACTTGATATCACATATCATGACTAATGAGACTCTGTCATCAGTTAAGACACACTCTAGTCTTATGTATTACTATTGTCTATTTTGCTTTGATAGTAACATTTGACTAGGAACATAATAAGAATGTATGTACTCTTAACATCCATATGATCTCATTGCTCAAGTCACATACTTGAAGACATATGTCATCGAGTAACATCAGTCTTTAGACATATACTTACGTCTGTATCATCATATCATGACTGACACAAACATAATAAATGAAATCACCTTCATTATTATCAAATTAGGCATTTAATGTCACATTTCAATCATCATATGATTGGCTCTCTAGGCATACATACCAACAGAGGCATGCTCCATCAGGAGGATAAAGTTCTTTAGTGGGTCAGGCTATAGAGGTGGAGCACCTGAGGTGGAGCACCTAGTAGCAACAATGGGCAATGAGGACACCAATGTAGAGGGAGAGATACAAGAAAATTCTTCTCTATGACTCAATCATAAGGAGTAGTCTCACCCAGAGTTTTCACAGGTGAAATGATTCTCTTTAATAAAATTCAAGTTACAATACTAATAGATCCTCATGCAACACATTCTTTTATTTAGAGATCAATGGTTAGATGATTAAACCTTTTAACACATTATTTGTCTTATGAATTTATGCTAAGAGTATTGTTTAGTGAGACAAAAATTTGTACAAAAGTATGTCCCAGTTCTCTTTTGAGTTTTAGTTGACATACCATAGTAGTTAATATCATACCCTTAAACATTAATTATTTTCAAATAATTTTGGGTATGGATTGCCTTGAGATGTACCATGTCCAATTGGATTGTTGGAAGAAAGAGGCTATCCTTCAATACGGTGGCTTTACCTATGTCTTCACTAGAGAAAAAAATTCTTGCACATGTTCATACTATCAACTATTGTATTTGATAAGATGATGGAAAATGGGTTTGAGGCCTTTTTAGCACATGTAGCAGATGCAAATGCAGAGAAGAGAATAGTTCTCATAGAGGATGTTTCCATAGTATTTGGGTTTACAAACATTTTTCCCGATGAGTTACCTGGTATACCTCCTAAGATAGATGTTGTCTTTAAGATACAAATTTCACCTAGTAGTCACCCAATATCATTACCAACATATATAATGTTACATGTAGAGCTAAAAGAATAAAAAAACCCATTATAGGAGTAACTAGATAAGGTTTTTATTCTAATTAGAACATCACCTTGAGGAGTTCTATTGCTTATTGTGAAAAACAAAGATGGAACTATGCGGTTATGGATATACTATAGGAAGATGAACAAGATAACCATTAAGAACAAATATCATTTGCCTAGGATTCATGATTTATTTTATTGGTTGTGCAGAGTAACAAACTAATGAACTTTCTGGACGTGTCTACTCCGAGTGGCAAAATACTCACAACTTTACAGAAAACTAATGAACTTTCTCTTAAATATGAAAATCATGATATGCCCTTTGAATTCATTCTCTTAACTATGGAAGACTTTGATGTTATACTTGGTATGGACTGGCTTTACACATACCATGCTCACATTGACTGTAGAAACAAGACGGTCGTTCTCTCTCAACCTCATTCTTATCCTGTGAAAATCCCTAGAGGAAGTGGATTCTGTAATAATATTATAATCTCCTCTCTTAAAGCTAAAAAGCTCATTTCTAAGGGATGTAAAGTTTTCCTCGCATTAGTCTCAGAGACCAGTCCTAGTAACGGGCCTGTAGAAAGTCTGGAGGTGGTACGTGACTTCCCTGATGTTTTTCCGGAGGAGCTTCCTGGGCTGCCTCCAAATAGAGACATTGAGTTCTCCATAGATCTTCTTACTGGAACCACCCCGATTTCTAGGGCACCGTATAGGATGGCTCCTGCTGAGCTGATGGAGTTGAAGAAACAGTTGCAAGAACTTCTCGACAAAGGCTTCATTTGTCCTAGTGTCTCCCCCTGGGGAGCTCCTGTTCTTTTTGTTAAAAAGAAGGATGGTTCTATGCGTATGTGTATTGACTACCGCATGTTGAACCAAGCTACTATTAAAAACAAGTATCCCCTTCCTCGTATTGATGACCTTTTCGATCAGCTTCGTACTGCTAAAGTTTTCTCAAAGATTGATCTCCGTTCTGGATACCATCAGCTCAAAGTCAAAGATTCTGATATTTCTAAAACTGCTTTTCGAACTCGTTACGGGCATTACGAATTTCTGGTGATGCCTTTTGGGTTGACCAATGCACCAGGGGTATTTATGAATCTGATGAACAAAGTCTTCCAACCCTATCTTGATGAGTTTGTGGTCGTCTTCATTGATGATATCCTGATCTATTCTGATTCTATGGAAAAACACCGTGAACACTTACGATCAGTTCTTGACATTCTTCGAACCCAGAAGTTTTATGGAAAACTTTCAAAATGTGAGTTCTGGATAGATAAGGTTATGTTTCTTGGGCATGTCATTTCTGGAGGTAGTATATCGGTTGATCCCGCCAAAGTCTCTGCTGTACTTGATTGGCAACCTCCTCATAATCCTTCTGAAATTCGGAGTTTCTTGGGTCTGGCCGGATATTATCGTCGTTTTATTCCAAATTTCTCCAAAATTGCACTCCCTCTAACCAAGCTTACTCGGAAGGACGAGCATTTTATATGGTCAGATACTTGTGAGTCTAGTTTCCAGCAGCTAAAGCAGAAGTTGACGTCGGCTCCTGTCCTTGTTCTACCTTCTGGCAACGAAGGGTTTTTGATATTCACTGATGCCTCGAGGAATGGGTTAGGATGTGTCCTGCAGTAGAATGGTAAAGTAGTGGCCTTCGCTTCTAGACAGCTAAAACCCAATGAACTTAATTATCCCACCCATGATTTGGAATTAGCTGCAATCATTCATGCCCTCAAGATCTGGAGGCATTACCTGTACGGGGCAACGTTCGACATCTTCACCGACCACAAAAGCCTGAAGTACATCCTGACTCAGAAGGACTTGAATCTGCGTCAACGACGATGGATTGAATACCTAAAGGACTACGATTTCACTATTTCCTACCATCCGGGTAAGGCAAATGTAGTCGCTGATGCCCTTAGTAGAAAAAGGGCAGTATGTGCATCTCTTTCTGTCCCCGAATGGAGGAACATGGAGGATCTAGTGGGCTGGAAGCCGTAGTTTTTGTCTGATCGTGTGCATGTCAATAACATTTCCATCACGTCCAACCTGCATTTCAAACTTCTTGAGGCACAAAAGGCTAGTCTAGATCTTGCAGAGCTCTCTTCCCTTCTGTCAAAGCCGCAAACACATCTGGCCGTGGGTCTGGATGGAGGTCTCCGTTACAAGAATCGTATATGGGTTCCTGAGCAGTCAGCTATAAAGACATCAATCCTAAATGAGGCGCATGGGTCCAAGTACACAGTTCATCCAGGCACAACAAAAATGTACAAAGACCTACAACGTCAGTTTTGGTGGAGGGGCATGAAGCGTGATATTGCCGATTTCGTGTCCAGGTGTTTGACATGTCAAAGGATTAAGGCCGAACATCAGAGACCAGGCGGTCTACTACAACCCCTCGAGATTCCGGAATAGAAATGGGAACACATCACCATGGATTTCGTGGTGGGATTACCCAGGACCAGGAAGGGATACGACGCTGCATGGGTCATCGTGGATCGTCTCACTAAATCAGCTCATTTTCTTCCTGTGAAGACTACCGCAAAGGTTTCTGAGTTGGCAGATCTCTACGTACGGGAGATAGTACGCCTACATGGAGTTACAGCATCTATTGTCTCAGACAGGGACCCAAAGTTCACTTCTAAGCTATGGAAGCAGGTTCAAGAGGAATTGGGCACCAAGTTGAATTTCAGTACAGCTTACCATCCGCAAACAGATGGGCAGTCAGAACGTACAGTACAGATTCTGGAGGACCTTCTACGAGCTTGTGTTCTAGACTGGGAAGGCTCGTGGGACTATTACTTGCCTTTAGCAGAGTTCGCCTATAATAACAGCTATCAGGAAAGCATTGGGATGCCTCCCTATGAAGCTCTTTATGGTCGACCATGCAGATCTCCTTTACACTGGGATGATGTCGGAGAGCGTACCCTGATGAAATCCGAGGAGGTGCAGTTGTATTCTGATAAGGTTGCATTGATTAGGCAGAGAATGAAGCGAGCACAGGATAGGCAAAAGTCTTATGCAGATGCTCACCGTCAAGAACGTCAATTCAAGGAGGGTGACCATGTATTTCTGAAAATCCGACCTATTCGAGCTTTGGCCAAGAACAAAGGAAAGCTCAGTCCTCGTTATGTTGGACCCTTCGAGATTCTAGAAAGGGTTGGCGAATGTGCCTATCGTCTTGCTTTGCCAACTCAGTATAGTGCCATGCATAATGTGTTTCATGTATCTAATCTGAAGCCCTATGTCAAAGATTCCAGTCATATCTTAAATCATGAGCCTCTTGAATTGAAGGATGATCTGTCATATGCTGAGTCCCCAGTCAGAATTCTCGACTTCAAGTCAAAGGAGCTTCGCAGTAATCGTCAAATTGAAATGGTGAAAGTTCTCTGGAGCCACCATGATGGAACAGATGCCACCTGGGAGCTAAAGACCGAGGTTGAGAAAAAGTATCCATATCTTTTCCAGGATGCTTGAATTTTGGGGACAAAATTCTTTTTAAGGAGGGGAGAATGTGACAGAGTGAGTTTTTAAATATATTATTATTTAATTCCTCTCTCTTACAATTGTAATTGTTCCATTTATGCCCTTGATCATCTCTCTCAATAAATTGATTTAGTGGATTATTAATTTCACTTAAGACCATCCATAATGGTACATAAAGTCAATAATACAAGTATCATGACATTAATCAATTGACATAGTCAATAATCGAATTGGGACTCTAATTTTGCACCATAGCTAAATCATAGCATTATAAAACTATGCCTAAAATCTCATTACAATTGGAATTACCAATTGCGAGTTATTTACTTTTGAATTTTGGTGTATTATATCACCTAAACTAGCCTAGGACTAAGGTTTACAATTAATTTGGACATTTAATTGTCACGCGGCCCATCTTTCCCTTTGCTTGGGCGCGGCCCTTTGCTGGGTTTGATCTCAGCCGTTAGATCTGAAGGCCGCGGCTCCATCTCGATCCAAGGGTCCAGGACCCCGTCTTCCACCTCCCGCTTCCTTCGGCTTCGACCCCAGCTGGACGCCAATCTCAACAACCACCTCACGCGCCTGAACCCCACCTCCTCCTCGCGAGATCTTTGGAGGACCAACTCCTCTCCTCAAACCGAACCCAACGACCCTCACCACGTCATCCCTCTCCACCGGATCAGGGAGAACGATCCCCCGAGCTCTCGCGCCTCTCACTGGCGGCGGCAGCCAATTTAGGGCTCTCCTTGCTAGCACCCCCCACTCCTATTTAAGGAGTCCAGTAGCTACCCAACCTACCTTTTAGTCTCACGAACCCCTCAATTGCAACCGAGATCACCCCTTACTCCCTGACCTCAAGCACCCCCTGCTCGCCGGACTTCAACCTCGTCCTCCCTCTAGCGGTCCTCTCCTCTCAATCACACTCGACCGCACCATCTAGGAGTCTCGGCGAGGTGACCGACATCCTCGGTTGGAGCCGCGAAGGCCTTGAACTCCGGGTCGACAAGCCGCTGCAACCAAGCTCGAAAGCTTCACCGCGAGCAAGGTAGGAGCCTGCTTGGAGCCGAAGGAGGTTCGTGAACACTTCAGCAGACCTCCGCGAAGCTGTGGACTCCCTCAATCCAACCCGAGGGCAGGTAATTCCCAACTTTCCTCTTCGGCCTGTGCTAGCCTGTCTTGAAAGGAAATCGACACCTAGACCACCTTCTCCGACGAGCCTGACCTCCCCACAACCATCGTGAACCTGCGAACTCAACCCAATGACCAGAGTAGTCCAGTTCATCCTAGAAATAGGTCTAGCTCTCCCCCGATTCCTCGCTGCAGCCATGGCGCGAGCAGGAACATTCGGATGGGTGATTTCCCTTTCTCACCCTCACCCGGACACGAGCCCAACAGGAAGGAGTCAGGGGTATTCCTGACATTTCAGTGATCCTGACCCCGCTTAGACGAGCGCTTGCTCGTGGGTCAGTGAGAGGGTCCGGTTGGTCGGATCCCTCGCATGATCCGCGAGTCAGAGCTCGCAAACCTTTTTTATTTTCTTTTAAATTCTTTAGAATTTTCCTGATTGGTCAGATCTTAAGAAAACTCTAGAAAATGGTAGGATTATCAGAAAATATCGAATAAATATACCATTTTCATCAGAAAAATCCAAGCTATCTAAATAAAATATAATCATGACCTGGATCTGAACCCTTTTTGAAAACTATGGCGAACCATCTCTAATGACCTTTTTAATACATTGTTTTGTGGAATAAAGGTTATAACTGATTTTATTTCTATCTTGGGAAGATTTAAATCCTAATTATGATCTTGGTCATAATGTTACTCAAAATCGTACCTAAGGAAGATAGTTGATGTAATAATGGAGAAGAACCCTAAATTCTAGGTTTCTCACCTCATCATGATTATGAAGTACAATTTATGGAAACCCTAATAACTGAAATGTCCTTTTATAACCTGGACTACTCTAATCTCAGACCCCAACTCGGAATCCTATATATATCCTAGGTGACCCCTCTAAATGACCTAAACCCAAATAAGAAGCCCTAATGTGGAATAATGAGAATCCATAGTAACTTAGGGTTTTGTTTACATTTCAGGGTGATCTATTATCTTCTCCTAACTTAGGACTTGTGGAATCCAGATCTGAGATTTAGAGGTACGTGGATATAATTATATGACTAGTTTTTGCTGGATGTTAAGTATATGTAATTGTTTGCATGAAATTGATATACATTGATGGATGTTGATATATGATTAGTTGATGATTTACCGCCTTGAACATAAAAGAATATAATTGAATATAAGTGAAATGTAGTTACTAGTGGTGCTCATTAAACTCCCTATTAGAGAGGGAAAGCTTTAATGTTGACTAGCACCTCCCTAGAGTACATGGTATACGGGGAGATCCCTAGAGTACAAGGTACACGGGGAAGGGCCCACTATTTATGCAATTATGTGCTAAGTCCACCATAGTAATGCATGTTCACTATAAATGAGGCTAATAACTTGGGATTACCTGATTTTCTGCCCTTAAATAACGTTTTCTTTCTTCTTATTCAATTCGAGTATTTTATATGCCAGCATAGTATAGCTTTTATTCCACGTACCAACTTTGTTGATGTTTTTGTTTCTCGTATTTTCTAGGTACAAGGAACAATTGATGATTAAAGTGCAATGCATATTCAAAGTACATGAAGGCACAAATAATAAGCGTGGAGGATTTATTAGATAGACCTAGTCCTCTCATCTCTTTCTTGCTAGATGCTAGTTTATTTCTTTCACTAGATTATGTTGAGGATGATTGAGATCCAATGTAATAATCATAGACTTATTCTTCTTCTTTCTCCAGTATCAGTATGTATGACTTTATCTTATATTGTTGAATGAAATGTTGTGTGGCTATTTGCTATGATGTGAACTTGATCTTGGCTTATCTCTGATTTAAGTTGGCTATCTTGATTTCTATTATTTTCCCTTTTGACATTTATAGATATGAGTGCACGCATATCTGTATATGTCACTAAGGAAAGTATGTAGAAATTGGGGTCGTCACACCTTGGGAACAGTTTGATGTTTAGCACTGCATTTCATCCTTAGACAGATGGACAATTAGAGTGTATAGTGTAAACCCTATAGGACATGCAGAAAGCATGCATACTATAGTTCAATGGATGTTGGGATGGTCACCTTAGTCTTTCTGGATTTTTCTATAAAAATAGTTATCATTCCAGTTTAGGCATTGCCCCATATGAAGATCTATATGATATAAAGTATAGATCCCCTATTTTTTGGTTTGAAGTTGGTGAGAGGAAAATTAGGTCTAGAGTTGGTGCAAGAGATAACATAAAAGATATATGTTATCAAATAACAACTAAAATCTACATAGGACAAACAGAAAAGATACACATAAAACATTGTAGATCCCTTTAGTTCGAGGATGTGGATGAAGTTTACTTGAAAGTATAACCATGGAAAGTTGTATTAAGTTTTAGAAAGTGAGGAAAAATAACTCCTAGATTTATGGGTTCCTATCCAATCATTCAGAGAATTGGACTAGTAGCATACAAATTTGATCTGCCTCTTGAGCCATCCAACTTACATGATGTGTTGAAGTCCCTATACAAATTCTAGTATGTCAAAATCAGAAGCATCATCCATCTATAGATAAGATTATAGACCCAGAACCAGTACAATTAAGAGTAGATATCTCATATGTTGAATGGCCTATAAAAATTCTAGATCTAGAAATTTGGAAGCTTAAAAAGGGACATATACCTTTAGTGAAAGTCCTTTGGAGGAATCATGGTGTAGATGAACCTACATGGGAGTTAATAGAGAATTTTGTAAAACCTTTTCTGTATGATTGTGGAGAATTAAACTATGAAACTAATGCAAAAAGGATATGGAAATAGAGTTAAAATGAGAGATTTATGGTACTTTTAGTTTTCACACAGAAATACCTTCAGATGACAAACAATGGTTCATAAGACTCAACAACCAATGGATTAAAAGACTACAATAGATGGTTCAAAGTTGATGGTTTAGCAGAGTCAACAACCAATGATTCGACAAACTCAAAACCCAGTGTTTTGGCAGACTTACAATGGATGGTTTGGCAGACTCACAAACCAATGGTTTGATAGACTCAATAACGAATGGTTTGGCAGACTCAAAACCAATGTTTTGAAAGACTCAACAACCAATGGTTCGGTAGACTCAACAACCAATTATTTGACAAAGTCAAAACTGATGGTTTAACAACTGATGGTTTTGAAGACTCAACAACCAACTATTCCCTGAGTCACAAATCGATGGTTTTGAGCCGCACTTCCACCCAACAAAACAGATCACAAAAATGACCATAAATTTTATTATACACATCCGAATTTGATCAAATTTGTTTTTTTTTGGATTTGCTTTTCTAAACTCTACATATAAGGAGACATAATGCAGTGAAAATGTGAATGGAAAGACGATATATAGGGTGAATTTTGGGAAAGAACACAAAGAATAGGGAAAACCAATGGTTTCCTCATAGATTCATCTTGGTAAGATGGTTCTAGCCGTACAATTTTTCTTCTCTTCATTTTTTGTTGCTAACAATCTTATGATTCTTGTACTGAAGGTTTCTTTTAACCTTCCTTATTCATATTGTATCTCTAAGAGGCTTTGTTTAGGTCTATTAAACCAACATCAGGTAAACAAGAGCTGTTCCTTAGAGCTTTGAGTTAGAATCTATGTTTTGTAGATCGATATCTAGGTTTCCCTAATTCAAACTCTAGACCAGTAAGTTAGATCAATTTTGGTGAGTAGAAAATCACCTTTTTACCTTGATTTTTAACAAATATTAAGCAAAAACGTGTAAGGAACATGTACTATATTGATAAAAGTTGCTATTTTTGATTCATTAAGCCCAATCAAGAAATTTTAGTTGACTTGTTGATAATTTTAGTATACTTATTGAAAACCTAATTCCATGTTTAAGAAATTTCATCTAGGTATAAATACGATTGGACCTGTCAAACAGGTGGGTGCATTGGGTTTGGGTCATTGAGGGTTTGGGTGTCGTGGGTGTGGGTCAAATAGATTCAATGTTATATGGGTGGGGAAGTAGCATACCTAAATCCAACCTAACAGGTTGCGGGTTGCCTGCGGGTGCCCATATAATATGTGTACAGTTAAAAGATATTGTTGGTTTCTGCACAACAATAGAAAATAGAATGATTCATTAATAATTTTTGGTGTCAACATAGCAAAATGAAGGCAACCTTACACTGCTTTGTGTTAAACACTACATAATATCTTTTGATGTTTTGAAATAAATTGTATAAGACAAAAGGAAAATAACCATTTCTGCAACTTAAAAGTAAAAAAATTAAATGATATAGATGTTACAAATAGCATAATATATCACCATAACAACACTATATTTTATCATCTTATGTTAAAGTTTCTTGATACATAATGTTCTTATGATTGTCTCTACATATAATAAACAAAAAGATAATATAGTTGTTATGATCAAATATACAATATGCATTACACTATATGTTCATTAACATACATAACAATATAGAAGATGACTACTTTGTTTCCATTAGTATAAACAAATACAAAGGATATCAATCAAGAAATTCAGACTTTACCTCTTTATATTGTATGCATTACACATAATTAATTTATTTTTTGTGAAATGTATGGATGTGGTATGTCTTGAGAGTTGTTTATGTATTATATTTATACTAATATATTATATAGTTAAATGGTCACCCGCGGGTCATCCGTGAAGCCCACTAAACAAACAGGTGGGTATGGGTTGGATAATTTCTAGTAGGTGGCAAATTTCTTCACCCAAATCCAACATAAACGGGCCAAACCCTGGGTGCACATAGATTTTGACCTAGTTAGACAAGTCTAGATATGATCATAGACCCATAACAAGTACATCTAGGACAAGATACCGCCCCTATTGAATGCCCTATAGAAATTCTAGACTGTAGAATTTGAAAGCTTGAGAAGATGGAGATACCCTTAGTGAAAGTATTTTGGAGGAATCACAATGTAAATCAAGTTACATTAGGTTGGAGTCAGAGATGTGTAATAAACGTCATTTCCTATTATAGGAACTTTGAGACTAACTTTTTATTAGAAGGGGAGCTTGTTACAACACTTTCCTTGCACTACTAGTAAATTGAGAGTTTGAGATGATTTTGGTATTAGTTTCACCTTTACTAATGATTTTCATCATTTATTAGTTGATTTATGTTTGATCTTTGCTTAATACTTTGTTAATTTAAAGAAAATATGTGTTGTGAATACATAAAGGTTTGGACTTCAGTCAATATAGTAATAACCCACACAAGTTGGTAGAAAGAGAATAAATAACATTTAAGGAATTAATGACTAAAGAAACTATGAATTGATAATTTTGTTAATCTTTTGATATATAATTAAGAATTCAGTTATGAAACTATTGCAAAAAGAATGAATTAGACCAGAGTTAAAATGAGAGAGTTATGTCACTTTTAGTTTTCATGCATAAATACCTTCAATTGACAACTAATGGTTCAATAGACTCAATAACCAATGGATTGACATACTCACAATCAATGGTTAAAAAATTGATGGTTTGGAAGAATCAACAACCAATGGTTTAGTAGACTCAACAAGAAATGGTTTGTCAGACTTACAACTAATGGTTCAATAAACTCAACAATCAATGGTTCAACAAACTCAACAACCAATGGTTCGACAGACTCAAAAACCAATGGTTTGACATACTCACAATTGATGGTTCATAAACTAATGGTTTGACAGGCTTAACAACTAACAGTTCCCCATACTCACAAACCAATAGTTCACTAGACTCACCAACTAATGGTTTTGTGCTGTGCCACTACCCAACACAACCAATCATAAAAATGGCCATAAATTTTGTTATACATGTATCAAAATTTAATGAAATTTGTTTTGTAAGATTTTTTCCTGAACCTCTACATAGACAAAGCCCTAAATAATTGAAGAGGCAAATAGAAAGGTGATGTATAGGATGACTTTGGGGAAGAACACAAAGAAAAAGAAAAACTAATGGTTTCACCATGGATTTGACTTTGTAAGTTGGTTTTGGTCGCAAACATCTTCTTCTTTTCATTTTCCACTAGTTGGAAGCTTTTTATTCATGTATTAAAGGTTTCTTTTGACCTTTATTATTCATATTCTACCTCTAAGAGGATTTGTTTAGGTTTGTAAAACAAACGTCAGGCTGAATGGAGCTATTCTTTGGAACTTTGAGCTTGAATATAAGCTCACTAGATAGGGATATGAGTTTCCCCAGTTCAAACTCAAGATCAATTATTTAGAACGAGTCTTGGTGAGTGGAAAATCATCTTTAAAGCTTGATTTTTAACAAAGACTAAGCCAAAAATTATAAGGAACATTAACTGTCTCCATGAAAGTTGTTGGTTATGATTCACTGAGACCAAGCATGACATTTCCGTTGTCCTATTAATTATTGTAGTATACTTGTGAGACTATATTGATGTTTTCAACTTTAAAATTAGTTTCTATGAAGTTTTAGTGGATTTTAATAGTGGAATTAGAGGCACTAGAACCCTAAGTTGTCTAGAATTTTCACAATATTGAAGTTATGATATATTGTAACACACACATCTCACAGTAACCACTAATCATGAGATGGGGATAAATTGAAGACTAAACATAATATATGAATACTCTTTATTTTTTCCAAAATTTCAAAATCTTTGTTTTCTTACATTTAAACACATAAACTAACTTTATAAGGGATATTAAATCTTGATTCCTCTAATCAAATTGCAACAATAAAGATATGCATCTAAAACTTTAATTGCAGTTCCCACACTTTCATGTACACAAGTCTTGATAATTATCTACATATAGTGTTAAAAGAGAAACAACGCCACACATCATCATTTACAACTCTATCTTATTTCTTTACAAGGACCTAGAGTGATCTGGACTGACTAAAATTGACTAATCTCATACTTAACTCCTGTGGCAGATCTACTCCGGAACAAACATCTTCAATTCACATTTTCCCTAAAAAAGTTATGAGTAGAGGGGTGACCTACTCACTTGGTGAATGAGTACTTCAAAGAAATAATTTAAATCACTTAAAAAGTCAAACATATATTTTAAGAAATTGAATATAAGTAGAACAATAATGAGCTATAAAATAATTAATCATTTGTAGACATAAATATGGCAGGGTACTCTAGATATGTACAAAGAATAAATGAACATACAAATATTCTCAATTAATCACAAAGGAAGCTAGTAGTTGAGAAACATATGAGTGGGACGTTACTCTAGATAACTACAAGGATTAAATCAATCACTGAACATTCTTGATCAATCTCAAATTCATTTTTATATGCCCCAAACCCACATGAAGTGCACCACAACATGTGAAAGCATCGTAGTAAGGTACAATTTCAGCATACAAGACTCAAAAGAATTCTCATGATTCTAAGTCACCCAAATAGATACCTAGTCTGCAACAGGCCTCTATTGGTATAGTATTCCTAGGGAGCCAATCATGTGATGATTGCAATGAGGCATATGATACTTGATTTGATAATGATAAAGGTAATTCCATCTATTATGTTTGTCTCAGTCATGAGATGATGACACATACATGATAGATGTCTAAAGAATGATGTGACCTGATGACATATGTCTTTAGGTTGAGGACCTTAATACTGAGACCATATGTATGATAAGAGTACATACTTTCTTGTTATGTTTCTAGTCGGATGTTACCATGGAAGCAAAATATACAACATTAAAACATAAGACTAGAGTGTGTGTTGACTGATGACAGAGTCTCATTAGTCATGATATATGATATCAAGTCAAGCACATAGATATATGTTAGAGAACTGTGTATCAGAAAACCCACCGTGAGAGTGAAACATGGATACCATGGAATGGTAGTCACAATCATGTCTCATAGTTATAGTGGTTTTTAGACCTGAAATCACTTCACTCATCACATGTCGTTGGGTACACTTTGACATCATCAAACACATTCCTAAAACATGGGTGTTATAAAGGTGATGTTGGGTGACTTTGACACATGGGGTTTTGACTGTGAGTGATAGATATGGGTTTATCCCTCCTACAAGGAGCATGACATCCAAGGCCCCTTGATATGAGAGACTGAGAAATGTATGTCCATACTCATGTGATTCAATATATGATATGTGAACTCACATGCATCTCAAATAGTCTTCTCAGAGGTCAGGAACATGGATTGAATGTTGAAGAGGATGACGTTCCATGCCTCGAGTTCAATCTGGATGGTAAGTGACAAAGGAACTATACGATCACGGTAACACTAATCAGAGATTGTAGTTTGAAAGTTGTTCTCCAACTTTACTTTTCACTTGGGTAGCACTAATGTGCGACTAGGCACCACTCTTTGCTTGTGAAGTCATAAGTGAGTTATGGACTTTCACTGCCAACGTGAAATGGGACCTATATGGTCACACACATAGGATTAACTTGGAAGAGGGGTTTATCAATGAATGATTTGTAGATGGATTACTATAGTATTTAGGTACTAAATTAAAACATTCAATCAATAGACTCGACTCATAATCATCAATTTCAAGTGTTGAACCAATTGATTAGAGTGTTAGATTGATTAAGAACTGCATTGACCGAGTTCTGCACAACCTGGACCACCAACTGATCGGTTCACTAGGTGAACTGATTGGCTCATGGTTAGTGAGACGACCGGTTCACACTGATGAATTTATCAGTTCACATGAACCAACCGAGAAGGTGTTGGGTTTCTCGATTTGTGAGAAAATATTTTCATTACACTTGTTCAATTTTATTGGAACATGAATTAATCTTTGCATTAATTAGAAACAAATAAGGAAAGTCAATTGGAGGTAAGTCTGGAAAGTGAAATGACCGGTTCACTAAGTGAATTGACTGGTTCACACTCCCAACCGACCGATTCAGAAGTGAAGTGATTAGCTCACTTGCCCAAATGACCGGTTGAGTAGTGAAACAACCAGTTCGCCTGCTATAGTATAATCAGTTCATGGAAAATTTAGACCCTTCTACTCTCGCATCGACTGGGAACCCTGACCCTACTCTCTACTATAAATAGAGGGGTACAGGGGGCTTCTCAGAACACACAACTCAGAATATAAGTTACTCTGTAAATTTGTTGTCCTCTCTGGTTGTGGTAACTGAGAGAGCCCAAGCAAGTGCTACCCGACTAGGGAGGCACAATGAGGGAAAGACAACTGCAGGATAACAACTAGTGGTGGAAGAGTGTGTTGATGACTAGTACATTGACAGAGGGGGAGGGCTCCTTCTAGTTTCCTTCAAAATGGCTAGAGTTCCTGATGGTCTGTGTGGACTATCTATAGAGGCGGGAGGTTTCTACCGCTCAGGAGGATGATGGTCAACTGCAATCCGAGTCAAGGATAGGAGCTGCACATACGTTGTTGAAGACCGCACTAGTTGCAAGGTATTGTTGTTGAGCAAGCCTCATGTCTCTAAAACCATCGTTCCTATTACATAGTTGTTGATGCGATCTGCTGGTTATGGGTTTGTGGTGAGAATTTTTTTGTTTCTACTTCCTGTTCTGTCCCACAAAACCCAACAACCTCACCACATCTTGCCTCAACGGTTAAATAGCTGGACGATAAACTAGAGTCCTCCTCTAAACTTGGGTACTTAGGTGAAGATTCAAAAGAACTTTGGCTAAAACTATCTACTCCAATGGTACCTAGACTTGTAAATGGATATCCGGAATCAGTACATTCGATCTGATTTGAGTCTAAAATTTTTGAAAAAGTTCTGAAATTTGCATAATTTGAATTGGATTTAGGATATCAAATTTCATATCTAAAAATTTCAGATAGGATATCGGATATGGATGTATCCGCTCTGAAAAATCCGAATCTGACAAATATATAGATATATTATTAAATATATATTATCAATATACAAAAATATGAAAATATAAATATTTTATCATATATATGCATAGTAATATCAATGTTTTGTATATATAAAATATTTATAACAATACATTTATGATTTCTAGTTTGGATCAAATATTTATCCAAATTTAGATATTATTTATCGGATCAGATTCAGATATTATTACATGATATCCTTCAGATATTGGATCAATTTTTCCAAATTTGAATATCCAATATAGTAGTATCCACTCCGTATTTGATCCGTTTATAGGTATAATGGTTCAACAAGGACTGACTCACTAAATAGTAACTGAACTAGGTACCACTGGGACCTCCAATAAATGTTGGGCACCAAATTAAAATTGTATAAAACTAAAATGAGTATCACCAGAATCTTTGGTTAGTTTTGTATACCCCTACTATTTTAAGGAGTTTTTCCTACCTGGGCTTAGACCCCCATACCCCTCTAGTACGCTCTGACTACCTCATCCTGGACTCTTCTAGTCAATATGCACATTTCCTCCACTCTGGTTTAGACCTACATAGGGAATTTACGATGTTCAGGGCATCTAGAGTCTATGTCACTAGTTAAATTCACTGTTCAATCATCAAATCATCATTTACCTTGTAATAATTGATTTTCATATCTTATCTATATTTTGTATCGTAAACTGAGCTACTAAGCTACACCACTTATCATACTGAGAAACACGAGAATTTAAATACTTGATTTATTGAATACCCTATCTTTAGGGTCTCATTTTCCTCATTCACATATCACATGACTCACATAAGGTTTGATGCATCATAAACTTTAACTAATAGAAAGACCGCTTTAAACAACTCACACACAATGAAATATGTATGTGAAACCCTTGTATGAACTAAAATAGGGTTTCCACACCATCCAGTGCAATATCATGCATCAAGAATAATCTTGAGTGAATAAATATATAATGTTAAAAATAATTAGTTTTGTTGTATTTCATTATTTCTATTCGTAAACTTTTGACTTTCCACTCATATAGAGTTTCATCCTCTTTACTGAGATATCAAGAAAATATTAATAACATCAAATGAATTACAAGGTAATATCTATCATACTTGTACTAATTTTTTTAAATAAAACAATCACTTATAAATAAGGAGATTCAAATAGGAGAAGTTCTTCATTCAGTTATACAACACTTTTAGACATAACTGAAAACACCAAATTTTGGTATAATTATTCTAAATTCTACAATAAATTTAGAAAATTCTTTATATATATTTTATATCCATTTCTAATATGATATACTGATCTAATTTTCATCACATTAGGAAGTAATCCATTTCGAGATCAATTTGTAAAATCGAGATTTGAAAGGCAGATTTAGGGCTTATAGTTGCATACAATAGAATTCAAGATATAGTGGACTTAATCCAATTTCATGCAATATACTGTTAAATGGAAGTACCCACTCACCTAGTGTGTAAAACACCTTAAAAAAATATCCCAAGAACTAAAATTATAGAATCCATATAAAACTCATAGAAATCCATCACTTTCTTCTTTCTTCCAACTCAAAAACCCTAGGAATGGAGAACTGTAGAGAAAGAGTGAGAAAATATGGTGACTTGATATTATTTTGAATCAAATACGTGGATGAATTGAATCTTTAGATGTGAGAATAATCACCAAGAAAAGCTATCTAATTATTACCAACTTACTTGATTTCATCAACTCTAGGAAGACAAAACCCTAGATCGCCATCTTCACCACTTTATCCATTCAAACCCTAACTCCCTCCCTCTCACTCTAGTATTTCATCTCTCTAGATGAATAACAAAATATGGAAGCTACTCATGTGTTCAATCACTCATATAGAGCGATTAAGGTGCTTGGGTCAATTGCAAATTCACCCCACTTTACAATTTCTTTTATTTTAGCAAAATTTCCTATCATAAAAATGCTAATGAAAATCATTTACCAAATAGGCCAACAACCCTCCAAAAAGTATGAAAATTTAGAATGTTTTTTGACACAAAGTTTCAAAGCTCCGGTAAATTTTTTCGATCATATAGAGATTTCCATGAATAAATAAAAGTCAAACACTACAATTCTAACTACACTCTGTAGTGATGGTCGATTAAAGAGCAAAAAGCCCTAAAGGACCCCCAGAATGACTGTGCAGACTACCACGACACATAATGGATGTGCTTCCTACCACATTTGTGGTACCAAGATTCCATCAAGTATGAATATAAAGATGGCCAATACTTATATTCCTCCAACACGGTCGTGTGGTCTAGAATGCATGTGCCACCATCAACCCTACATGACTGTGTTGCCCAGAATGGACGTTATACCCAAGACTCCAACTTCAATCACTATCCCTTTGCTGATCTCACATATTCCACTCTAGCACGGTCATTAGGCCATACTGCACCACAGTCGTGTTACCCAACACGATTGTGGTAGGAAAAAACCCAAATTCTAGTCGACTAGGGTCTATACTTCTCAAACCCTAATTATTCAAAACAAAAGCACTCTTAGTGTTTTTTCTTTTACATTTAAAACATCACAACTATACATCTCATTAGTAATCAAGGTTAATAATGATCACTCAATTTAAGCATGTAATTACCCATCTTAACACTGGTTTACCAATTAAGCCCAGAAGTTGTCATAAAATATGTGATCTAGTTGATGATAACTTCTAGTTAGTTACCTATGAAGCTCATAGAATAGTTCATTATAGTATTTATTAGTATGCTTAGTTTCTTAGTTCAAGTAGTATTTATTATTGATTCCAGTTATTTAGACCATGTTTAATGTTTAAGAATTGTAAAAAGAAGCCTTTAGTACAAAGTTAAGCTAATAGTATAATAATAAGTCTTTATGTGACATTAAAGAATCAATTAGACAATAGTTACCCTAAAACCACAAAATCTATCATGGAGATTTGCACCATGAAGGATGAAATGTGCTTAGCAACTAGCTATTTTTAGGATGAGGTAGCGGAACATACATGTCACAACCAGATTCCACAATCAATGATAAATCATAAAATTAAGGCATAAATTGAGTTCAAGCAAAGTAGACACCGCTATCCTTTTTTTTCTTATTTTTTTATTATAAAAAATTGTAGATTGTATGAAACAAAACCACATGAAACAACTAACATAAGAAACAAAACTGTTGTTCTTTGATGTGATTGCAAACATAAAAGAATATATTATGTTATCCATATAATCTTTCAACTTTACATTGCTTTTGGCTTGATTATTACATACAAACACCATCATGATCAAACATTATTACAAATATATTCATATACAACCCTTTGCACTTATAAACAAGGACCTAGAGTGAGAAGGACCAACTATCTAAACCTTTTTAGCATCTAACTTGTGCTAGGAATTACAATATACATTTAGATCTCCATATGCTCAGGGTGTACCAATTTTTATTTTGAGCACAGTGATGAGCTACTCACTCTGTAAGTAAGTACTTCTAAGAAAAAGTTTAAAACACTTAAATAGTCAAAGGATATAATCTTGAGAAATTGAATTCAATGTAGTGAAGTACATAATGATAAAGAAATGAGTCATTTACAAACATATAAATTTCTTTATTTCTCTAGATAACCACAAGGAATAAATCAATATCTGAACATATTTGATTAAAATCAAAAGGAACTATCATTTAGAAACATACAAATGACATGTTACTCTAGATAACTACTACCACTAAGTCAATATTTAACATACTTGATCAATCCCTTGTTTACCCTATTATGCCCTAAAAAGTGTACCACAACTTGTGAAAGCATCACATTAAGCTACAATCTCACCATACAAGATTTGGAGTAGACTTGAGACTCTAAGTGTACTAACTAGATAAATGTTTTGCAACTGGCCTCTCCATGTATGTCCACGGTGGCTAAACAGATGGTAAGTAAAAAGTAGAATCCTCTAAACCTAGGTATTTAGGTGGTGGCTAAAACTATCTACTGCAGTGGTTCTACAAGGGCTGACTCACTAAGTACTAATAAATTGGGTACCGTTGGGAATTTTGGTAAACTAAAATGAGTGTCACTAGAATCTCTAATTAATATTGGATAGCCTTGTATTTTCAGGAGTCATTCTACATTGGCCTAGACTCCACTACCCCTCTGGTATGCTCCTACTTCCTCTCCTGGATAGTACCAATGGGTAATCTATTTTGTCCACTATGGTGCAGACCTACACAAGATATCTATCATGCATCTAATGTCTAATAAATCTTTACTTACACATCATCTATTCAACATTTTTAGCCTAACTTATATTAATTTCTTTACATAGCCTTTCTATAATCTATACTCCAGTGTGAGCTATTGAGCTACTGCACTTATCATTCTAAGAAACATTGGAATGATATACTCGATTTATCAAATACTATTATTAGAGTTTCATTTGCTTCATTCACATATAAGAATATAGTGCATCATACAATTTAACTGGTAGAAACACTGCTTCTACTAGCTCACATACAACTAAACATGTGCATGAAGCCGTGATATGAAACTGAACTAGGGTTTTTGCACCAATCATTAAAATATCTTGCATCAAGAATAAACTAATTTAATAAAACAAAAATAATCAAATGTATAATTTTTACTAACTTCCATTCTCTCCCAAAATTTCACCTGTCTAGGGTTTCAACCTCTTTACTAAGATATCAAGCAAACACTTATAATTTCAATTAAAACACTAACTAACATTTGGTGTATCTTACTAAAAATTCAGATAAAATAATTGAATATTATACAAAATTTTCAAATTGGAAATTGTTCTTTACTTAGTTATACTATAAATTCAGATATAATCTAAAAACCCTAGGTTTCTGTATTTTCTTCCAACTTATGTACTAACTTTAGGAATTCTTTTCTAGATGATTTGTATCAATTTTAAATATGATTTCATCATATGAAATTCATCACTTCAAGGAATTATACATTTCTAAATCATCTTGTAAAAGATAGAATTGATAAGAAAATTAGGGCTTTTTGTTGCATATCGAAAGAACAAAATATTTTAGTGGATTTAATCCATGATAGTGTGATCTACTATCAGATATAAGTATTCAATCACCTGTGGCTTAAAACACCTTAATTTTGTAGCATGAAATAGAGATTCTTGAATTTAGATCAAACTTCAAGTAATCCATCACTTTCTTATTACATCTGTCTCAAAATCCCTATGAATAGAGAGTTGTAGAGAAAGTGTGAGAAAAAATGATGATTTGATACTATTTTGAATCAAATTATAAGAGGGATGAAATGCATACATGTGAGAGAGTGGCCACCAAGAAAATCTACCTAAACTAGAACAACTTACTTGATGTCATCGCTTCTAGAAAGATAAAACCCTAGGTGATGATCTCTAGTACTTTATCCTTCCAAAACCATAACTCTCCTTCTGTCTCAAAAATTTCGCCTCTCTCCAGATGAATCACGGGGTTGGGAGATACTACGGTGCTAGGTTAAAGATATATATCATTTGATGTACTTGTAACAATTGCTTACAAGCCCTTCATTACATTTTTATATATTCAGATAGATTGATTGGTCGGTCGAGTTGTTACTGATACAAATTTTAGCTGACACCACACTCTAAATCACTTTAACATCATCCTAAAATTATGAAAATCGAACATGATGTTTGAAATTGAGTTTACGAATTAGATTAAATTTTAGATTATTTTTTGTAAATAGGTAAATATATTGCCAAAGAAAGTAGAGCGAATCTATTCACTTACAAAAAAGGGATGTCAAGGAACGCCACACAAAGTGATCAAGGATATTATGTACAAAAATCCTAGTACATTTTGATCTATCAGTTAAGTTATTCACCAAGTTACATGTAGCTTTGACATACCCACATATATCCTTGTCGATACACACCATGGTCTGGTAATGACCACAAGTAGTGTTTCTGTGCATCAACATGTTCCTATCCTTCCACAAAGAAAAGAAAACACAAGTTAGTGTCAAACTATCAAAACTCCACATATTTCCATATTTTTGTATCGGATAACGATCCATTTCATTTCATCATTTATGTTGCTAGGAACATTAGGCCCCCATTCTTTCCTTAGGTAGGCAATGTTCCATATTTATTTAGCATAGTCAAAGTCAGAAAATGCATGTGCTATCATATCAGGGATTTTGTTACATATATTTCACATGAGATCAACCTACAAGCCCCACACTAGTAACCAATCTTTGGTAGGGAATCTATTCTTAATGATTCTATAGAGGAGCATGCTCCATTAGGGGACACGGAATTTCCCCAAAGGGATTTATTGCCAAGGAACATCAGTGTCAGTATTAGAGTTGATCCAGGGTAAGGAACGAGTTAATCAGATATCGTTACCTTGATCATCAACACAGTACAATTTCCTCACATCATCAAAGGATCTACACATCCCTCTCCAAACCCTGGATAGGTCACAGTTATCACTAAGGCCGATGGTATCACTGTATCTTGATCTCATCCATTTATCCCAAATGTCGTTTGGTTTGTAGATGAACTTATCCACCCTTTTAAGGTTAATGATATACCAAATTTGCTCACAATCGATAATCTATAAGCCTTCTTTATATTATGGCTTGGGTATGGACTCCCAAGCCACCTCCTAGATTCTGCCTCTTCATTGGAAATTAACATACATTGATCTAACATTGTTAAGACACAAAGTGGAGATCTCATAGAGACCACTTCAATATCTAACCATGCTAGTAATTACCAATCTAATAAGGACTAGTTTCCCAACCATAGAGATATTAAGGACATCCCATTTTTCTATTTTATCCTTCAAATTTTCAACACACATGTTGAAGTCTTTGGTTGTGACTTTACCACATGTGATGGATACTTACCTAGTAGGTAGGCTACCCCTCCTAACTCCCATAACAAGTTTGAGTCTCCCCCTTTAGTCTATCACAAAATCTGGAGGTAAATATCCTAGATTTGATCTTGCTGATGTACAAACCAGTGATTTTCAAGAGTCCAATGAGTACATTTTTTAAAGGTGTAAGTCTATTGCCATGCCCCATTGAGAAGAGGACATCACCCACAAAGATGAGATCTATTAGAGCTTTAACACCTCTTACTTTGAAATTTTTCATCTTACCATGTTCTTCAGAAATCTTTTGGTGTTTGTGGGACCTTCCAAGACCAATGTGAAAAGCAAGGGGAACAGAGGGTCACCCTATCTTAATCCATTAGAAGCATGGAACATACTGATAGGGGATTCATTAATGATGATGATAAAGATGTCATCTCCATACACTCCTTTAGCACGATCCATTGCTCAGAAAACCCCAAAGAGTACATGATCCTCCATATCGCTTCCCATTTCACAAAATTGTAGGCCTCATTGATGTTGATTTTGATGCACACCTTGGTAGTTGACCTATGGTCTTTGAAGTCCATAAGGAACTCAACGGACAAAAGGGCACAATCATTGGTTTGTATTCCTTCTATGAATGCATTTTTTGCAGATATGATCATTGGCATGATAGTTTTGAGACTACAAGACAAGTTTGGATAAAGTTTTGTACAACACTGAATAACGGGCGATCGGGATGAAGCCCTATATAGATCTGGAACTTTTGTCTTGGTATGAGCTTGATGAATGCATGATTCACTACTCTAAAAATCCGTCCACTATTTAGAAACCATCTAACTACTATGCATATGTCATCTCTAATGATGTCCCATGTGAAGTGGAAAAACCTAGTGTTAAATCCATTTGGTCCACACTCCTTGGATGGGTGGATGGAGAATATAGGATCATTAATTTCCTCACCAGTCATGATCCTACATAGGACCTCATTCATGGTAGAAGTGACCCACTTGGGAAGTAGGTAGGTTCCATTATTGCTTCCAGGGACATGTACTTGGTTATAGAGATTGAAAAAGTAATCAATGGCAAGATTTGATACCTCCTCATGCCCTTCAACCACCTGACCTTCTTCATTAATGAGCTTGTGTATTGTTTCTCTCATCTCTTTCCTTTTTATAGTTGTGTGGTAGATCTTTGAATTGTGATCTCTGTTGGTGAAATTTTCTTTAGCCTTCTCAAGTTGCACAAGTCATTTGTCTTAAGTCCTTCCTTGCTCGTAAATATCAACATTTTTAGGATTAAGACTCAACCTGGAAGAGACATCATGATATCAGGCTTTTGAAGCCTTCACAAGGTTAGGGAGGTTGACTTTATATTTAGCCCACTTTTTGAGGATCTTCTTGGTGTGTTTTAGTTTCTTTAGGATGATAAATAGAGGGTTTCTTGTTACTTGTTTACTTTATCCTTCCTTAGCTACTTGCTTGAATCTGAACCATTCACACCAAAGGTTAAGGAATAAAAAAGATCAAGGAGTTTGTATGGAGGTGATGAGGTCATGCCTCATCCATGTGTGGTCAATGAAAGGATGGGAACCTAGATTTAGGGATGCATTAGGGAAGATACTCATACACTCTCCATTAATAAGATGCCTATCCAATTGGATGGCAATATGAAAATAGGTTCCTTGTTTGTTGGACCAAGTAGTGTCACCACCCATATCCCAAATTCTTTGGAGACCTACAACATCCATGGTTTTGTTGAAGCTTGTTGTAATTCTTTCAAGAATAGGTAAGCCTATGAAATTCTCTCTTAATCTTCTGATCTTATTGAATGGCCTAGTACCAGCCATAACACTCTGTGTTGTTTTGCTTCTTTGATAGATGACCACGTTTATCTCTGTCTCTTTCCAAGTTTTTGCCATTGACTCCAATTACAATACATGAGATCCAATGTTGAAACAACTCACCATGATCATTTGAGTAGTGGAGCATATGAATTCCACCTGTAAAATGTCAGGATTCCAACCAAGAACAATTCTTCCACCTTCAACCATATCCAAGTTATTTAGAGAAATCTGAGACTGGGGAAAGAGGGTCTTGTTCGGTTAGCTATAAATCTTTTAATTCTTATTTCCAAGAAGAAAAATGACATATGTCTTCATATCACCCATGATGATCTTGAGCTTGTGTTGCGAATTTGGAAAAGACACCCCTCGTACATTCCATGTGAATATAGAAATTTAACTATTAGTATTGTCCCCTCCTCCCTTGGAGTGGAAACATTTCTTTTTCTTTGACACATTGATGTGAGTGTTTCTTCAGCTTCTGCTGCAAGATCCCTTAGTCTCGATTTCATGATCCTAATCACCCACATGATCGAGGAAAAAATGGGTTGTCATCAGTGCTAATCTTGCTTGTCAGTCTTTTATCTATGCTAATACTTGCCTCTTTCTTAGGAAATCCAGTAGTCAACTTGTCAGCAATATTGGGTATTGAGATCCTACTAGAATTAATCAACATTTTTCCCTCCTCCAGTTGTTCGCCACCCAGAGGAGAGTCGAGGGGAACCTCCTCCACTCACGATCACAATGTTGGAAGTATGAGGATCGAGATGGATGGTGATGTTTCTTTACTGGAGGTTCTATAGTTTCCTGGTAATGGAGGACTTGGAACTAAAAATGGGGGTGGGTGAAATGTATGGTATTTCTTCTGGCCCCTAGGTAGCAACCCTCATTGTGTCCAAAGACTTTGCAGACATGGTATCTATATGGAAGATCTTCATATTTGATCTTGATGTCCCAATCCTCACCATTGGGGAGTTCAACCATGACGGGCGTGCATGGTTCTTCTTCAGTATATATATCCACAGAAAATCTGGCATAACCAAGCATGGAACTATCAACTCTTCTATCAATGGCCTGGGTTCATCTATGACATGGGAAATCACCATGATGGCCCTAGAAGACGAGTGCTTTCTGACGTCCTATAGAGAAATCCAAACAAAAGCTGTCTCTAGTGTAGATCTCCAAATGTCAGATTTTAGGGTCCATACTCTCACTAGGACAAGCTGGTCATCAAAGAACTAGGGTCCACTATCACTAACTGCTTTCATATAATTTCTAGAGCAAAATCTAGCCAGGAGGAGACCTCTGACCAGGGTAAACACCTCCAACTCACCATGAGGTCTTCATGAAAGGATCTTCCATCCTTTCAGTTGGACAACATTGACCTCCTTCCCTAATATTTGGATGACGTTGAGAATCTATGGTAATCATCAATTTCCTCCATAATGGGAGAGAAAACTTCGTCCATGGTCTTTTGTCACCTTCTTTGAATAAACCTTCATTGGGGTCAACAATGACGCTCCTAAGATGTAAAGGGGAGGTCCTTTAACTGTGTTCACCCTATTCATGGACAGGGTGACATCTGCACCGGGGGTGCTCCAGCTAGAGGGTATGGCTTGGGTGGAGGTAGGAGGTCATTCATTGACAAAGCTGTTGATGGGGTGGAGGTGGGGATAGTGGTGGTGTTATTGGAGGCACAATTGGAGGCAAGGCCAAAGGCATAGGTTGAGCCACTGTCCTCCATGGTAAACTCAGCCTAGAGATGGAAGGGAGAGGGATCAAGAGATATAAAGCATGCAATGTCCCAACATACAAAGTTATTTCACTTTGTTTCTAAATTTCAGACCATTTGGTTGTACCGATAAATAGATAAAACTCAAATACCACACTTCTACATTTCATCCTGAAAGCATGGTTGACTGAGTTTGTCTTGGGGAAACTAGGTCGGCCAACATGTCCATCACATAACCAAGAGTTATGATTTTTTTAATATTAATTATTTTTAAGTTATGCAAACTATATCCAAATTTCCAATGAATCAGAGTTACATGTAAAATACTAACGATCATTTCATGCACCACTATATTTATCAAATTATGTATTCACATACTATCAAAACCCTAATTTTGACTGACTAGGGTTTACACTTCTCAAACCCTAATTCTTCAAAATAAAAGCATGATTAGATTTTTTCATGAGGTTCAAAATATCATAATTAGGTTATCATCATCAATCATGTTTTAGTAATGACCACTCTAGTTAAGCATGTAAACATCCATTTGAACCCTAATTAGATGCTAAGATGAATCTGGATCATTACAATCACTCCCCCTTAAAAGGATTCTTCCCAGAAACATCAATACACAAGAAATCACATTCCTTGTTTCTCTTAGAATTGTAAAATCTTATATTTCATTTACTCTAGTATTCCATATTTCAATAATGAATTCAACATTGAGTTCTTTCTTATATTCCTACCGTAAAATATTTAAAACATAGCTTCCCAATTATAGAAAAAGAATTTTCTATGTCATTATCAAGTACTAGAAAAGAGATAAAATGAACTATTTTCAGTAGTGACATACTCTTTTTAGGTGTTAGCTTAGTATTGTAATCTAATCACACCACAAAAAGTTATGTAGTTCACTCCGTACTATTGTATGATATGATAGATGAGTTTACTAAAAAGATCTAACTTTGTTGTTTTGAAGTTTACTATTGTATTGCTCCAATATCAAAGAACTTGAAAGTTGTAAGACTAGATATGACAAGAACAATGCAATACTAAACTGGATTACTGGTATGAATGACTAGAATCATAATTATATATCTTTTCAACTTAATATTTTTCGTACACATGTGCAACTAGAATCATATGTAAAAGAAATTACATCCTTTAGTATGCCTTTAATAAATTATATGTCTAAAAGCAAATTCATATATTACTGAAAACCACTTGTTGTCTTTTACTACTTTCTTATTCTCTATTACTTCTTCTTGTTTATCCTTATCCCTTTGATACTATATAATAAATGCCTCTAACATTAAAATGTACAAGGTTAGAATGGACTATCCATCAGCTTTTCTATCAGTGTAAGAATTTATTTCTGATCATACTTTGCTCCTATCACACCTCTCGTTTTGTTAAAATCACACTGCATATATTTCAAATTTGTTTCTCATCTTCAGCACTAGTAGTTTCCATATTGTTTATGAAATTTAAAATTTGACTCTCTTGAAGTTTACTAAAATCTTCCTTATATTTATTAGTTTAGTTTATTTTCTCTAATTTGACGTTTTTAGCAAGTTACTTATATTATGTAGACATTGGGGTTTCATCATTCCATATTATGTGTCATTGATACATTCAATATATGTCTATAAAATTCATTCCCTTGTCACTTCATGCCCACATTAATCTCATTAAAGATGATACATAAGAGAAGTTCATTTTGAGATTTATAATTTTTTTTCCAAGTATTCACTTAACACATTTCTTATATCTATGCTTGATTAGTTATCAGTTTTCACCAAGGGGACTTGATTATTTAGCATTTTCTTACATATCACAATCTCTTTGTTACTTTGTTTTTCTATTTATATTACTAATGTTTCCAAAACCTTTCTCTATTTTTCATCATTCTCTCCATGTATGTTACTCTTCCAGATATTATCTTCAACTTTTATTTATCTCTTATGATTATGTTTTGAATCTTGTCTATGATTCCATATTTTATGAAACATATGTTTCTTTTTATCCTTTTACTATTGTGAAATTGAAATTCTAAACCAATATTATTCCTACTAGTTTCATCTTGTGCTTGATAAACTACACATTCTCCATTTCAAAACAAACAACTCATGCAGGGGTGAAACACAAATTTTCTTTTAATTACGCTTTTATGTTTTACGTATTATTCACATTTCTATAATGTCTTCATTTTATTAGCTTCACCCTTGTTCTTCTTTAAAAATTAGTTTCATTTCATTGCATGCAACTCATTTATTACATACGACTAAAATAGAATAGTTATTTTATAGAGAATTTGAATCAAAGCAGTAGTAAGGATGAATATACCAGAGTCAATTGTAGAAATACACATTTAATGTTTCCTATCATACCATGCAACCTCTTTTCTTAATCAAGCTCAACATTTCCCTTTGTTTGATCTACGTTTCTTATCCTGACCATGTAAGTTACATATTCATATAGTTCTCTTTACTCTGATTTGTCAAGAAAATCTCTTCTTCTATGTTCTTACTGTATTTTATAACTCTTTGCTTCTATTTTTCCTTTATTGTGAAGTACGTAAATGAATTTTGGTCTGTTATATGATCCTCATTATCAATTCTTTATATCTAGACCTTCTATAGATCTTCCTCTTAGCTTGCCCATATTTCATATTTAGATACTTCATGTAATACTGATCATTAAACCCTAATACCAAACTTATACCATTTCCTTTTGATTTCTTTATATTCAATCTGTCTCTTTTTCTTTACATTCTATACTCTTTTGAGGGATTTCACAATTAATTAACCCCTTTTTTGTATGTCTTACAATATTCTTTAACTCTATTCTTCTTGACTTACCTTTGTTTCAAATCAAATAAAATGCTCAATTTATTATATGAGTTCATTCTCTCAATCCATTCTTTATTCATTTTTTCATATGATCCATACTAGTATGAATCTTGAATCTTTGATCCTACTGCCTTTATCCTCATGTTAGGGTTTCTTGTTTGATGTCCAAACCTTAAGAACAATTATTCATTCCAACTTATCTTAGTTATTCAACTCTTTCCTTTTTTTTCAATATTTTACTATATCCACATCCTCATTACATTGTATAATTTTTTATCCTAAGTTTACTCTTATTACATTATTAATAGGAGTCATTATATCCCTGTAACACATCCTACAAGTCAAATTAGGCCAAACCTATAGTCCTGAAGTAAAGAGATACTCATGATTAACCAATTTCTATTTATCTTGAACATGTGAAAAGAATAATCCACATAGGGAAAACTCAATTAAAGACAATGTCTACTCTACTTGATGTAGAGAATGTAAATGATCAGTGATGTAACTTCATAGTGTACAAAAATCTTAAATAACCATGTATATATTCTGAAAATAGAATAGCTAGATTCATATGGATAAAAGAATTTCTACTCATACCAAATCAAATAGACAATATAATACAAAAATTGTATCACATCCTATCTTTATGCTCTTATTCTTTTGTCTTTCTGGTCTTTTAACACTAATACTTCTAGGGTTTCTCTCTAACCCATCCCCCATCTGCATACGTGTCCAGGTCATTCAGAGAAGAAGAGACATAATATCTTGATACTCATCAACCTAAGTATTCATATACAAGGCTACGTTATACAAATACCCAAACTTCCTATAGTTATATGCACATAACTTCGTAGTTACCACACTTGTGACTCTAACTTACTAATTTATGGTCTCTAAAGACTCAACATGAGCACTAATACCAAGTTGTTACACCCTTTTCCACAAACACTGATAGTTCATGTAATAGGGCATAAGTTGAGTTCAAGCAAAATATACACCATTCTAACGTTTTTCTTCTTCTAATGATATACAACTCTGTGTTGTATGAAACACAACCACACGTAACAACTTTTATAAGAAAATAATCTTTATTTTTTGATCCAACTGTAAAATTAAACAATAGATTAAACTATCCATATTATCTTTCAACTTTACATGATTTTTGGCTTGATTATTAAATACAAACACTGTCATAGTCAATCATTGTTACAACTTTATTCATATACTACTCTTTGCACTTCTAACTAAGGATCTAGAGAGTTAGGGACCGACTATTTGGACCTCCTTAGCAGCTGACTTGTGGTATGACTTCTAACATACATTTATATCTCCATATGCTCAGGTTGTACCTAAAAGTTTTGTGAGAAGAGTGATGAGCTATTCACCCAATGAATGGGTACTTCTAAGAAATAGTTTAAAATGCTCAAATAGTCAAAGGATATAATTTTGAGCAACATATTTTAAAGTAGAAAAATGAAGAACTATAAAGAGACTAGTCATTAATAAACATATAAATTACATGATTACTCTAGATAACCATAAGAAATAAGTTTATATCTAAACATACTTGATTAAACACAAAGGGAACAAGTAATTGAAGGACATAAAAATTCCAAGTTATTCTAGATATCTACTAATAGTAAATCCATCAATGCACATACTTGATCAATCTCTTGTTCATCTTATTATGCCCTCAACCCACACGAAGCATACCATGCCATGTGAAAGTATTGCAACAAGCTACAATCTCACCGTATAAGACTTAGAGTAGACTTGAAACTCTAAGCCCACCAACTAGATACCCAGTCTGTAATGGGCCTCAGTGGATAAACAACTGGCTGGTAAAAATTGGACTCCTCCTCTAAACCTAGGTACTTAGACGGAGAGTCAAAAGCACTCTAGCTGAAATCATCTACTCAAGTAGTTCCACAAGGAATGACTCACTGAGTAGTAACTAAACTGGGTACCAACAAGATCTTCTATACATGTTAGGTGCCTAAGTGAAATTATACTGAATTCAAATGAGTATCATCAGGATCTCTGGCTAATCTTAGATGCCCTTGTGTTTTAATGAGTCCTTCCATGCTTGGAGTAGACTTTTGTACCCCTCTGTACTCTCTGATTTCCTCTCCTAGACAATTCTAGTGGGTAAGTCATTTCCTCCATTGTGATGCAAACCTCTACAAGGAAGCTATGGTGTCCAGAGCATCTAATTCTATTTCACTCTTTAATTTCACTGTATAGTTATCTAATCAACACATCTTAGATTAGCATTGTATTACGTTCTTCATAGCCTTTCTAAAATTTATAGTAATCTCAACCAATGAGATACTCCACTTATCATTTTGAGAAACATTGGAATGAAAATACTATTTACTGAATACCCTATTCTTAGAGTTTCATATTATTTATTCACATATATAAGAATTTGCTGCAATCATAAACTTTAATAGGTAGAAAGATTATATATACAAGCTCATATTCAAGTATGTATATGAAACCCTACTATGAAATTGAACTAGGTTTTCCACACCATTCATCGAAATACCATGCATCAAGAATAAATTTATTTAATAAAACAAAAATCTTCAAATGCAAGTTTATTACTATATATCTATTGACAAACTCCCTAATTCCCACTTATCTAGAGTTTCATCCTTTTTACTGAGACATCAAGCAAACATTAAGAATTTCAATTGAAACCCTAATAAACATTTAATGTATCTTTACTAAACATTTAGATAGATAAATTGAACAATATACAATAAGATTTAGACCAGGAATTGTTCCTTACTTGGTTATACTGCAAATTCACATATAATATGGAAAACCCTAGGTTTCTGTATTTTGTTCCAACTTCTATATTAACTTTAGGAAATTTGTTCTATATAATTTGTATCTATTTCTAATATTATTTCATCATATGAAATTCATCACATCTAGAAATAATCCATTTCTAAATCATTTTGTGAAAGCTAGAACAAAAAAGCAAACTTAGGTTTTATTGTCACATATAGAAAGAATAGAAGATTTTAGTGGATCTAATCAACTTTGGTGCAATATATTTTTAAATAGAAGTGGTCAATCATCAATGGTGTAAAACACCTTAATTTCTTAGCCTATTCACGAATCTAGATCAAACTTCAAGCAATCCATCACTTTCTTCTTTCATTCGCTCAAAGACCCTAGGAATGGAGACTTGTACATAAAGAGTGAGAAAAGATTGTGATTTGATACCATTTTGAACCAAATCAAAGCAGGGAAAAATACATACATTTTAGAGAAGAATAAAAAAGAAAACCTGTCTAAAGTAGAACATCTTATTTGATTTTATCACTTCTAGGAATATAAAACCCTACATGATGACCTCCACTAATTTCTCCTTCCAAAATCCTAACTCTCCTCTAAAAAATTTCATTTCTCTGGATGAATTATGGAGTTATGAGAGCTAATAAGGTTCTAGGTTAGAGATATAGATCATTCGAGGTACTTGTAACAATTGCAAACAAGCCCTCCATTACATTTTTGTTGATTCAGACTTGTCCGCCGATCAAATTATTACTGATAAGAAAGTCAGACAACACCACAATCTGTATCATTCCAAGTCATCTAAAAATTATGAAAATTTAACACGATGCTTGAAATTCAATTGAGAAATCGTAGAGAAAATTTCATGTCATGTAGTTGTACCAATAAATACATAAAAATAAACGACCACACTTCTATATTTCAGCCTGAAAGCATGGCCAACTGAGTTTGTAATGGGGAAACACAGACAACCAATAGGCTCATGACATATTAAAAAATTCTAATATTTTTGAAAATCATTTATGTTTGAATTATCCAAACTACAACCAAATTTAAAATAAATTAGAGTTACAGGTAAAATATGAAAAGTCATTTACAACACCACTATATTTATCAAATTTTGTATTCATATACTATCAAAAATATAATTTTGTCAGATTAGAGTTTAAACTTCTCAAACCCTAATTCTTTAAAAAAAGTTTGTTTAGAGTTTTCCATTAGGTTTATAACATCATAATTAGACTCTCATTATTAATCAAGTTTTAGAAATGATCACTCTAATAAAGCATGTAATCATCCAAGTAAATCCTAGTTATATGTGAAGATGAAATTGGGTCATTACAGTATTAGAGTGGTGCAAGGGACTAATCTCAAATTCGATAGTCTCCTTAAAATAGAGTGGTACCTAACATCATTTGAGGATTCCAGTGGTACCCAACACAGTTTGGTTAGCTCTAATACTACTCAGTAGGTCTGCCCTTGTGGAACTAGTGATGTTGGTAATTAATCTAAGTGCTTTGATTATCTACCTAAGTACCCAAGTTTAGAGGAGTCTAGTTTATTTTTATAGTAGTTTAATTACTAAGATTAGACATGGAGAGCCATGTTCATACTAGGGATCTAGTTTAGTAGACTTAGAATCCCAGATCTACTCTAAGTCTTATACACTGTGATTTTATCTTAATGTGATACTTCCACATGCCATAGTACACTTTATCAGGGTCCAAGTCATAATAAAAAAGGAATAAATGATTTAATGAGTGAATTTAATTAATTTATTAATTAAAGTTAGCATGATAACTACCATTATGTTAGATAGTTTACAATTTTTGTCTTCTATGCTTGTATTCTTCTGTATTTAATTTTATGAATAATATGTATCTTAATCATCATGGTTTGTTCTTGGTTTTATATGCACTAAGCCAACAACTCATACAATCTATTGAAACAATTTTCAGGCAAGGGTCTATCTCTATAAGAGGATTCAAAAGCTAGTTTTCATCAAGAGTAGAACATCCAAGGTATTGAGAGAAATATATAGTTTAATTACATGGTCTCTTATTCTTGCTATGGTCTTCGAAACGTGAGAGTGAGTATTGATAACAATTTTGTAATATGATGTATTTGATGTTTATTAAAGCAAGAACTAGTTTCTTTCAGTTGATTATGATGTAAGAGTAAAACTTACTTTTTTCTTTTTCCCGGAGCTCACTTCCGCTGGGATTTGAACCTGGGTGGGCTGAGATACCCCTCTTTATGAGAATTTTTTTTGGCTGGTAGATCTTCTGATCATGTAATGCTACGACAACACATCATGCTATCGAATCTGACTTATGGGTGAGTGACAACACTATGTTTCACCCCGAGGTTTAACCTAGTAGAAGGAGTCCATTAGTGGCTCGTTCCAGGTGGGGTTACTCATCATAAAAAAGAGTAAAACTAACTTGTGAATGTGTGATGCTTATGCTTAAATCATTTTTTATCCTTTAAATTAATATGATGTTTCATTAGTTTATTAATTAAAAACAATTAAGGCTACTTTTGACTGGCGATTATAAGTGGGTGGTTAGCTTAAACCCTCTTTCGCGGGCCTAAACCCTAGTTAGTGGGTTTTTCTCATGTCACTAAGGCTCTGCATGAACCTACTAGATGTACAACATTTACAGGGAGGGACTAAAATTCCATTTTAGGAAGAGTGACCACTCCAAGACCTGGAGAAGTGTGATGACCATGTGGGAGAAATTGCAAATAGACTACTATTACACTAATGTTTCTGATCTGTATACAATGAGAAGGCTAAGCCTTGGAGGATCACTTATAATGGCCCACAAGTTCCCTAGGTTGAGGTCGTCTAGACCAAACTTAATACCCCTAAATGGAGCTTTTATGCATACAAATGCATTATGGGGAAACTCCATACATGTGATAGGATGAGGAGTTGGGGACTTGATGTTAAACCACTATGTTTGTTTTGCAAGGCAGACCAATAAAGCCATAAAACACGTTCTTTAGTTGTGGATACAACTATTATATTTGGTGCAAAATCATTCAAAAGCAAGAATGGGATGATAACCGTCTGATCTCTGTTGAATCCTCCCTACACTATATTTTGTCTAAGAGAAGATGTAGTAGGATGAGGTGTCTTGTTGGAATCTGAGTCACCATACTTTTCTATAGCATCTGGCAGGAAAGGAATGGTGGGCTACATGGAAAGTCACCTATTGTTAACTTGAAACTATTGGAGAAGATTCTATATAGTCTAAAATGGGTGTTCTGGATTAAAACCAAGTTAGGGAATAATGTGAATCCTTTAGTCCTTAGAATATTGGATTTTGTAGCTTAGCCTACATGTATTATATAGGATTTTTGTTCTTCCCCTATACTTTGTTCATTTTTTTGATGGAATAGTATTTTTCCTAACCCAAAAAACAATTTAAAATTTTGTATCGATTCAAAACCAAATGAGTCCAGATAACCATCTCTATGGAGTCTGAAAATGTGTTTCTCAAAATTTTTACCTAGACAAAATTGCCAAAGGTAAGTTCTATTTGAGTCATCAAGTTTTAACTTCTTGGTACTTATGTTATGAAAAATGTGTCAAGATACAATAATTGAAGACCATAAGATCTTGGGGCACTGCCATATAATATATAATATCTTGTAATAGAAATTTGACCATTCTTTATTAGATATTCAAAGTCATTCTTAGCGTGACTAAAACCCACTAATCCATGGTTAAACCAACTGTTGGGTTTTGTGGAGAAAACATGCACGGCAGAAGCGATAAAATCCACGCAACCCGTAACAGGATCTCGTCGATAACAACGTATTCGGAAATAGGTTTGCGGGATATACCTTATCGCGGAGCAAGTCCGGCGATGTCCCGCTACACGACGGTACAACACTGCTTGTCAAACACGGACGGATCTTCTCTCCCGTTCGTTGTCGCAGGTTGATCCAGCAATGCTCCTCTGCGGCAGTGATGTACGTTGCTCGCAGCACGTACAGGTGGTCGTCGACGTCCTCCGAACACAGGCGTCAAGGCATCTGCGTCTCTACTTCGTCCACGCGGATGGACGGAACTCCACGTCGCGCTTCTCAAGCCGGCGGGAAGGAGCGTGTCTCTACAGCGGCGTGCTAGCAGCGCGTTGCTCTCCTCTCTCTCCTAAGGACGACGACGGCTAGGTTTTGTACGTGAGAATAACCTAAAAGCGTCTCTCTATATATTATATAGTTATCGGCCGTCTATCCTCCTTTAAATAGGATAAGAAGAGAAGTAGGGTTTCCTAAACCCATCGGTAAACAGAAACGTTGCGTTAATTAAAACGCTCGTGGATTAATTAGAATATTTCGGAATTCATTAATTAACCAAATAATCGCATTAATTGATTAATTAATATCCGACTCCATGCAATCGCTTGGGATGGCTCTACGGGCATACATATACCAACACCAACCACTTTTAATAGTTTACTAACAATCATCTTAAATTAACCTTCTTTAGTCATAGTATAACTTGTAGAAACATCAAATTAAATGAACCCATGGTATCATATTTAACATAAACATCCTAGATTAAAATAAAGTTTGACTTTTACGTCAAGAATGTCATTTCATAATATACATCAAGTAAAGCTTATTACAATTTGCTCTCATTCCTTACTCTCTCATTCCCAATATCTAGAGCAAGGATAAGAGATAATCTAACTAATCTAACTACAACTCTTCAAGATCTCTGTTGATCTATTCCTAATGAAAGTGTGATTATGACTCCTCCAATAAAGCTAGACCCTTGCCTAAAAAATCTTTTCATAGATTGTATGAGATACTATATCAGTGCGTACAAAATCAATAGGAAACCATGATAATTCAAATCTATGATGTTAATAGAATTTATAACTTAGTAGGAAACAACCATGATAGATGAAGCCATTTGAGAATGCTTCAAAATATTTGAAAAATATCTCAAGCGAACCATTTATATTGCTAAAATAGTGATTTATTTCTTTAAAAGCAATCCTAGATTTGAGAGAAGAAGAAATGGAACCATGACTCCTTTCCAGGTCACTAAGAACCTGGGGAGATACCTTGGGGTGACGATCATGCATTCTAGAGTCAATAAATCCACATACTTTGATGTGTTAAGCAAGGTGGAATCTAAAGGGAATGTGTGGCTTGCTTGCTGCTTATCCTTTGCTGGTCAAACTTGTCTTGCTAAAACATATTTGCCTGATATCCCTACTTACGTGATGTAAACAACCATGTTACCTATCAGTCTTTGTGACAGTATTGACGAATCCATAAGATGATGCATATGGGGAGGTGGCCATAAAGCTAAGCCCATTTTTCTACTAGCATGAAACAAAGTTATGTATTCTAAAGACAAGGGAGGGATGAATCTATGAGAGATTGGAAAGCAACTCTTCTTATGAAGAACTATTGGGACCTGTTGTGTGGAAGAAATACTTTATGGTGAAGTCTATGACAACAATTGAACTCATTATTAAATTATTTAATCCTTTTAATATATGCCCTAAACCCACATGAGGTGTACCACAACATGTGGAAGCATAAAAACGATCTATGATCTCACTATAGAGGACTTAGAGTAGACTTGAGACTCTAAACCTACTAACTATCTACCTAGTTTGCAACGAGCCTCACCGTATCTAGCCTCAATGGATAATGTCAGTGGACGAACTAATTGGACTCCTTTAAAACTGGGTATTGAAACAGAGAGTCAAAATACTCTGGCTAAAGTGCCTAATTTAGTGATTCGATGAGGCCTGACTCATTGAGTAGTAATTGATATGGGTACCATCAGAAAATCTTGGTTAATGTTGGGAACCTCAATGAAACTAAGTTGTCTTGACTACCATTGGAATATTCGGTGGTTGTTGGGTACTCTACTATTTTTAGGATTCTTTTCTCACTGCTCTTAGACTCCTATAGCTCTTTGGTACACTTTAGCTACCTCATCTTGGACTTTGCCAATCGGTAAGCATGTTTCCTCCTTCATAGTGCAAACCTCCAATATGGATTCTACAGAGTGTAGGGCCTTTAGAGTCCAGTGATACTTTAACTTTACAAACACTATTTCATCTTTCTAATCCTTATCTTAATCTTATATGTAGGTCATTTGAGTTATCAGTTAAAGTTCTAGCATCGATAGAGGAATGAGGTTAAACTAATAACTAAGTATATTGAATGATAACCAACATATTATTTTTACAAAACATCATATATAGCTGGCTAGCAAAAATAATTATCCATTTGGATACATATTTACAACACAGCTCATTAGTTGTGGAAATTTGGGAAAAAATCCATGGACTTTGGTGCCTTTAGTTCTACCTTAAGGATTCACCATTTCTCATAGAAAATATTCTAGAATTGAAAGTATCTATATTATGTCAGAAATAGGCTGTAAAGATCAGTATTACAACTAAGATCTGACACTTAAAACCAAAAAAATATGTGATAATAATCATCAAGAATAACAATACATATTATTTATGCTATTAGGCATGAATTCTAGAAATAAAGGTTTAGAGGTGATTTTCTAGTCACAAACACACAATCCTAATTTACCAATGTTGAGTTTTGAGCTTGGACACATTGAGTTACAAATAACCAAGCTTGGATTCAAGCTCCAACCCTAAGAAAGTGGCACCAAGTTGCCTGATGATGGGTCAGTAGACTTCGTCGATGCTTTTTGGAGGTAGAAGACAAAGAAGGAAGTTAAAGGGAAACCTTTGGCTAAAGAATTAGTTTATTTTGAGAAATAGAAAATGAAGAGAAGAAGAAATCTTTAGCCAAAAACTACTTAAAAAATCCCAACTATGATGAAACCATCAATTTCTCTAGTTCCCGCTGTGCTTCCCATTGTGTCACCCTAAAAATTGCATGTACGATCAACTCTCTAGTGGTTTAGAGTTTCACATGGGTGCATGCTGTAGAAATGAAGCTAGCACACCTCGCTTCATATGATTTCACCAAGCATATGAATAAATTGAAGAGTTTTCTTTATCGATAGAGATGGACAATGTCATAGAGAAACCATTAAAAGGCAAAACCACCAGAAGGTAAAACCTTTGGTTGATGGTTCACCACTAAAGCCTTTGGTAGGAAAACCATTTCTATTTGACTAAACCTTTGGTATATGAGCCATTTGATAACAAATACAAGCAAAACCGTTGGTAGTCGTGACCCCAGTTAGTGTGACCATTGGTTGATAGAAGCATCAATTTGTGTAACTGTCAGATGGTGTTCACCAAAAGTACCATCTACTGATGGATCCTTGACAAACCATTGATGGATGGTGTCTAACAGAACCACCAATATTCATCTACCATGCTAAACCATTGTAAGACTACCTATAGTGAAACCATCAATAGACAAGGTCTTAGGAAAATTGTCAGAAGGCTCTTCCTCTCAAAACCATCAGAAGATACATCCTAGATGAACCATCAATCAACAATCAACAAGCTAAACTCTCACTTAGATCAATTGACGGTTATTTGGGATAAGTCCTACTAAATCATTGCTTGACTATTGACGATTGTCCTACATATGACTATAAAACTTTCATAACTCACTCATTCCAATTTTGATTTTATTCATTCTTTTTGCATTGAATTTAATATTGAATTCTTTCATTCTAAAGGAAAAACAAAATAAGATATCACATGTCAATTTTCCTTATAATTATTTTATTAAATTATCAATGAAGCTTGTTGTTCATCATAAGTGAGTTATCTCTTCATTAACAGATTCAAACTTTAACATATGATCAAAAATATCATTTTTCATCAAGAAAAAAGTCTAAACTCAATAAACATGCCCAAACTCAATTAAAACATAATCAACTAACAAAATGATTGAAGCATTAGTAAAGGTATAATTAACCCTCCAATTATCTTTAGTCTCAAACTACTAGAAAATCAAGGTATGGATTGTAAACCCCCCCCTAAAAAACTCGTCTCAAAATTCCTAAAAGGGAAAGGGATACTTATTACACATCTCAGACTCTAGCTCCCAAGTAACCCCCTCTATGACATGATTCCTCTAAAGGACTTTCACAAGGGGTGTATCTTTCTTTTTAATCTTCTGTATTTAGTGACCCATAATCTGTATATGTCCTTCAACAAAGGAGATATCTTCTCTTAGTTGTACTAGCTTTGGGTCTATGATCTTATCTATACCTAGATGGAAATTCTGTAACATATATATGTAATATGTCATGTAGGTTAGCTACCTCAAGGTTTAAATAGTTTTATTCCACTAGTCCAATACTTTGTATGATTTAATAATGACCCATGTACCTAGGAGTTAGTTTACCTTCCTTTTCTCCTTCCTGCATAAGAACACATCCTAAAACTCTCTTGAATGCATCAAAATCTCCAATAGGTGTAGTAGCTAACTTCTTCTTAAGTATTTGAAAGACTTTCTTAAATGTTTCAGACCAAACAAAAGGCACGTCCATCCTTATTAAATGTGTAAGAGTTGCTTCTAAATCTTTGAAGTTTCTTATAAATATCCTATGATATCCAGCTAACCCTGGAAAAATTCTAATCTCAGTTGGAGGTCTATCTTGCTCCCATTGAAAAACATATTCCAGATTATTAGGGCCAACATTGACTCCTTCTCCTGATATGTCCAAGAAAGGAAACTTTGTACAACTAGAACTCACATTTATTGTACTTAGCATACAACTGATGTTGTCTCAACAACTACAAGGCTATCCTCAGATGTTGGTCATGTTATTCTACACCTTTATAATATATAAATGATATTGCCTATAAATAATACTATAAACAAATTTAGATATGGTCTAAAAACTATATTCGTCATGTCCATAAAAGCTACAGGGGCAATTGTTAATCTAAGGGACATAATTACAAACTCAAAATGCCCATATGTTGTTCTGAAGGATGACTTAGATACATATGATGCCTTTATCCTCAACTAATGATAACCTGACCTAAGATCTATCTTTGAGAATGTTTCTATCTATAACTGATCAAATAGATCATCAATCCTAGTCAAAGAATATTTGTTTTTATGGTTATCTTATTTTATTGCCTATTGTTTATGAATAACCACATAGTTCCATCCTTCTTCTTCACAAAAAGAACTGGAGCTCCCTAAGGTGATGTATTAGCTTTAATGAAGCCCTTATCTAGTAACTCTTGTAAATGAGATTTTACTTTCTTCAACTCTACATGTACGATTGTATAAACTGGTCAAGCAATAGGGAGAGTAATAGGTAAAATTTGTATCTCAAAATCAAGATCTCTCTTAGGCACTTTTTCTATGGGGAGACAACATGGAAAATAAATATAATATATAAATAATTTAGTGTGTAACAAATATAGGAAGTACATATGTAATTAGGAAACAAAAAAACCATTATATGTAATTAATGATGTACTCCATAAGATATTAAATATTTCTATACTATGTATAAACAAATAAATATATAAAACATATAACAAGTAGATCGTTCTATGGGTGTATATTTTAGTTGTGCAAATGATTTATATGTATTCTTTTATATTATGGTGTAATGATTGATAGGAAAGGTAAAGTCCAATGAAATATGAAACTTTATTAGTAGTACATGGTGTAAAGATAAATTTGTTATAATATTTTTACAATTTGTATACATTTTTAATTTTTGTACATTCATAATGTTTGTTAAAAAATAATGTAAACCATGTATCATTATTGAGTTAACACTAAAAATTATAGTTCTATTCACAATTTGTACTTTTAAATTATAAAAATTATTTCATCATAATGTCAAAGATAACAAATTTTGATATTTTTTTATATTTCCAACACAATATAGAAATAAGTCTATAACTATCTTTATGACTTAGTGAACAATAAATTGTCATAATATTTATTAGTTTATTAGGTAAAATTATTGAATAAGTTTGACACCATCATAAATATATTCATTTAAATTTAAAATATTGTAGAATTATTTTCTTTATTTTATATAATAATAATAATAATTTCTACGTAATACTATTTATATATTCAATTTTCTTAACTTTATGTTACTTTTTAATTTCTTGACTTGTCAAACTCATCAAGTAGGAAATTACTTGTGTGATCTTAAAAAATAAATAATAATCCACAAACTCAATAATGGGCATTAAATTTATGTGGTTTTTTTGAAATGGCCAATATTTATGGTGAATAAATTTAAGGAAATGATTGGTCTTATACAAAAATTAAATCTTTTCAATGTCACTTGTTTCCATTTTAAACTCATCTTAAATGTAACAAGTCCTAAACATATGTAGAATGTTATAGTATACATAATCATATGCAATAATAGATATACATAGAATATTATTTTTCTCACATCTAAAATTAAGTACTCCACAACATGGTCAGTTATGTCTTTAACCTCATTTTTATTTATCTAAGGTTCATCTATTTTCCTCTCTGGATCCAACTAAATAGGTAAATAACATGTTGACACTCCATTTTTCTCATGGTGATAATTAAAGTCATATTTACTTTTTAGGTAAAGTAAAAATAATATCTAAGTCACATAAATAATTAATTTTATTTTTATATATACCTCCCTTCTCCGCCAGGACCGCCACTCCCCCTATGTGATATCATCGTAGAATAATTAATTAGCAACCATGTTCAAGACCTCTTTAGTCCCCCTTCCCTTCTTTTCCTCTTCTCCCCTTTGACCATAACTACACACCGCAAATGTCTCCCCTATTTTAGTCCAGATTCCTCTTTTCATAATAAATCACGTTACCAATGAACTAGCAATCCACATTTGTCATCTAAATAGTTCTTGATGAATATGTTTACAATGTCATCAGTTACATCCCCGCTTTATTCTTTGTTTTGTCTATTATTTCATGGTTTTTAAAATGTGTCATTGTCTTTTACTTTTCAATTACTTTTTTAGTAAACAACATAAATTTATAAAAAACCAAAATTCTTAAACTTCACAGAATGTAATAAATAGTTTACTATTTTTTTACCATATACACACATTCCATAAATTAATACAATGCACATTTCAAATGTTGTAGACTATCATTTTTCATGTCTTATTAATTGTTATTCTTTTACTACATCGGAATTATATTTACTAAATGATTTGTTTATATCACTCTCTCTACAACTATTTTCCCACTCTATTTGAAATTCCACTCAATCTCCATCACTCTTTCCATAATTACCTCACTTACCGTAAATTCTCACTTTCAAAAAAATTGCTTCTCTCTCTCTTCTCCTTTCCATAACTCCCCACTCCCCATGTCTCGCTTTCCACCCCCCACCAACTTCTCTATTATCACCCCTATCTCTACCCTTTTCTCAGCAGATTATCATGTCTCCCGTATTGTCTTACTTTCATTATTTCTGCTTCCACCCAAGGTCCAACACCGCTCCTCTGTTCTTCATATATCCATGTCAATCCAGCTTCAATGGTGTGTTATGCAGAAATACTAGTACAAGGATGGATGGATCTTGAGATATAGTCAGGTGAAGGGGTGGGAGTGGAACATGATCTAGATTGGTACGTTAAAATGATAAAGCCACTTTTCTTCCTTTTATTTTCAACCTGGGCTAACTTGTATTTTATCGAGATCTTGTAGAACTAATGAAACAAGTAATTCTCTAGATGCATGTGTTTCCATGAAGTTGGTTGGAGGCATCCCATTGTTGGCGAGGTTGCTTAAGTGCAAGAAAAGCATAGGCCCCAAAGGGCCATGGTGCTTTTTTCCACCCCCTTAGACGAGGGCCAATCTGGTAGGCTATCAACTTATATGAAGAAATAACAATCTTTTGAAGATAAGTCACTGTTGACATCACCATCCTCGGTGAGTTACCAACTAAATCAAAATCTCTATCTAAATGAGGTCACAATTTGATGCTCCAACTACTTTAAATCTAAAGAAAGGACCCCATTCTATTGCATACATAGTCTTCGGTGGTTTGGGTACTATGATCTCTCCTATTTTGTTTGGTGTTTCTTTAATAGTTTTCACTTTTCTTTTGGGTACTATGATCTATCCTATTATGTTTGTTGTTTCTTTCATAGTTTTCGTTATATAAAAAGTTCACAATTCTTTTTGCTGAATTTGTATATTTTACATGTTATAAAATACTAACAATGGAATGTTTTGTTGGTCTGTTATGTTATTTAATGATAATTACACTACCATTTATTACTCACTCTCATCATCTATTTATTATGCATTTAGACACACTACTTGGTAATTAATTTTGAATAAGGACGTTATTTTGATGCTGAGAAAATTGACTCAAAGTAGAATTGGGTTGTCCTCTTGAATATATTACCTATAGACCATCCTATAGGTCAACATACCTAAGGAAACATTTAACAATGTTAACTATGTATGCAATGTTCTAGATGTAAGGTTTATGTCACATTTTATCCCTCTTGGTTGAATAAACCTAGTGATTCAAGAGAAAATATGTTATAATACTCTTGAACCATTACCACATCAAAATGTTATTTCAATTTATTTCGTATTTTATTTGACCAGTGTCTAAAGCAGTCGAACAACATATATTGTAGGTATTATGTGTTGAAGTACATGAAAGACGTCATTGGTGCAAGAATTAGAAATATTCCTGAATGTGTAAGCTACTTATCATTATTTCTTTTTGTTTGATTAAATTATTAAATATATTAAATAAATGACAATGTGCTGATATATTTGACATATGATTGCAGTATTATTTGAAGTGTATTGGTTGTTTCTTCAACCAAGAAGAGATATACGAGGGTCGCAATGAGTGGGTGATGTGTGTTCTTGAGCACATAACTGATTATGTGACATGAGAGGAAGACATATGTTCTTTAGCATAGACCAATGTGTGAAATCTTTGGAGTTAATTATCAATTTGATTCTAGAATGTATTCTCACTACTTTGTGTTATTGAATTGTTGTATGGATGATTGATTATTTATTAAATGTAAGTTTTTTTTTCAAGATTTGATGGAAGTTTTGTTCAATTATGTTCTTGTTTGTGAAATTAAAAAAAAGTGTATAATTTCAAATATATTATAAAATTTGAAAATATGATTCTTTGATCAATAAAATTGGTTCGACATGACTGGTCAAACTCTAATCAAATACAACAGTTAATGATATATTGTAAAAGGTGTGATACTACAACAAACAACACATATTATTATGCACACCTTGTTACAACAGGTGTGTTTGGAAAATGGACCCTATACAACATGTGTGTCTAATGAACTACAACATGCACCACATGTTGTATAAAATGTGTATATTACAATAGGCACACAACATGTTATATAAACACCCCTATTAAAATAGGTGTATTATCAAAAGACAACATGCTTCAACTATTGTACAAACATAAATATTACAACAGGTGCATTGCATGATGTAAAAAAATACTCCTATTACATCGAGTGTGTTTAGTGAAAGACAACATGATTCAACCGTTGTATAATATATATTACAACAGGTGCACCACATGTTGTACAAAACACCCCTATTACAACAGGTGTGTTTAGTAAAAGACAATATGATTCAACTGTTGTATAATATATATTACAACAGGTGCACCACATGTATAAAACACCCATATTACAATGGGTCATAGATTGAAAGACAACACGTTTCAACTGTTGAATAAAATATATATATTACAACATGCACATCACATGTTGTATAAAGCACCCCCATAAGACCACACGATCTAATACAATGGTTAACATCTGTTGTAAAATGGAAAAATGAAATGTTGTAAAAAATATTTTCTATAGTAGTGCCATGTTATCCGAGGTCTGAAATCCTGGGACGTTATAGTTTATATCTTCATTGTTGATTATCTACATTAGTTCCTTAATATGATGTATCTAAGTCTGAGATCACAGTAGCTTACCAGCAAACTGATTTATATGCACTTATATTCGATAATTTGTTTCCTGAACTATTGCTTAATCAAAACTCCATTGTGAGATTGTTGAATCAAAACCATGGTAATGCAGGGTAGCAATGATCCACAACACTGCTAGAGCCTTTGGTGGCTACAACAGCCATGGATGCAGGTCTTTGTCGAAATTGGTGGTGCGACAAGTGCAAGGAATCGAGCGCTATGATTCCCAGGCTGAGGACGATGAGGGAGGACTGAGTAGAATGAATACAGTATGATGGCAAGGTAAGGGTGAGTAGGTGAGGGTCGTTTCTTGGAGATGCTCAGTGGCAGTAAAGATGCAGGAGTTGACGAATACCAGATACAAAGATGATATCTTACGGTCTTGAGACCATATCTGGTCCCTCCAAAGGTGGTAGGTTGGCCTTCCCTTCCAGTCGATGTCAATAAGAAGGAGGGTGGTGGATGGCTTGGTGTTCCCGATGGTGGATTACAGGGGAGGAGGAAGTGGTAGATGGGATTCTTGGAGACAACATAGGTATAGGAAGGAGGGGCATGGATGAGAGGACGAGAGGCGCTATTGACTAGCCTGAGGCCAAAGAAGATGACCCGGTATGGTTGGGACATGCAGAGAAGGTGCAGAGGTGTCGAGGTCATAGGTTGCAGGTATGCAGGTCAGTCGGTGTTGCCCTATGGCCAAGCTGAAAGGATGCAAGGTGAGAGGGGAGTAAAGAAGGTTGGGGACAGAGGTAGTGTTGATAAGAGTGTCATTGTGGTTGTAGGCTGGTGTGGGGATCTACTATTGTCAAGGGAAAGGAGGCAACAAATGGCATTGATGTCCCAAAGTCCTTTGATTGGTGATAGATGAGATGATATCAACGCAAGGAGTTGGCAAGTGCCATGTTAAGGTCAACGACTTGCAGGTAGATCGTCATTGTAGGTCTTCAGGTGGTCACTGGAGACCATAGCCATGTTGTGCAGCCCTAGTGGTGATGGTAGTAGAGTCGTTGGAGCTATGCTGGTTTCTGTGAAGGGAGTGATGAGAGGGTTGTGGTGATGATGACAATGGCAATGGGGCAGAGGTGCATAGGGAGGCAACTAGAGCATGGCCTCAACTTCCTCCTTCATGCACGGCCAAATCTTTTATGCCAATAGACAAGCCATCTGTGAACACAGATTGAGCAGCATGGGAGGGCAGTGCCGATAGTGGTGGAGTTGAGGAGTAAATGAAATAGAGAAGGAGAAGAAGAAAGGAAGGAGTCTTCTAGGGCTTGGGGATGATGAAGGAAAGCATTAGGAGAAACAGAGGAAAGGGAACAAAGGGGAGCCGAGGAGAGGATCTACATTCATTGTGTTTGCCACTTTCAGACGCTAAGGTTGCACCGTTGAAGAGAAAGGAAGGAGGGGTGTCAAGCATTGCTCATCTAGGATGACCGACCATTCACGTGAGTCACATGGAAAGGGTTGTCATTTCTTCTAGAAAAGAAAGTAATGCATAGGAGCATTACCTGGAAAGATTATTAATGGGAACGCACTAGTGATTGATAGTTCAATACTCATTAACGTACTGTAACTTGTATCAAATAAATCAGTAATCAATCAGGATGGAAATTTAGAAGGACGTAGATTAAAGATAGGACTACAAAAATTAGGTTATTTTTTAAATTTTGAAATCCACACCACAAAGTAGTCTAGGGCATCATTGTTACTATAGTGCTTTAGATGGTTATAAGAGTCAATTTATCCCTTAATAATGTTTACTAAAGATAAATTATATATTTGTAACCATATCAAAATTTCCAAATAATTTTGTTTCTTTAACCAATCTAAATGTCATGATTTCTAAAAAGGGTAAATAAGAAATTCCATCATTTTTAATTACCTATAATTATTTACTGTACCAATATTAAGGATATAGTCTTTTCGACTTTATATTTCGTTAATAAAATAGTACAAGAATGCTTTAACTAATAAAGGCACTCGACTACACTAGGGGCAAAGTGGTCATTCCAGACGTCCATTGAAGCTAGTTAATGATTTATATGTTTTATTTAAGTTATTGTTTAATGTATTATTATAAATTTGGGGTCAATTATTAAGAAATAAATATGATTATTTTCTTTAAAGAAGAATATTATTTATTTAATATTCAATTAGTCTAAGTATTACTTAATATTATTTTAATGAAAAATACCTATGAAAGAGGGGGGGGATAAGATAGGTATCTAGGGTTGAGTATGTTACACTTCCTCAGAGGCTCCCTCAGGTCTCTTCCTCTTCTTGGAGGACTGTTCCTCATTGCCTTCCTCTCTTCTCTAGAGACCTCCTCTTCCGGTGAGAGGGCTTACTCTCAGCATGATCTCAGGGATTGTCGCAGGGGACAACGATGGTATTGGTACGAGCAATGATGATTCACATAAGCATGTAATTCAACTCAGTCTAAGTTTTTAGAGCATTATAACATCATACATTATGTCAGTGACATGTTGATTACATGCTTTTTATTATTTGTCAGAGGTTGCCTTAACCCCTAGTTCTCAAAACCCTAGTACTTAGAAAGAATACAGAGAGTAGTTATAGGCACCTAGGGTTTTGTGAGTGAAGGGGGTAGTTGAAGATATATGAGAAATCCTAGAGGTTTGTTATTTTGAGTAAAGTCCTCAGACTCTGTTTAGGCAGGAAGCATGAGTTTGAGAGTCCTCATAAGCCAACTAGTGATGTGGAGGAAAATATTGCAAACTCACGGTCGTGGTCCTTTCTAGACACCATTGCCTTTGTAAAACACTCTAATAATTCTCTTTGGAAAATACAAACTTTGTAAAATTTAATAATTATTAGAGATTAAAGAGTGAACCCTGCTCTAATACCAAACGTAACGACCCCCTCCCCACGTTATTCCCTATTCAGGTGGACCGAGAGGGCAAGGGCCATTACTAGTAATAAGGGATCACAAGTTTAGTAAATAACAAGAAATAATTAATAAACATTACTAACAAAAGGAATTTGGTATAGAACTAATGGAATATCTAAAGATGCAATATAAATAAAATCTAACTAACTATTACCTCCATGATTACATTATGTTTCTTCATCTTTTGCCTTCTTTCTGGATATCTAGTTTCATCATATTTGCATAACCGCAGATTATCCTAAAAAACAGACAAACAAAATGTTGGTTAGTATAACGAGTTAAACTGGTCTGTGGGGGAAACAAAATGTTATAATATACTAGTAGCAACATAACCACAACAATTATTTGTTACAACAAAAATTTACATTTTCTTCATCACTTCTCAACGATTTTTACCCAGCCTCTGGTATACCATCTCTTAGGGTTTTGTCCCTACAAGGACTTTAGGCTATCTCTCAGTCTGGAGATAGGAACCTCATTGGCCACCTCTCAATCTAGAGCTAGGTGCCATTACATGTTCCCAATCTGAGGCATGGCCACTTATGACCTTCCCAATCTAGGGCCTGGTTTGACCTTCCCAACCTAGGGCTTGGTCTTTCAGTCATTACCATGACTTTACTTTTCTTTTCATTCACTATTTTCTAGAGTTAGTATGTTGGTTTGAGCAAGTTATATGCTTACTATTGTGATAGCCATAGTCACTTTATAGATTGCAGGAATTAAAATTCATTAAAGTATTTAATTTCAAGCAATCACTAAAACCTCAGAAATCACCAGGAAACTAGAGTGATTAGTCATAATTGTAACCACATACCTTTATCAGAAGTCTAGATGTCCAAGCAAGAGCAAGAAATCAATCAACCAAGAAAAGTTACACTGAAAGATAATGCAATACACCCATGTATTATTATTTTATCCAAATCATCATTAAGACTGATTTGGGTCTCAAGTTAGGATTTCTAGGTCAACATTGGGGTTTTATTAGGGTTTTGGCTTCCCAAACCCTAGTTTCCACCTTTTATGCCCATTGGGTTCACAAACATTAATTACACCTTTTATTCCAAGGAAACCCTAATTCATCAAATTATGGTTTGCTAGTTCAAATAACTTTCAAGTTGCTCTTTTTATTCATAAAATATCAATCTTTGATCATCGTTATTAATTGGACATATTAAAACCATCAATTCTAAAATTTAGGGTTCTAGTTCATTTAACACATTGTAGATGTTAACTTTAGGCACTTTTCAAACTAGAAGCATATTTAGGCCCTGATAACATTTTTATTGAATTCTATGGATTTTTCGAAGCAAAAACCATATATTACTTATTCCATTGGATAATCCTACAATAAGTTATGATTTTTCTAAATAAATCATTTTTAGACGAATAACAGACCGCCAACTAAGCAAAGGGCTTCGAGAGACGCCTCACCAACATGACTGGCCTGGCCAATTGGCTTACGTCAACCAGGTTGCCCGTCTTCAAGGCATCTCGCTAAAATTACCAAAAAAAGAGGTTTAAATGTCCGGTTTGGCCTTACCTCTCCAATGTAGGGTCAGGGGCAAGCAAGTAAATTGCCAACTCATCATCTTCCATCGATGTTCATTTGTGAGCACAAGAGGTTAGTCAACAACAGTGTTGACTTCAGTTGTTAGATCTCCAATGTGGGTGCCAAGATCACCTTCGCCATGCTCCTACGAACCTACTGGTGCCTCCAATTCCTTGAACGATATTCAGAATTCTCGGGGCGATAGAGGGGTACTCTAGCAAGGGATCCTAATCAAACTAGGGTGAAGATCAAGGTCAATTGAGAAATTGAGAGTAGGGAATCATTCGCGGGACTCTTCCAAAGGTTTAGAATCTATTCCTACCATCACAGATGGTCTAAATCACCCTATTCATAGTTGTGGCTCGGCCATGAAGGGTTGTAGATAAAGCAATTCTTCTAGAGACCTCAAACCTAGGTGAAATCTAGGGTAGGTTGATCCGATTTGGTCTCTGAAATGCAATGGGATGACTTTCACACTCGTTTGTGCATCAAGGTGGGAGGAGGAAGCAAAACAAACTGGCGGTCTTGTCTAGTTGCCAAATCTGGCCAAAAGTAGGAGATGGAGGTGCGACCATTATATCTTAGATCTGACGGTCCCCGTCACGTGCTCCAATTAAAAAGACTGATAAAAGATTTCTAATATGAATGTGAATTGTAACATTTAATAATATTCCATTCACTTTAGGGATTTTCAAAAATCCATATCTCTCAATCCATGCACCCTTTTAATCCCAAATTTTAAGGGTAAGTCTTTAATGACTTAATCTACTAATGTGCAAAGAATGAAACCATAACTCAAAACAAAATAGACTTTACTAAATATGCAAGTCATCCACTTATAAGGCATATATTATTCATTAAAATTCATCTTTTTCTCTTTTCTTTCTTTTCTAATTTCTTTATTTTGATTCCTTTTCTTATTACAAACTATGTGGAACCAAAAACTAATCAATAGTGATCATCCATGCTACTTTCTATAGAATTCTACACAATTCTCACATATGCATACAATTATCTTCTATTTCTCTTGTCTATTACTTATTATGGTATTTTCTTCTATCATTTTTCCCTTTTACCCATCATTGGATCATTAAAATAGTCAAAACCATGAAATCATGCATCCAAGGGAAAATTGCAAAGAAGACCATTCTTTAAAACAAAGCATATGAATTTCCATTCAAGTCCCTTTCACTTGCATAATTGAATTTCAATTTATTTAAACACAAGCAAAAATGGAGGTTATAACAACTTGGGAAGTTATCAAGGATGATGTGGTCATAGGAACCAAATGTTACGTGGAAGGCAAAAACATGGTGAGACAGGTAAATCATGCTTTCTTGGTGTTGATATTGAAAATGAAGGTTACCACTGCCTTAGTGATTTCAAGATTATTACATGCTACTCGATTCAATATCGAAATAATTACAAAGACCCCCATTGAGAGATTGAATATGTTTATCCCTTCCTCAATCCTAAAAATATTAGTGCATTTATTAATAGGAGGAGAGATACATGCACAAGTATTACTAAATCTATATGCTAATTATCATCATTTTATGCATTGTTTGAACTAAAGTACCTATATTTTCACAAAATTGTCTTGTAAACATTTCTACATCAATATTTCTTATTTTTGTTTTTAATTATGTGTATCTTATTGTAATATTAATTTTCTACAATGATTTCTTGTTTTATTGGTTAAAGTTTTGAGAAAGAAATCTACAAAAGTGGAACTGACCTCAACTATGTAGCACCTACAAAGAGCCCATAAATTACATGGAGTTTCCATATTCAAGTCATTCCAAAGTCAGTGGACTATGTTTAGTTGATGCCCCCACCTTAGAATGACAGCAATGGCTAATCCTAAGTGTAATAATCCAAATGGTGGACATTTTATCGTGAATTTCCAATGCCACTTAATAATTAGTACGTAGATTTCCATGAGGCCATCATCTATTCACATAATCATAAAGAGTAGAGGAAGATAAGAAAGCAGATGAACTTAAAGTATAAACTTTGGAAGCATCAAGAGGTAATTTGGCAGAAGAAACAACACTAGATCACATCCATCTTCAGCAAGAAGCTCCATTATTTATAGTTACATGGTTTATTTGATTTTCTTACATGTTTTCACCCTCTTCAAGTTATAATTATGATACCACTACCCTCATGTTTGTCAAATTTTAATAATCTTCTGGACATGGTAGTAGCACATTGTGATTGTGTGTTAGATGTTTAAATTGTACAAACTAAATTGGTGTTTGATAATTATTGAGGACTTCAAAATTATTATCATTATCTATGCATAATAAACTTAGACAAAATTTCAAATAATTTTATTTCTTCCAAAGAGGGATTCATTATTAGAGGAATTAAACTTGGTTAACAACATGTTATGAAAGTGGGATAAAAATTAAGAGAGAATAAATAAGAGATCAAATTTCATACTCTAGTTAGTAACAATAAATTCCATGAAAGTGATGTTTCAACATAAGTGGACCTAATATCATGTTTCAAAAGAAGGCAATACTATTTTTAAATGTCTAATTTACAACAACGATCAATTGTTAACAATTGAAGAAAAAAGATCAAATGCATGTAGCATTGCGGTGAAATTGGCAATCTTATATATTTCCATCTTTCTTATCTTAATCAAACATTAAAATTTTTATCTTTAGTTTAAATCTTAGTTCAATATTTAATGAATCAATTCTTTATCTTATGTCTAGTAAACTAGGTTTTACTAGTAGTAGTCTCTCATGTCTAAAATTCCCTAAGTTTGACAACTCGGGTTTCACATTCCTTATTAAATTGGCACATGCACTTGCATTTATACATGTGTGGTTTAGATACATCATTTTGTTGGTGATTTGGTCATAGAACTAGTGATGCTAGTATGATGAGTGCTATGATTTTCCACTTATAACATCCCAAAACTTGAGGTCTCAGACAATGATTTTAATAGGAATGATTAGACTACCAATATCAACAAGGTGCACCTTACTTTTAGGGATCCTATCACTACCAATTCCACATATAAGCATGCTCATGCTTGATTAGTTCTAGGATGGGTGATATGTCCAAAAGTTGATCACATGTTGTTCCTAAGTGATGAAAAAGCATGCAGCCGAGGATAGTGGTGGTTAGGGGGTCCAGTTGTAATTCTTGAAACCATACTAGAGTCTTGAGTAGTGGACTTGAGCAAAATATATGGTATCTAAGCAAATTCCCTTTGAGTGGGTGGGTCCTACATGGGAATTTGATGCCCCAATATCAATCAGTGCAATCTAGGCATGTTTGAACGACCTATCTAAGTTGATAAATCCACCTTTGCACTGGTGTTAGTTGTGTCCGCAAGTCTTAAATTTATAAACTCGAACACTACCCCACAAGTATATAGGTTCATGTAGTATTATTGAGTTCATTCAAGGAGAAAGGTATATCTAGGGAAAGAGTGATGAATTTCAACAATCTAGATCTTTTTAGAAAGAGAGCTTTTGTAATGTTACATATGTAATTTAGAAGACAACTAACTAAAATAGAAATTGATTGTATTACAGAACATATTTGATTAAGAATTTTTGAGGATAGGGTTTCACTATCATATCATTCCATGATGTAACAAAAATTCATAAGTAGTAAAATTACAAAGGGAGGTTTGAGTTCTACACCACTCCCAATAGTATAGAATAATTCTACCTTTATATAGCACCACCGTACATATACTCATAATAGAACACCAAAATCCTCAAAATCCCCTTCACTTCCAAGGCACTACTATCATCAAGGAAACAAAACTATAGAACACATCTTCTTACTTCAATGTACACCTTCCCAGTGTGCACAAGCAGCATGAGACATACATATAAGATGGTCAATCAAGTATATATGTGCAATAGACTATAATATATTTATAAAATAGTTATTTAACCAATATTAAGAAAGAAAACTCATTTTTCTACAAAGCATAACATGGGTGTTACTCCCCCCATGTCCAAGAAAAGAATTTTGTACTTGTTCATGGTTGTAGGAAGTAGATACAAGAAGTAAAAAATAATGCTAGACATCATTGTAGAAGGAAATAAACTTGGATGTCCATAGAAGAAGTAGGAAAGAGTTATGACTCTGGTTTAGGAGTCAAAAATTTGTCCTTGTTGCTAGAAACTCTATAGAAAGCTTCACTCTATAGTGGGTAGAATAGAATGGTAGAGATCCTACTATAATTGTTGGAGAAGAAGGAAGAAGAAGTTTCCTCCTGAGAGACTACCTATTCTCCCTGTGAAACACCTTCAACTCCTCATGTCTTTGCCTTTCTTGATTCCAGATCCAAAATTCTATCATTGGTGACCTAAAGGTGGATTGGGATTGTATATATAAGTGTGGGGCAGTTACATTCACATTTAAGTGAAAATTACAGGTGAGACAGTGTGTTAGATGACCAACACAGGGTGTTAGTTGTGATAACTAAAGTCAAACTGTCCCGATCAATGATAACATGGTGTGTTGGTTGGATAACACTACATGTTACTACAATTCAAGGAGCTATGGATCCATGTTATGCAATGTGATGTAACATGTTGACATTTGGACACAGTGTATCTGATATTTCGACACAGCTTGGACACGGCGTGTTAAAATCTGGAGACAGAGTGTCGCTAACGGTCTTGGAAACACTAATTTTCTAAATCTTTAGATGATTGGGGAATGTGTTGATGGATGATATGATGGTGTTTTGTCCCCATTTTGATGCCAAAATATTATACCTAAATCCAGACCATAGATCAAGTAAATGTAACAACAAAGTGGAAAATATAGCATGAGTAAGAGTGATTATTGAGTGAAATTGAATTGGAAATGCAACCAAAAGTGGTCCAAATGATAATGTAAAATATGCACATCAAATCCCCCTAAACTTAAACCATTTCTTGTCCTTAAACAAAAAGAAACATAGATACATAGTAGAAGAAATAGCATGACACATACATCTGCTTAATGAAATGGAAGAATTTAACCATAGCATGTTAATCATTGTCAAGATATTGCAACTAGACATGAATTCATTTCAATCACTCAACATTAAAAATTTTGTTCAAAAAGGTGGTCAAATTGCTTTTTAAAAATTAACAAGATATAAATGATTAGATGTATGATGACAACGACAAAAATGTAGTTAATATGCAACCGAATCCTTATGATTATACGTATGAATAAAATTGAAATTCAGGTTTGACATCATCAAATCTACAATGACTCCTTTGTAATAGTTAAAATTTTAAAATTAGAATCTTTGGGTATGACACTCAGAGTCTAATGGAGGCTTGTGCACACGTGGAATTCCCTTTGGGGTTCACTGGCCCTCTTTTTAACATAATTCACTACCTTCATTTGGTTGGGAGATTATGTGGTCGACTTAGCCATCTTTTATAGAGTTGTGGAATTTTTTATTTTAAAAATGATCAAACAAATTCACCTTCTTAAACATGATTTAGGTCCCATTTTAGAACCTCATTGTGTTAGGCTAGTCAAATCTTCAATGAGCAGAAGGGTCATGAAAATAGGTGATTCAAACTAGGGAATTCTTTTACTTAATAAAATTTTCATCATAGGAGTGGTAGAAAAATTCATTACAAATTTGGTAGAATCATTAAAAATTCTACACAAGGATGTAAAGATTATAATCCAAAGCATTTGAACCACTACATGCATCGAGCTGAGAGTGAGAAAAATGAAAAACATGCTAGAGTAAAAATATCATGGAAAAATAAGTGATTGGTCAATTGTTTCAATAAAATTGTTGGATGTGCATGACAAGTTCTTCAACTAATATCTCAATGAGTACAATGGTTTCTCTAAAAGGGAGTCAATGTTTACCCAAAAAAGTAAGTCTTCAGATTTAGGCTTAGGTTTTCACTTAACTACAAAAGAAAAATAGAAATAGAAAAGAAAAACATACAGAAAATTACAACTTTCGGCCGGTTGCTCCACCTAAGCTTGAAATCTACATTGTCCCCATTGTAGAAATCAAAGAATGCGAATAGCATCGAGTACCTCATCATGACAGAGTTGTCAAGGTGTATGTCATGTGCTTTGATTTTAGGCTTGAAATTGTTTCCCTAAAGATCTAAGCCTTTTTATCAACATATTTTTAATTTGTGACAAGATTTATGCTTATGATAAGAAGTAGGAATAGTCTTCTGGAGAACAATTTTGTTTGTCCCTTTTCTCTTCTTCAAAATAACCAGAATCTGATTTGGAGAGAATTTTCTCATCACAGGGTATTTTGTCAAAGATGTATTGCAAGGGACATTTGGCTTGCTTCAAAAATCACCATGTGGTGCATGTGTAGATTTCTTCCTATGATCTTAAATTTTATTGCCTACATTGGAGTCAACAACTTCATATGATATTGTATGTGATGGTGAAGAAGATTCTCCTATAGCAGTTCATGTCCTCAAGGTCACTAACTTGTATGAAAGAGAAAATTGATTCTCCAATATCTTAACGTGAGTGGAATATCCACCTACCTGAGAAGAAGGTTATGTGATAGAATCCTTTGGAAGTTTCCTTTGTTCATAGAACTCTCATTTTTCTGAATTTGAGTTGAGATAAAGATCTCAAGTATGGACTCCAAACTCGGCTTGGGATGTGAATATTGTTGTTGCTTACTTGGATGATAATGTGGGTCTTGAGAATTATTTTTGGTGTGATAAGAGGAATTTAGATGATCTCTCCAACCCCGATTGTAGGTGGTGTTGTATTGTTACAATGTCTCTAAAAATATTGATGGTGGAAAATTATGAAGAAGGTGTGTAACCCGCTACTCCACGTGCATCACAAATTACTTGGATGTTTGATTTCCAAAAATAGAGCTTAGGGAAGAAGAATGGTTGGTACAGTAAGAACTTCATTGGAAATGAACAACTGTCATGTATTCTATCATGACATAAGACTCCCTTTATGATTTCTTCATTAAAGTACCATTTGCATCAACATCCATAGACATCCTTGTATTGTAGAATAAGCAATTATAGAAAGTGTACAATAGAAGTCAGTTGCTTAGACCATGGTATTGATAAAGAAGTTTAAGTTATTTGAACCTTTCCCATCTTTATTCAAGGTCTCTCCATCCCTTTGAGAAAAATTACTCAGTTGTCTCCTCAATTCTGTAGTCTTGCTTTTGGGGGGGGGATATTTGGCTACGACAATTTTGAGAGGATCCTCCCAGCTACAGATAAAGTTTCTTGGTAAAGAATAGGGCTACGCCTTGGATCTATCTCACAAAGAGAAGGGGAAAAGAAGAAGGAAAATTCTATTAGTAGGAACCCCATCCATCTTGAAAGTGCTAAGATAACGTAGAACTTCAGTAACGTGGAGGTTTAGATCCTCCATTGGTGTCCCTCCAAACTAGTTTTGCAATATCATATGTATAATTGTGGGGCGAATAGAAACATCATTTGCCTCCTTTTATGAGATATCAATAACCTCATTTATGTCTATATAATCTGAAATCAAGAAGTCTTTAAGGGGATGATCACCTTCCATGATTGGTTCTTCTTGTTGAGCTAGATGGTCTAACAAAGGTGATAGTCATGAAGGTGATGAATGTCGTGATTCCTCCAAATCTAATTGTGGTTCACTCCTCCTTGCTTTTTGAAGGGTTCTACATTGTGCTCAATTTTGGGGTCTAGAAATATGGAACGCTCAAGTCCCCTTTTGTATTTTTGCATACAATATAGCAGGTAAACAAGGCCAGTGAAGTACAAAAATGAAAATGGTAGATACAAAAAATGATAATGATTATGATCGTGATGAAAATGATGGTGGGTATGGTGTGGTTGTGGTGTGATCTAGTCTCTCTTACATTTTAACACTTCTTACTCTAACAGAAATATAGATTCTCCTGGACAAAGACACCAAAAACTTGTTATCTTTGTATAGGTTTCAAATTTATAAATTCGGACACTAACCTGCAAGTATACGAGTGTATATAGTATTATTGAGGTTGTCCAAGTGGGAAGGTATTATTAGTCGCAAGAGTGATGCACTTCAAAAATCTAGATCTTTTTAGCAAGAGGTTTTGTTATGTTAAATAACTAATTTAGAAGAAAACTAACTAAAACTGATATCACTTGTATTAAGGATCAAATTGGATTAGGAATTCTTGAGGATAGAGTTTTACTATTATATCATGTCATTAAAAGCAACAAAATCACAAGAATTAAAATCACAAAGGGAGGTTCAAGTTATACACCCCTCTCCATAGTATAGAAACCATGCATATACTTGGAATAGAACCATCAAAAATTTGAAATCCCCTTCACTTTTAAGCCACTCCAGAGATTAAGGAAACAAATCTACACAACTCATCTCCTTACTTGAAAGTACACCTTCCCAATATGCCCAAGAAACATAAGACATACATACAAGATTGCTAATCAAGCATATATGTGAAATAGACACCGACGTATCCATGGAATAGTGATCAAACCAACACTAAGCAAAAAAAATACTGTTCTACAAAGAATGACAAGGGTGTTACATCTCCATGCCTAAGAAAAGAAGTTCTACTCGACCATATATGTAGAAAGTAGATACAAGAAGTAGAGGCTTGACGTCATGTAGAAGGAAATAAACTCATATGTCCAATGAAGAAATAGGAAAGAGTTCGAGCTCCGTTCGAGGAATCAAAACTCCATCCTTGCTTCTAGAAACTCTCCAAAAAGCTTCACTCTAGAGTGGAGAGAAGAGAATGGTGAAGATCCTTGCAGTGATTTTTGCAGAAGAAGGAAGAAGAAGAAGTTTCATCCCGAGAAACTACCTTTTCTTCCCTTGGCATGCCACTAACACATCAGGCTTTCCCTTGCTTGAGTCCAGCTCAAAAAGGTCTGAAATAGTCCATGACCTTTTTCCACAAAGACGTCATGGGCATATATAAGTGTGGGGCAGTTACATTCACATTTGAATGAAATTTACAGGTGACATAGAGTGTTGGATGGTATACACGATGTGTGAATTGTGATAACTAAAGTCGAACTATCTCAATCGATGATGACACATCATGTTGGTTGATAACATTGCACGTTGTTATAATTTTGGGAGTTTTGGATCCAAGTTCTGCACTGTGACACTGCATGTTGAAATGTGGATACAGCGTTTCAGATGTCTGGACACGGCATGATGAAATCTAAATAGTGTGTGTCATTTATAGTTTTAGCAGCATCGATTTTCTAGATGTTTAGATGATTGAGGAATCTTTTGATGGATGATATGATGGTGTTTTCTCCCCATTTTGATGCCAAAACATTGTACCTACAATCCAAACTATAGAGCAAGTCCAAAAGTTGATATAAAATATGCACATCAACTGGTAGCATCCATGCATGTTGGAATACATTTGAGTTTATTGAGACATCCTTGCCTTGGTTACCATGTATGTGAGTGAGTGTACATGAGCCATTATATGTGTACACTCAAATGGGGAAGTGATTATGAGGCCATATTGCCTAAGTTGTGTTCTTTGTACAGACTAACAAATATTTGGGGGTCAAATTCATGACAGATCACCTGCCATAGTACTACTCTAGGATGAGAACACTTATCCATAGAATTCTATAGAAGGTATACCTTGGTGATGTGGTTATCCCAATAATTCCTTATAGAGTAATTTCATTCAAGGCCTCAAATACTAGGATGTTATAATATCCCCTATGTATACTCCTGACATCCTCATCAATGGTCAACTATATGGCCTCATAATCACTTATCCATTCCATGATAACCCAAAATGACTCACATGCACCTGTCTCTCATTCATGACTAGCGGCATAAGGGGGGGTCCATCAACTCAGATAACCATTTACAACATGCCTAGATGAGACGAGTGCGAAGGTGTCTCCATCAACTTGGATGGCTTTTCCCAACATGCTTGGACAAAATGGCTCAAGATTGGGTGTCACATTCTCATTTGGTCCCCACCTACTAGAGGAAAGAAATCTTTGATACTAGTTGTAACAACTGGGACCACCACCAAAGGCAATAGTCGAGTTTTAGGAATGATATATCACCCCACAAACCACCACTAAGAATGGCTTCACACTTAGTCCTCACTCACACTAAACTTGGGATCAACTTCCTTATTGGTCACCCTATCTAGTACTACTTTGGGCTGAGCACGCTTAACTACAATGTTTTTAGTGATGGGTCCATGAAACAAAATATCACCTTAGAGAAATGGGCAGTCAATCATTCTTCTTTAGATCATTTTATTCTAGTATTTAAATCTTAGTATGTTACATGGGCATTACACCAATCTTGGCAGATTTGTTTCTCATAATTATTATTAAATAGTATTCATTATTTTTTCTAGTATAATATTGTTCTTATATTTAATAATTATTTCACTCTCTAGTGCATGGTAGAGAGAAAACACCAGCATATACGAGTCATGAAATAGTGAGAAAAAGAGTTTGGATCTTTTGTTTCTAACCTAATCATATATCTACCAATAGAAGATAAGGAATAATTGATTGAGATGAGGGAAACAAATCCAACTAATGTAGAAAATCTAGATCTTAAAGAGAAGACCATTTGGGAGAGGATTAAAGTATGCTCAGAAACCACACAATTGGGTCCAACAAAAAGGAAAGCAGTGAGTGTAGGTATCTATTTTATTGATCCTAGCACCATGGTGTTGGTCAAGTATTTCGTGCTCATTCGCATGAATACCTGATGTAGTTCGTAAATTGTTTTGTAGGGAGTTGTGCTACTTTGAAGATATACAGGGTGGATGTGATTATAATATATCTAAAGCAAATTCTATTCTCATTGATGACAAGGTAAAGACATGGTTAAAAATCCCTATGATTAAATCTATATAATGATGGGGGTGATATCATTGCAAAGTTCTTTGGGAGGTATTTTTCCCAACATAAGACAATGGGCTAGTAGAACAAATAAATATATTGAAACAAGAAAGAGGTGATTCCTACTCATAGCATTGGGATCATTACTATGACATGCTAAAAAAAGTCACCCACTACCATGCTAAAATTAAATCTTTTTGTATAGGACAAAATCTTCTAACATAGTTTACATATGTACTTATGTAGGAAAGGATGATACCTGATAGTGAAAGTGAGAATTTCTTTATAAGCAACACAACTAAGAAGTGTCACGAGATCTTAAAGAGGGCTATGAAGAATATCCAGGGGGAGAGTAAGAGCTATGGGTAGAAGAAGAGAGTGAAATAGAGAAAAAGTATATGATAGACCTCAAATTGAAGATGAGATCATTGACGCATAAGCTGGGGACCTTGAACTCCAACACCTCAAAATAGGAAGACAAAGATTCAATGTGTATGGGGAAGCTATACCAATTAAATACATATGTGAATTTCTAGGAAAATAGATGCCTAAGATGGCTTGATATTTTTGGGAATTTGTTTGGCAAAAATACATGACAAAGATGAATCTTTACTCTGATCAATCACACAAGGAGTTGTAAAATTAGGTTACTCAAATCAAGAGTCGAGAGACTCAAATTTCTATATTGGAAACTACTATTTTAGACTTCAAGAGGCCATAACAACATAAATTTTGAGACAACATGGAGATTTCTCATAATCAACAACAAGCCAAATCAATTACAATTTGTAGAGCATAAGTCATTAAGGGGGAGATGGTAGTGAGTGAGGATGCAAGACATGATGCCACATCTGTAAGGCCCCTGACCTATCTTTTGCTTGATCTTGTTTGCTTAACATATTTAGATGCTGAAACCTTAATATAATCATGTGATGTGACTTAATAACATTTGGCAGCTTTGTTTTAAGTTTGGTCTAGTTTGAATGTTGTTTGAGCTAGTTATGCTATATGTGTGCTTGTTTTGGGTCATGTTGAAATTTACCCATGTTTAGTGTTTATCTTGCAATTTGTTGGGTGTTTGTTCTGCCTCTTACATTTTGGCATCATGTTTAAGAGATTGGTGCATAGATTCACGTTGTTGTTCCTTGGTTGATGACGTAGCATCATGTGTTGAAGTTAGGGTTTTGCATGGATGCCTAAATGGATGTTGACCCCTTTTTGTGTTTATGACCAATGTTCTTTCCTTTAGTCTAGATTGTAGTATTTGATGATGTTTTGGAAATTTTATTTAGTGTTGTCGATCATTTTCTCTTGAACTTGGTCTCTATGATCACCATGGTTGATATGCTTCTTGGTCTCCATGGTGTAGCGATCGTTACCTTTGTTAGGTTGTTATGTTTCTTCTTTGACTGAAGTGTTTTGAGGACCAAGTTGGTCACTAACTTTCCTTTATCTTATCACCCTTGATGCATGGATGTCCTTAGTGCTTGCATGGCTGGGTTTTGAGGGAAAAGTGGCACTATTGGCTTGACACCTAACCTCCCTTACCTCTATCCTACCATTCAAATATATACCCCTCCCTTTGCATGAGAGTGATCTCTTTACACTCTCTTGCTCTCTCTCATCCTTGGAACTCACCCCTCTTTGGTTCTTAGTGGAGAAGGAGGTATTAAGGTTGAAGAAGGTGGCCATTTCCCCCTTGCGTGTGTGATCTAGGGTTGGAGAAACTCTCCTACGGTGATCCCTTGGATTTCCTTGATCTTGCTAGGTGATCTATCCTTCTTGATTTTGTTGTCTTGCAAATTATACTATTATTTCTTCTCTTGGCTTAATCCATGGGTAACCATGGCAGTGCCTATTGAGGAAATTCTCTCTTGGTGGACAAAAGCATGGTTTTACCATGGCAGTACCTATGTTGAGTAGAAGATCTCCTCTCTTTTCTTTCTTTTCAGCCTAGGTTATGTGCTCTTTTTCTTTAGTTTTCCTTTAAGCTAGGGTTGTTTATTATTCATTTGAGGTTATTCTATCTTGTCCATGGAGTAGGACAGGCTAGTGTTTTCTTCTCTCTCTTGTATCATCCTTGCTTTTGGAGTTGTTCTACACATCAAGGCAAGTTATATAACTTTCCCCTCAATTATTGTTACACTAAATCTTACATGCAAGAAATCTATCTCTAAAATGTGGTTTTCAGTTGTATAATGATGATATTTTGAACTAGGGTTTATGATTATGTGGTATTCTTGATTAGATTCGATCTTTTTATTCAACCCTAATTATGGTTGTATAAAGTGTTGTTTCCTACATGTACATCACGATCGATGGTTTTCTCCTCATGATCTAGGTTCTATTTTCTCCCTTGGTAATGGACCATTTGGATGCATGTGATGTTTTGAAATGTTGGTTTTTCCTATATTGAATCATAGTTTGGTTTTACTATGATTTTATGATCGTATTTTAGGGTTTGAGGTTGATATCCTTCATGTACCTCATTTCATGTTTGGATTTTATTTCATGGTGTTAATCAACTTGTAGATCTTCTGTTTATAGAGTTTCCTCTCTCTTATCATGGTTTCGTGTTGACCTTGTGACCATCATAATTAGGGTTTTGGTTTTCTTCTAAATGAGGTTTTCACCATGATGAATCTTAATATTCTTGATAATGAGCCATTTGTTTTGGTCACTAAACCCTAACCCCAATCATTTGGGTCGCTGTGTTTCCCTTGTGGTCCTCCGCATAAGCTAACCCTAATGGTTGCTATACATGGAGCACCCTAGAAGTCGCTATGCTCCTATGACCTTGAAGTGATCGTTATGTTGAGCCTATAGAGGTTGCTATGGTTAGAGTTTTGAAATAGTCGCTACATTGAGGTTATTGTGGTTGATATGAGTTTGTGGTCACTATGATGGGTCCTAACCCTAATGGTTGCTATGGAAACCAATCCTAGCGGTCTCTAGAGGGTCCTAACCCACATGGTCACTAGGGTACCTAACCCTAATAGGTTGCTAGAGATGATTTCAACTTTGGTTGCTATGTTTTTTGATCTTATGGTCGATTGTTTATGACAATGATGTTTAATCTAAGGGTTTACAATAATGTGGTAAGTAGTGAACATCAGGGTTGAATGTTAATTATTGTTGTGAAACCCTAAATTGGTTAGCTATGAGGAACCCTGACCCTAATTGGAGTACATGGTGTTAATTATTAGCTTTCTTGATTGATTGGTATGTTAATGAAGTATTTTCCCTCACCTACTTGTTGAAAGCCTAAATTGCAGGTTGAATAAGCCTCATAGCTAATGTTGTTTCATGATAATACTTATGTGACACATCTATTGTGATTATTAGCCTTGATAAGGAATGGATAGATGATGATCTTCTTGTAGGGAACAATGAGAATGGTCTTATGACCTTGGCATAGGCTTAGTACCTAACTAAGGAGATATCCTCTAGTTATGTGATAAGGGATTTATATCCCATGGTGATGTGTTAATGGTTATGGCCTTGTGTATGTCATTGAAATAGTATAATGCCCTAATGTGATCAGTTTTATGTTCATCTATTTTTATATTTTCTAATGTTGTAATCCACCCTTATCTTTGTAGAATCTTTGTAGGGTATGTTCGTAACTTGATTGATGTGGTATAAAAGATACCCAATTAGATTAACCAATCAAGTGAAACCCTAATCATGTAGTGCCCCATCCCATAGATCCATCCTAGTGTCAGAACTTACTGGATGGTGAAACGAGTCTTCCTAAGGGAAACTCGGAGTGCATATTGTTGAGTATGTGAGATGCAAGTGACTATGTGTCCTTGTCATCTTGACCCCAATTGTTTGAGAATGGCTACGGTCATGTATCGGTGATTATATATGTGTGAGATGTGATTGGAGGACAACTTTAGTTGTACATTGATGATTGGGTATGTATACCCTGGTTTCTAGCGTCGTGACCTATACCAAGGTGGGCTAGCTGCTTTCATCTTGACTATAAGTCATTGTTGGTAGTTTGGCTGATATGTCATTGTGCTTTAGACTTGTATTGATCGAGTAGTGCAGATAAGATTGTGGAGTCTGACTATTCCGTGATCGTGTATTGAACTGGTTGTGACCAAGTAGTGGTCAGTTAGAATTTGAGAAGTACGACTCAAATTCCCCACGGCTTAATAAAATATGTATTACAGTTGTGTAGTATATTTGTTTAGGGTTAAACACGCTCCATAATGGATGTTTACCCTTGTATTATTTCTTGTGTTACTCAGTTGTATTATACTACGGTAGATAAATCAATTGTCATACATGTTCATGTTCCTACTTAATACATAACATGTTATACTTACCTATTGTAGTTGTTTAACCTATTTCGTCTATGTAATCAGTTTAAACTATTCATTTAGATAAATCTTCTTATCCTATTCAATAATGTTATTTCCTACAGAGCAACTGGTTGCACTGAGTTGTACTTTGAGAAGCCCCCAATACCCCTATATATATAGGAGGGTCATGGGACAGGGTTCTCTATCCCGGGCAATGCGGGACTAAAAGAAGGAGTAGAAGGGTTAGAGATTTTCCACAAAAACAACCAACTCACAACCTGAACCGATCGTTTCACAATTGAAATGGTCAGTTGGGGACCTGAGCCGGTCGGTTGGGCCCATGAAATAGTCAGTTCACTTACTGAACCGGTCGGTTTGTGGTCCTGCTCAGTTCCTGATTGACTTTCCCTCTTTTGTTTCTAATGGGTATCAAATACCAATCCTTTTTCCCAATCATATTGGGAAAGTGAAATGAAAGGAAATTTCTCACTAATCCTACTTTCCCAACTTGCACGGTCACACCAGGTGAATCGATCGTTTCAACACTTGAAGCAATCGTTTCACCCTGTCTATGAGCCGATCGACTCACCACCTGATCCGATCGGTTCACCAAGCTGAGCCGATCGGTTCATCACATGAGCCAATCGGTTGGGAGTGCAGATTGTGCAGAATCAGTCAATTGCAGTTTCAATCAATCTAAAACTCTAATCAATCAGTCCAACACCTTGGACATTATGATACTGAGATATCAATTGGTTGAGTGTTTAATTGAACTACTAAACTCCTTTAGTAATCAAGATAAACATTGTTTGTGGACAAAACTCCTCTTCCAGGTTAAATCATATGTGTGTAACACTGCAGGTCCATTTCACGTTGGCAGTAAAAGTCCATAGCACTTATGACTTCACAAGAAAAGAGTGGTGCCTAGTCACACATCAGTGCTACCCAAGTGAAATAGAAAGTTGGAGAACAACTTTCAATCCTACAATCTATGAATGGTGTTATAGTGAATGTATAATTCCTTTGTCACTGATATCCCGAATGAACTCGAGCCATGGAACTGTCATTCTATCAACGTTCATTCACTTTCTTGATCTCAGAGTAGATTGGAATAGATATGTATGACAACAATATCACATACTGATTCACACATGCATGCACGCCTTTCTCAATCCTACTCATCAAGTGGCCATGGATATCAAACTCCCTTAGGAGGGACAAATCCCATATCTATCACTCACTCCTCAGAAGCCCCATGTGTCAAAGCCACCCAATCATCATCTTTATAACAACCCATGTTTCAGGACTGCGTTTGATGATGTCAAAGTGTGCCCAACGACATGTATTGAGTGTAGTGATTTCAGGTCAAAGAATCACACTCACCACCATCACTGTGAGTACTGAATGTAACTACCATGTCATGGTTCCATGTGTCAAACTCACGGTGCGTCTGTCAGATACACTTGTTCTCTAACAAGTACCTATGTGTTTGGTTTGATATCTCTATATCATGACTTATGAGATTATGTCATCAACCAAAACCACAATCTAGTCTTGTGTGTCATTGTTGTCTATCTACCTTCCACAATGACATCCGACTAGGGACATAATAAGACTGCACAAACTCTTAGCATCTGTATGATCTCATCGTTCAGGTCTTCAACCTGAAGGCATACGTCATTGAGTATTGTCATTCTCTAGATGTTCAATCTGTTCTATCACTATCTCATATGATTGAACTAGAATGAATTGGAAGCTTGCCTTTGATATTTATCAAATAAATCTTAATGTATCCTACCAATCACCCCATGATTGGCTCTCAGGGCATACATACCAACAGACTCCCACTTGCACTGTGAGCCAATCACCCTTGAATCATATTCATAGTGATCTTCAAACATGTCCTACATGTTACTCTTCTCTAGTGTGATCATAGTGAGTCATGGAAACACCTTGCCAAAGTCAGTATAAATTGCATGTCTCACATCTCTTCACTGTACGTCACACGTATGAGATGGAGTTGTCGTAATATGCGATCTAGTATTCCTTTGCTAACCTTTAGCCACATTGCATGATCAAGGATTCCATACTTGTCATCAATGAGCGGAATAACTATAAGTTCATCTCATGAACTTCCAGATCCATATAGTATCCACTGATGTTCTCTAACACATGGATACTCTACATTTCCTTTTAAATGGTTTTATTGGAACACTTCCAATTATCAACAAACTTTCACTTTTATATATCCTATATATATTTTGCGATTAATTTTCTGTCCTTTTCGGAAGTTCACATCAGTGTAACTCTTTACATTGAACTCTTCCTTATCTCCATAGAACTAGTACTTCACAAGTACTTATCAAGTTCTCATGGTATTCCAGTAACCCTTACTGGAACCAGACATACATCCACTCGTCATGTCCCACATACGAGTCATTAGGATGAGCACATCATATCGTCATGTCCCACATACAAGATGATGAATGCATTTTCTTCTTGCCATGTCGATACATGTAAGATAATGGGATGATTACATACATGATAGATCCATATCTATTCTTAGTGTTCCCATTCTTCATAAGAATTGGACACTTGGCTTTGGGATACTAACTCCATGTAACATGGACAAGTTTTCTCCCACTGAATCTATGCATACTTAACCCTTCAGTATAGATTGCCAATGTATGTTTTCTCTTTTCAGGTCAAGAGATTTTTGAGAACGATCTCTATAGATCTCTATTCCTATCATATTGGAAACATATCTATCTTCCTTAAAGATAATTTCCACTTTTGGATTTCCATTCTAGAACATTTCCATTTCACATCAACATGTGGAATGTGAACGCGCTCCCACTAAATTACAGATCCCTTCTTTATCTTTGACATATCAGTCAAACCCTTTGACTATATTATCAAAGTAAAGATCCAATTCTGAGTTTCTTGTACTCAATCAATCACATTGATTAGTCTATTGTAACTTATAGACTTCATTTGCATTAGTGGATTCATAAACCTTATAGGTTGTGTCACGTACACATCCTTGTTTTATTCCTCATAGGAATGTGATTTTAGTATCCATATGCCAAATGCTTTAGTAATTAAGTTGCAATCAACAAGCATCATCCTTCTCAACATGCTATCCATGTATCTTAACACTTAAGATTCATTTGCACTTATGGATTTCATCCAATGGGTGCTACCATCAAGGTCATACCTTATGGTTCACATGGATGTCATTCAGGATGTAATGGTCATAAACCATAACTCAAAATTCGGTTCCTCATATTCATCTAGATAGTTGACTCGTCATATGAACTACTCATCACATAGATAAACGAGGTGTATCTGTCAAGGATATAAGAACTTACAACTCCTTGTGGTTAATAATTTCCTTTATTAGTGTGGGGTATTCTTTTATTAAGAAGAATTCAGTTATTTGATAATCATTCTCTAACTCCTTAGAGTATGATTCCTTCTTGATTTAGACATCACCATGCCTTAATCATGAGTTCACTATGATACACTATCATAATCACTCATAAGGATCTCAAACATTTGGTCCAAGTATTTCATTCATTGATCTCATCAAGAATTAACACTTTACCAAATGTGCACTTCACCTATGATAATCTTGAACATTTCAAGATATTCATATTGGTATTTCTCTAAACACCATTTGAAGTATTAGCATTTTCTCCAGTAGGTATGTAAATGCATCACATGTATTATACCTAATAGGACAATCATTCTCCCACTACCATTAGTGAAGATTGATTAATCATGTCTAAGATATTCATGTCTCTTACTGGTTCTCTAACCAAAAGAGTCTAGATTTATCCATCACATGGAAACTAGAAATGAATTTCTCATGATTGATGCTAATTTAATTGTTTGAGTTATCTATAACTTTTAGGTATCATTTTATCTTATGCATATCCAATACCACAAGATAAACAAGGTGTTGCCACAAAGATCATATCTTTTAGAAATTGAAACATCTCTTTATTGATTGTCATCATTCTCATACAATATGCAAAAATAAAGTGTTTCTATCTATTGGAAAATATGAAATAGCAGTTCATATTGTATTACATGCCTTTTGGGCTGAAAAATAAACTAAAGTACTCATATCTATGGCAGCAACACTTGCCTCAATTATTGAGTGCTTTACACTTTACATGTAGGTATCATATACCTCAAAAGTGTTACAACTTCACTTTCATGACACCTTTAAGTAGAGACGTTTGTCGCCTCCTTCTTCTTTTTTTCTTCCAGATAGAGAGGACAATTCCTTTTCCAATGTCCTGACTTTTGACAATGGTGGCAATTGCCTTTCTTGGTCACGCCTCCCTTGGCTTTGAGAGCTAAAGACGACTTGGGCTCCTGGCTAGCATCAGAACCTTTCTTAGCTTTGCCCTTGCCCTTGTGCTTGGAGTTTCCTTTCTTACTTGTGATCACCATCATAGACTTAGGCTTGTCCTTCTTTATCTGTATCTCGGCTCTCCTCAACATGCCCAACAACTCTGACAGTGGCCTATCAAAGTTGTTCATGTTGTAGTTCATCACAAACTGACTGTAGGATTCTAGCAACGATTGCAGTATCACGTCAGTAGTCAACTCTTGGCTCAGTGGAAATCCCAATCTTTCCAGGTTCTCCACATACCCAATCATCTTGAGTGTGTGAGGACCAACTGGATCTCCTTCTATCATGACGCACTTGAACAGTTCCCTTGAGACATTTTATCTCTCTTGTCGTGCTTGATCTTCATACATGTTCATGAGATGCTGAATCATCTCAATGACACCCATGTTCTCATGTTTTCTCTGCAACTCGTGGTTCATAGAGCACAACATCAAGCACTTTGCATCAATGGCATCATCGGAATGCTTCTTGTAAGTATCCCTTTCTGCCTTTGGTGCATTAGGAGCAGGTTCCTCTAGAATTGGAGTATCCAGGACATAGAGCTTTCGCTCTTGAACGAGAACAATTCTCAATGTCCTGTACCAGTCGTGGAAGTTTGTCCCATTTAGCTTGTCCTTTTCAAGGACCGATCGCAAAGAAAAGTGATTGTTGTTTGTTGTCATTTGTACTACAAAAGGAAATATGCAATTTTAGTCCAAAAACTCATTTTTGACTTATTTTATTGATTTGAAAAAGTTGATGATATAATTAGGCCTTTAATTAATTATCTCTCCCACTATTTTAGTTCAAATTAATAGCCCTCACCACCAATTCAGAAGATTGTAGTGTACAACCTTCTAGTGCGCAAGATCTTGAAATACTCTAAGTCATGGACCACCTAGGGCTGTCACCCACAACTTAGATATCTCAGGTAGGAAACTCTTGCCAATTGCATCATATGGAACTCTTGATAAGATGTCATATGCAACTCCTCGCCATGAACATCTCCATGCCTCAAGGTGCTAGATCCTATCTAGGTCACCTTGTTAAGTCTGACCCAAAGCAAACACGATGAATATGCACCCTGCTAGGGCAGACCCACACATTCATCCTTCACGCTTCCACGAGATAGATGGTGCACCACGCTTGGGCATGCCCACACTTGGTCGATCAATCTTTTCACGTGTGTCCCATTTAGAAGGAATCTAAAACTTAATATTTAATGAGGGATTTGGTTTTATATACATATACACATCCAATCACCACAATACATAGTACGTATCATATACATGCTATATTCCACAGAAAACATGTGAAATGATAAAAGCGATGATTATGGCCATCCTAATGTGATTCCTCAAGCCAAGAGGAATCACGGTCATCTAGGTCTACATCACATGCAACATGTACAAGATGAACTATGTGCTTTTCCTTTTGAGTAGATCAACTCATCATATGAATGACTTGCTCATTCTGGCCCGGTCGTCTGGGTGCCACCAGTCGATTAGTTGGCTCCTCCAACCGATCGGTTTGCCTAGTTGTCATACATCTCATCATGGCCGCCACCCGCTCATCTCGATCGGCTCACTCCTTGAACCGATCATCTCGAACATCAACCGATCAGTTCACGCCTTGAACCGAACGTCTCAGCTGTCGTCAGGATGTCCTCCGTTCTTTGACATAACAGAAATAAAATTCTATCCCATTTTACATTGTAAAAAGACAAACCTTGAGTTACATTTGAGGGGAGCAAAGGTAGGAAATAAATCTTGAATTATTTTGAGTTACATCATGAATAGGAGAAGGAAGATCGGTGTGCAGACCGAGATGCAAGCAACCACATACAACCATACACAGATAGGGTTTATTGGCCATAACCATGTATACATCCACCACAAAACTCATTTAAGGGTGACGTGTATCGAGTGCATTCATATTACATATCATATATGTATATTTAAATTTGTGGATTTATGATTTGACATGCATAAAGCCAAATTTATTCGCATCGTATGCAATAAATAAAGGCGACAAACCAAAATCGATCATATCGATAATCCTAAAGTATAGAGCAGTTGACGTGGCTCTGATACCACTGTTGGGTTTTAGGGGAGGCAGAGAAGGCAATGGAAACAGAAATTTTCTCCTCCCAAACCCTGAACAAGGAAACGCGTCAATGTCTATACATTAGGAAAGGATGGTTTGTGGAATCATACCTTGTCCCGAGGCTTGCTCGGTGACAATACCTCGCGGCTTGCACGGTCTTCACCTCCGGTCTTAGACGGTGTCTATGCAGCTCCTGGTTGCACCGGGACTGATGACTCCTGGTCTCACCGGGACTGACGGGATTGACATATGTCCTCCGAGCGGCAGAAATCTCCCGCCTCTGAAGTAGTCCACACGGACCACCTGGAACTCCAATCTCCTTGTCCCACAAGGAATTGGAAGGAGTCACACCCTTTTTTCAGCGTACTAGTTGCCAACACACTCTCCTGGTGTAGTTGTCTTTCCCTTGTTGTGCCTCCCTTATCGGGTAGCACTTGCTCGGGCTCTCTCAGTTACCAAATCCAGAGAGAACGACAACTTTACAGAGCAACTAGTTGCACTGAGTTGTACTTTGAGAAGCCCCCAATAACCCTATATATATAGGAGGGTCATGGGACAGGGTTCTCTATCCCAGGCAATGCGGGACTAAAAGTAGGAGTAGAAGAGTTCGAGATTTTCCACAAAAACAACCAACTCGCAACCTGAACTGATCATTTCACAACTGAAACAGTCGGTTGGGGACCTGAGCCGATCAGTTGACACCTCAACCGATCGGTTGGGACCCATGAAACAGTCAGTTCACTTACTAAACCGGTCAGTTCGTGGTCCTGATCAGTTCCTGATTGACTTTCCCTCTTTTGTTTCTAATTGGTATCAAATACCAATCCTTTTTCCCAATCATATTACGATAGTGAAACGAAAGGAAATTTCTCACCAATCCTACTTTACCAACTTTCTCGGTTGCACCAGTTGAATCGATCGTTTCAACACTTGAAGCAATCGTTTCACCCTGTCTATGAGCTGATCGATTCACCACCTGAGTCGATTGGTTCACCAAGCTGAGCCGATCGGTTCATCACATGAGCCGATCAGTTGGGATTGTAGATTGTGCAGAATCAGTCAATTGCAGTTTCAATCAATCTGATAATCTAATCAATCAGTCCAACACCTTGAACATTATGATACTGAGCTATCAATTTATTGAGTGTTTAATTGAACCACTAAACACCTTTAGTAATCAATCTAAACATTATTTGTGGACAAAAATCCTCTTCCAGGTTAAATCCTATGTGTGTGACCCTGTAGGTCCATTTCACGTTGGCAGTGAAAGTCCATAACACTTATGACTTCACAAGCAAAGAGCGGTGCCTAGTCACACATCAGTGCTACCCAAGTGAAATAGAAAGTTGGAGACCAACTTTCAATCCTACAATACGTGAATGGTGTTATAGTGAATGTATAATTCCTTTGTCACTAATATCCCGAATGAACTCGAGGCATGGAACTGTCATCCTGTCAACGTTCATTCACTTTCTTGATCTCAGAGTAGATTGGAAGAGATATGTATGACATCAATATCACATATTGATTCACACATGCGTGCATGCCTTTCTCAATCCTACTCATCAAGTGGCCATGGATATCAAACTCCCTTAGGAGGGAAAAATCCCATATCTATCACTCACCCCTCAAAATCCCCATGTGTCAAAGCCACCCAATCATCACCTTTATAAAAACCCATGTTTCAGGACTGCGTTTGATGATGTCAAAGTGTGCCCAACGACATGTGTTGAGTTTAGTGATTTCAGGTCAAAGAATCACACTCACCACCATCACTGTGAGTACTAACTGTGACTACCATGTCATGGTTCCATGTGTCAAACTCACGGTGGGTCTGTCTGGTACACTTGTTCTCTAACAAGTACCTATGTGTTTGGTTTGATATCTCTATATCATGACTAATGAGATTTTGTCATCAACCAACACCACAATCTAGTCTTGTGTGTCATTGCTGTCTATCTACCTTCCACAATGACATTCGACTAGGGACATAATAAGAATGCACAAACTCTTAGCATCTGTATGATCTCATCGTTCAGGTCCTGAACCTGAAGGCATACGTCATTGAGTACTGTCATTTTCTAGACGTTCAATATGTTCTATCACTATCTCATATGACTGAACCAGAAAGAAATGGAAGCTTTCCTTTGATGTTTATCAAATCAATCTTAATGTATCCCTCCAATCATCCCATGATTGGCTCTCAGGGCATACATACGAACACTTTTATCACTAGAAAGGTGATATATAGTTGTTTCTTGCATGTTAGTTATAGATATGATAGTCTTTTTATGAAAGCCCCTATGTCTGGTTCCATTGAGCTTTGGGAGATGTGTCCATCCTACGTTCTTTCTTTCTCAAGACACAATATTCAAGTGGACCTTATGCCACTTGACATGCATGGATTCGATGTGATCCTTGGAATGGATACTTCAGAGAAGTATCAAGTGGTCTTGGACTATGTTTCTAAGGTGGAGATGTTCATTTATGGTTATGTTTCATGGATCTTCTAGGGAGATAGGATGATTCTTCAGATGTGTTTGGCATCAGCTATGACAACATAGAGGCGATGAGGCAGGGGTGTGAGGATTTTTGACACATGTGGTGGATACCAAGGTGAGGATTCCTAGTATCTAGAAGGTGTTGGTGGTGTGTGAGTTTGACGATGTGTTCCCGAATAAGATTCTTGAAGTTCCCCCTCCTAGAAAGATTGACTTTGAGATCAAATTGTATCCCTGGTGTACTGCCGATAGCACAGTCACCGTACAAGATGGCACCAACAAAGATGCAACAGTTGAAGAATCATTTCTAGAGCTGTTAGAGAAAGTCTTTATCAAAACAAGTACTTCTCCTTGGGGTGCTCTTGTGTTGTTTGTGAAGAATAAGGATGGTTTCATAAGGTTGTGCATATATTACCGACAGTTGAATAAAGTGATGATCAAGAACAAGTACCCATTGACAAGGATAGATGACTTTTTGCTCAGTTGAGAGGTGCTATAGTATTCTTGAAGATTGATTTGAGGTTGGGTTACCATCGGCTAAGGAATAAGGCGTATGATATGCCCAAGTCAACTTTTAGGACTAGGTATGGTCACTACAAGTTTGTGGTTATGTTGTTTAGGTTAACCAATGCACCAGCAACGTTCATGGATATGATGAACAAAGTGTTCAGGATGTATCTTAATTTGTTTGTTCACTGACGACATCTTAATATAATCCAGGAACATACAGTAGCATGAGTTGCATCTACACCTAGCGTTGATGTTGTTGAGGTAGTACAAGTTGTATGCCAAGTTCAACAAGTGTGAGTTATGGTTGAAAGAGGTGTCTTCTCTTAGGCATATGATATCTACTAAAGGTGTTTATGTGGATTCTAACAAGATCCAGTTAATGTTAGAATGGGAACAACCTAAGATGCAGACAAAGGTTGGCAGTTTCCTAGGCTTGGCAGACTACTATAGGAGGCTTATCAAGAAATTCATTATTGTAGCGTCATCCCTAACCAAGCTGAAAGGAGAGGGTGTACCTTTTGTCTGGAAAAATAGGTGTCAGTGTTCTTTCCAACTCGTGAAGAAGAATTTGACCAGTGCACCGGTGTTAGTACTTCTAGAACAAGGAAAAGGCTATATCGTCTTCTGTAATGCATCAAAGAATGGTTTGGGAAGCATGTTTATGCTAATAAGAACATGATTTCTTTTTCTTCATGACAGCTTAAGAAATACGAGGAGAACTATCTGATGCATGATCTGGAGCATGCAATTGTGGTCCATGCTTTAAAGATTTGGAGACACAACCCTCATGGTGAGAAGTGTCAGATCATCACCGACCACAAGAAACTTCAGTACATCTTCTCGAAATAGGAGTTGAACATGCGACAAAGGTGATGGATGGAGTTGATCAAGGATTATGATTGCACCATAGACTATCATCCAGGGAAGGCAAACTTGGTCATAGATTCTTTAAGAAGGAAATCTTCTTTGTCATAATCCACAAATAAGGAACAATTGTGTTCCTTGGTATGCCATAAGAGATACATTTTGGTCTCGTTGCATCAAACGAATGTGAAGTTAGAAGTCTCTGTTTGGCATGTTTCTCAACACGATTACAAGTGAAGCCTACGTTGATACAACTAATCAGAGATGCATAGCATAATGATACTATGATAAGTTAAATTTGATCAGATTTTGGCAGTGAGAAGCTTGAGGGATTCCATGAGACAGAGGATGGGATAGTTTGTTTCCATGGTGGGACAGTGGTTCCAGATGTTGATTGTTTGAGGAAGTTGGTTCTCGAGGAGGCTCACTCTTTGATGTATGCAATGCATCTAGGCGGTACCAAGTTGTACCATAACTTGAAGGATATGTATTTTTACGCTGACTTGAAGTGTTACATGCTTGAGTTTATGGCAAGGTGTCATGTGTGTCAATAGGTCAAGGCTGGGAATCAGAAACCTATAGGAATGTTGCAATCATTGTCTATACTATAGTGGAAATGGTATCATATCACTATGGACTTTGTGGTTGGTCTTCCTAGGACAGATAAAAGGTCATGATTCCATTTGTTTGATAGTAGATATGTTGACCAAGTCAGTGCACTTCCTTCATGTGAAGACAACATATACAACAAAGAAGTTGGCATAGATTTATGTTGACAAGATAGTACGTCTACATGGTATCCCAGTAGTGATAGTGTTGCACCCCGATCTCACAATTTCCTCAAATCATGAGATTAGGGCATAAGATAGGATTTATATGTAACACAAAGAACACCCTTAACTTTTTCTTTTCTTAAAAACTCTTGTTTCTTCGCATTGAACCACATAAAACATCTTAACAAGGGAATCTGAACATTTCCTTTACTAATCAAACTTTAATAGTAAAGATACATGTATAAACATTTATGATGTCTCTCACACATTATGTACATGAAACTTGCTAATTAGCATACATATCAAAGAGGAACAATATTACACATTGTAATTACAACTCTCTCTCTCTTAACTTTTACTGAGGACCTAGAGTGACAAGGACCGACTGACTCAACTAATCTCATACTTGACTCCTGTGGCAGATCTACACTGATGCTCTGACCATCTTCAAGTCCACGCAGTTAACCCTAAAAATGTTTGAGTAGAGGGGTGAGCCTACTCGCTCAGTGAATGAGTACTTCATGGAAATAGACTAATGCACTAATGTGATTACAGATATAATTTGAGTAAACGATATGAAATTTAACAACAATAAATACTACACTGAGTAGTTCTAAAACAATATAATTGAAATAACAAAGAATGTAAATATTGCATCCAAAGAATAGCTGCTAGAAGACTATGCTCTAGTCTTCATTAACTCTTTCATTTATAAGGGACTCTGTGAACCTATATGATCATATTTTAGATTATGCCCCGATCTATGCAGTGTACTCTGCATAGAGACTCACAGTGCACTACGACCACACCGTACAAGACTTAGCGACACACCCAGGAAATGCTAAGTCTGACGCCAGCCCTGTTCTACTATAGGACCACAGGCTCATCGGCCTTCAGGCTCATCGGCCTCACTGCACTAACATCGAGTGCTCTGGACTCCTCCTCTAACCTGAGTACACAAGCTCAGGGGGTCTGGGTTACTACCGTGACATCGCACGCGTTGTTGTTGAATAACCCCTATTTACTCCAGTGCCACCGTGACATCGCACGCGTTGATGTTGAACACTATCTCTCTATCCTCGTGCCACAGTGACATCGCACGCGTTGATGTTGGACACGAGTTTCACCCCTAAGAAGCAGACCTGTCAAAGGGGTTCTACGGTGTTCAGGGCACCTAAGTCTAACATTAACATTATAGGTACATTTTAAACAAAAATCATAATTCATTTAACATTTCTCACAAGGCTCACACGGCCTGCCATATCATATCATAAGAAGCATCATAACTCATGTATTCAACATATATCATGTCTCAGTAACATCCCTTTCTAGGGCATGTCATATCTCATCACCTGCAATTTACGAGATATGTATTGAAAATAAGAAACCCTGCAGTATGCAGATATCAACTCAGAGAGAACAAGCATATAAAGTTAAATGCACTAGAAACATACAATTCAACAATTAAGCATCACCACATCTCATATCGAAACCTTTCATATCACCTTAACATGATTCATTGAACACCCTATCCTTAGGGTTTAATTTGCCTTATTCATTCATCACATGCCATCACCCTACTCTTAGGGTTTCATTTGCCTCATCACTTGTCACATGGCTCTCATAAGAATTTCATAGGATATAAGCATTCACTAAATAAAGATTGTTTTCAACAAATCATATACAATCAATATAGATGTGAAACCATGGAAATTTAACTAAATTTAGGTTTTCCATACCATTCACTGAGATATCAGGTATCAAGAATAGAATTCAATAAAGATAACCCATGAGGTACATCCTAACCATTTATAGGATTACTAGTCCCTTTTCAATAAGGTTGAAACTCTAGTGATGTCTCAATTAGGTTAAACCCTAATCACATCATTTGATATAAATATGAAAAGCACTCTCACTAGGAAGTATTGTATACGTTTCTGATATGAATCTACCATTTAGGAATCATTCAAACAGAGAAGGAATCCATATCATATCAATTTGCAACAATCTTAAATCAAACGGACATTTTAGGTTTTAGAATCACATACTAAGCAATTAGGGATTTGGATGCTATAATCAAATTCGTGCATTACACTGTTTGAAGGAAGAACCCACTCACCCTAAGGTGTGAAAACACCTCAAAACTGTAGCTCAACTTAGGGAATCTCGAACTCATATCAAATCCCTAGCAAATCTCCCAATTCTTCTTCCATTCAACTTGGGAACCTTGAAAATGAGGGATTATGAAGAAAGGGTGAGAAAAGAGGGAATTTCAACATCATCTTGGATCAAATCAGAGCATGGACGGAATCTTGACATGAGAGAGAAGATTCACCATAAAAGTCTATGCAAAGAATCCAAACTTACTTGATTTCACCCTTCCTAGAATCGCAAAACCCTAATTCAGCAATTCCCCCACTTTCTTCTCTCAAACCCTAACTCTCCCTCTCTCTCTAGGATCTCGTTTCTCTGGAATGAATCATGAAGAATGAGAGCTATGTGTGTGTGTGGTCGATCATATAAGTCAATTTGAGTTTCTTGGGTCAATTGCATATTGACCCAACACTCAACTTTAATTATATTAACTGAATATTCAGTTTCACAATAGCTTATGTAATTCGCCTACTGAATAGCTAACAGAAGCTCCAAAAATTCTGGAAATTTATATGTTATTCCTAATGAAGTTTCAGACCTCCAGTAAAAATTTGAGATCATTTCTAGTTATCAATAATTAATTAAAAATCGAACAGTGTACTGCTATATTGCAGTCTGCAGAATATTCGGCCGAGTTTGTCCTGCACAGAACTCGACCGACACCCTTACTGTAGAGATCAAAAAGTCATCCAAAAATTATGCCAATTTAACTGAGTGTCTAAAATTATGTTTTCCAATTACATTTAAAATTTGAGATCAATTGGATATACCAATAAAAAGATAAAATTCAATTACCACACTGCTATATAAATCTGAAAATGTGATCGGTCGAGTTTGAAACTCGGCCGATAAACAGGTCAGAGCATTCTTCAAAAATTCTGATATTTTGCAATGTTGTTCACATTTTATATATCCAAATCATATCCAAATATGAAGTAAATCAGAGTTACGCATAAAATACTAAAAATCATTTAGTGAGACATTCTACTTATCAAATTCTGTATTCATGTATCATCAAAACCCTAATTTGAGCTGATTAGGGTTTATGTTTCTCAAACCCTAATTCTCAAGACAAAAGAACATTTAGACTTCTTATCATAGTTAAAACATCCTAATTATGTTATCGTCATTAATTAGATTTCAAGAATGATTATTCCAATTAATCTTTGCAATTGTCTAGGTAAACCCTAGTTTACCAATTAAGCTCAGATGGGGTCGTAACAGATAGTGTCTGACATAGGTCCTCAATTTACCAATTATTTTTGGGAATGTTTGAATACAACTATGGGGACATAGTTGAGGTTTAGTATGGAATTTCACTCATAGACAGATGGCTAGTCTGAAAGGACTATTCAAAGTTTGGAAGATCTTTTTAGAGCCTGTGTTTTGCAATTTTTGGGAAGTTCGGATATGCACCTGAGTTTCATAGAGTTTGCATATAACAACAACTACCAGAGGAGTATCAACATGTTACCTTGTGAAGCCTTATATGGGAGGTGTTGTATATCGATGTTGTGTTGGTAAGAGACAGGTGAGTATCAGCTTTTGGTTCCTGAGCTTGTGCAACAAACAACAGAGAAAATCAAAGTGATACAACAACACTTGAAGGCAGTTCAAGATAGACATAAGTTCCATGCTGATAATTATCACAGGACATTAGAGTTTCAAGTGGGAGACAAGGTATATCTTAAGGTCTCTCCTTGGAAAGGCGTGTTGAGGTTTGGTAAGAAGGGTAAATTGGCTCTAGGTTTATGGGACCTTACCTTATGGTGGCACGTGTTGGGAAGGCATCTTATAGGTTGGATCTGCCTCTAGAGTTGCAAAATTTGCATCCAATGTTCCATGTTTCAATGTTGAGAAAGGGCAATCTAGATACAAAGCAAGTGTTGCGGTCGTTGGAGCTTGAGTTGGAGGAGGACATGTCGTATGTTGAAGGTCATGTGTTGATCTTGGATCGAAGAGTGAAAAGTTGAAGAAGAAGGATATAGTTCATGTTAAGGTTTTATGGCATCACCATGTCCTGGAGGAATCTATGTGGGAGTTGGAGGACGAGATTCATAGGAAGTACCCATCTCTTTTCACGTACAATTTCAAGGGAGAAATCCTTATTAGGGGTTTATGGTTGTAAGACTCGTGACCTAGATTTTTATTGATCTTGTTTGCTTAGCATATTTAGATTCTTTAAACCTTAGCCTAATCATGTGATGTGACTTAATAACATGTGACATGCTTATGTTTTATGTTTGGTCCAGTTTGAATGTTGTTTGAGCTAGTTAATATGTGTGCTTATTTTGGGCCAAGTTACAATTTACCCATGTTTAGGGTTTATCTTGCAATCTGTCACTTCTTCGTTGTTCCTCTTATGTTTTGGCATCATGTTGAAGAGATTGATGCATAGGGGCACCTTGTTGTACCTTGGTTGATAAGGTGGCATCATGTGTTGAAGTTAGGGTTTTGCATGGATGACTAAGTGGATGTTGACTCCTTTTTGTGTTTAGTGACCAATGTGCTTTCCTTTGGTCTTGCTTGTAGCGGTTGATGATATTACATACATATGCTTTAGTCTTGATCATCATTTTCTCTTGACCTTGGTTGCTATGATCACCATGGTTGATATGCTTTTGGGTCACCATGGTGTAGAGATTCTTACCTTTGTTAAGTTGCTATGTTTCTTCTTCAAAGGAAGTGTTTTGAGGACCAAATTGATCACCATATTTCCTTGATCTTATCACCCTTGATGCGTGCATGACCTTAGTTCTTTCCATGGCCAATTTTTTAGGGACAAGTGGCACTAGTGTCTTGACACCTAACCTCCCTTACCTCTCTCCTACCCTTAGATATATATACCCCTCTATTTGCATGCAAGTGATCTCTTTAAACCCTCTTGATCTCTCTTTCATATTTGAATCTTGCCATTATTTGGTGCTTGGTGGAGGAGGAGGTACCAAGGTTGAGGAAGGTGGTTGTTCCCCCCTTGTATGTGTGATCTAGGGTTGGTGCAAATCTCCTTTGTTGATGCCTTGGTGTTCCTTGATCTTAGTAGGTGATCTATTTTTATAGATTTCATTTTCTTGCAAATCCTACCTCTCTTTCTTATCTTGACAAAATCCATGGGTCGACATGGTAGTGCCTCTTGAAGAACTTCTCTCTTTTTGGTCGAACCCATGGTTCACCATGGTAGTACGTATGTTGAATAGAATATCTCCTCTCTTCTCTTTTGTTATAACCCCAATTTTTGAGTTCAATGGGTGAGAAATGTAATTTTTCATATTAAAGATATTTGAACAAATAATGATATAACTTGCTTCAAATAAATGGATTTCTTTTACAATAGCCTTGATGATTGTGTTGTGGGCTTTATTGGGTATTGGGCCCAATAACAAGAAAATGAAGTAAGGAAAATCAATTATTCAATTAGTAAATGAATAATTAAATTTTGAGAAAAGAAAGAGAAATGGAAAATAATAATAAAATGAGAGGATAATGTGATATGAATTATCGTCAAAGTCCCGGCGAGACATCAAATGTAATATCCACGAATTTTGGTAAAATTGAACTATAAAATATGATGCAAGAATTAAATTGATATTTTCTCAATAATTTTATTGGTGGTATAGTAATGTTAATTGCCTTTGTCGCAAGTGCTTTGGCACAAGACAAATAGATAAAAGGAATTCGTGCATTAATAAATAGTAATGATATTGATAAGCTTTTTCCCAAGGAGAATACAGTTTATAATGTGTTAGATAGTTAAAAGAATACTTATCTTTCCATTATTGGAAACACAATGGTTGGGGCACCAAATAGTGTTACCTTGGGTTGCCTTTTTTTTTAGTATGTTGAAGGATAATTACAAGTAATATAATGAGAGGATTTCTAAGATAATCCAAGATAATAGACTTAGATATTTAATTAAAGGACTATCCACTCGTTGCTCGGAAGACAAATAAAGGAATGATATATAAGTCTCCTAAAAGGAATGGGAAACATAGTTTAGAGGAAAAGAGAAGTTTGGACCCCGATTATGAAGTATAGTTGGAAAAAGATTTAATGAGTTGCCTTGGAAACATATTACCATAAAACAGAAGGCAAATGTATTCGATCTAATACACACAGATGGATCATAATATTTAGAGTAATTGAATTACTTTTCGCATAATCATATTGCCTTCTATGGCGTTCCCAAGCGGGACTTGACAACACCCACGCCTTTGTTTCTCACCCTTAACCCTAAAGGTTAGGCATACAGCCTATATAAGAGAGACGATAAAGCACCACCCTTTGCCTAAAAACCCCAGCTACCATCATGGGTGCTTGTAGTAGAAGCATGGGTCAGCGATCTCCTCTATAGTTTGGAGATGCGTGAGTTGCGCTATATCTGCTTTCGACCTGCAAACAGCCATGAAGCGACTCTCTTTCATGTTGGTAACCAAGGATAGCCATGCCATGAAGGCGCTGGGCAACACACCAACAGACGAAGGACCTGGTGGTGAACCTGGAGACTAGCAGTATCAAGGCGACACCCTTTCACCATAGCAGTGCTGTGCTAAGTGGGGATAGAAAGCTCCTTGCTGAGTATCTGAGTAAAGGGAAGGAACGGGACAACTTCCTCAAGGTTTCTCTTCTGCTTGCGCCAACGCAGAGAGGTTTAGGTAAGGGATCGACCCCCTCTCATGCATCTTTTTAGTCTTTTGCAACCTGCAAGACCGAGCGATCTAGGACCTCTGTTTCCCTCAACCGTGGGTCACCGCCGACCTCACCTAGGGCCTGTTCGGGTTCGGTAGTTGCGGGTAGTGGTGGCTGGACCACCGTCGGGGCAGTAGAGCCCAGGGCCTAAGTGCCTGCCATGGCACCCGACTCATTCGAGCGGGAGTCAGACTCCCAGCAGACCCGTCGAGGCTGCGTGCGGCGCCCTTCCGTGAGGAAGGAGAAGGCAAAAGCCTTTTAGACGGTTTAGCCCCCGAGTGCTCAATAGTCAAGAATGCAAGGGAAGGGTAGTATAGTCATTTCGTTATAAACTTTACACAATTTGCGATTTAGTGGAACGGATATAGATGTACTAACGTGTCAACCAGGGTTTGGCCCAGTTAGTTTTATTTTGCAAAAATCATAGAAATTACTACGTAGCTCGAATGAAAATAAGTTATATATGAAAATTTATCAGGAGAACACGTAGAATCTAAATAAAATATATTTGAGACCTAAATATGATCCCTATTATAAAATTAGTGCAAAGAAGGATTAAAGTAATAAGCAATGCTTAAAAACGCTAGTTTTGGGTATTAAGACATTGAAAATGTCAAAAGCCTTTCTTTTATGATATTATATGATCCTTTTGAGCATGATGATGGTAATAATGAAAAGGTATTTAGGGTCTCTAAGGGAGATAATCTTTAATGTGTGGAATTAGGGCTAAAGATATTAATTTGCTATGTTGTTAATGAACATATTCGATCTAAGTGATCTTAATAAGAGGATAAGATGGTTTTAGTAACTTGGGTTCACCAAATGTTAAATATGTGATGTAAATAGGGTTAATACCCTTATTCCTTATTTAAAAACTTAAACCCTAGATTAGGGCCGAGTAGGGTATAATGTATTTAATGTGTTTAGTGACACCTTAGAATTTACATAATGCAGATTATATGATGATTGCTTGATTTACTTACTTGCTTGGACAATATGCTTGAAGTATGATTGAATGATCTGCATGGAAAAGGTATGTGGTTATGATTATGAATAATCACTATAGCAATAATGGATTCCCGAATGTGACTATGATTATCACTATAAATGTGCATATATAACTGGCTAGATCCGGGTCCACCTCTGTTATTTTGAAAAGGCTAAAAAATGGGTAATCCTAGAGTAAGGTCTAGGTTACCATGAGTTATAGACTCTTTAGCAAGTCCCGAGTTATGGAGTGGTCTACTTACGAGTAGTGCCATGTGACTCAACCCTAGAAACTGGTTCACTTATAGGTGGATCATGAGGGGTTTAATGGGGACAACACAGAGGATAGGGTACCCTTGGATCACGGAGTTATATCTAAAACGTAATATTGGTTGTTAAATAAGTAATTGAATGATTACATTGTTATCATAATTGCATGTTTATTGTTTCCCCCACATACCAGCTACGGCTGACCGACGTTTTGTTTGTCGACGTTTTAGGTACAATGAAAAGAACAAACAGTAAAGTGGCACATGTGATACTAAAAGAGAATTAAAGTGCAAAGGAGGATTATATATATTAGTATCGATGTAGATAGAAGTTTATAGATCCAAGTTTTCAAAAGGTATGTAAAGAAAAATTTTATTACCATTTTCAGTATAGTCTGTTAGAATTTGATAATTGTTTATGGTTATATGTCGAACCTTTGATCCGGGATTAATGGGTGCGGCTTCAACCTCTTGGTCTCTCTTAATTGGGGGTTACTGAAAGGTGAGGTCGTAACATTTGGTATCAGAGTCTAGGTTCCTCATTTAACCATTGATAATTATTAAATTTTACAAACTCCATAGAACCCAAGGGAGTTATTAGAGGAGTATCCGAAAGACGAAGGTGTCTAGAAAGGGATCACGACCTGGGGCTGACAAGATTTTCCTCCGCACCGCTAGTCGGAATACGACGACTCCCGAACCCGTGTGACCGCCTGGCCAAAGTCTTAGGGTATGAATCGAAATAAGATACCTTTAGGACTTCTCATCTTATTCATCCCTTCTCATCACAAAATTCTGATAAGGACCTAAAGGATTAGGGTTTCCTTTCTTCTCCTCACCCTCTTGAGGTATGTGTAAGGTTAATAAGGTTTAAGGAATCCTCCACTAAATTAATGAAAAGCATGTAAATAAGATATCATGGACATAAGCTTAATAGGTTAAGCGCAAAATAAATAATATATACATGCTTAGGACGTATGACATAAGATGTCATGTCCTCATAAGAGACATGAGGCTAGACCTTCGCGTCAGGAGGATAAGTTAGTCTTGGAGATAAAGATCTCCATTTCAAGAAGAGACCTGGCACATCCTTGTAGGATGATGTTAACCCTAACCCTAAGTGAAGGTTAGAGAAAGATGTGTTGGACCAGGTGTTTGAAAGGACATGCCTTTGGGATGCCATAGGATCCATGGGTGACCTAGCACCTTTGGCAACCCAACCCTGGGAAGGGTCGTGCATGTTAGAGTAAAGGATAGCTCCTTAGATGACGATGTTAGTGAAGGACCATGGAAACCCTATGGGCTTGTGCAAGTAGGGCATAGCTGGCACCTAGGGCACGTCATAATGCTGATAGTAGGATGAAACCCTGGATGATCTTGAGCAACCATAAGTTAGTACTTAGGTTTCACCCACGTAGAGCATGTTTTTGAGGGTGATCCTTCATGAAAAAAGGACCTCTAATGGTGAGGTTGGATGTAGGGTTAGCTCTAGAGAGAGCAGGAAACCAGCAAGAAGGTTGGGAAGCCTAAAACCCTGAACAATGGATGACAGTGGTTGCCTCATAAGTTGATGATATCTTGGTTTCCTTAGAGGGACCAAACCCTAGGGAGTGAAGATGAAACATCTGGTGCCTATGTGCCTACAGTATAGGTGTTTACCTTCTGAGGTGGGAAGAAGAGTTCCTTAGACCTAGAGAGGTTTAGTGAACATGTTCTGAGGCCTTGTACCTTGATGGTTGTTCTTAAGGAGGACCCAATTCTAAGTTTTGCTCGAGTTGAAGGATGACAAGAAGTGCATGTCATGCCTTTTGCATGCTTGGTTCGTAGTTAAGAGACAGAGCATACAGTGAACCTAGGGTTCCTAAGCCTAAGAGGGGAAGTGGTGTACCTAAGGCTCATGATTAGAAGTTGAGTTCCTATAGAAACGAGCATGGTACTCCTCATGTATAGAGGAAAAGAGGAGCCCCTAAAGTTTAAGGTATGTTTGATGAACCCCTTACGGCTAGGTTGATGATAAGGGGAAAGTTTTATCTTGATCCAACATCGAGGAAAGAAGGATAAGTATGACCTAGCATGGTACGGTAAGTGATCTGCTTGTGCCTTAATGGCTTGCTAGGGTTAAGTAGGCTCGGGTGGATGTAAACCCTGGACCTAAAAGCTTTTGTGACCTTAGAGATAGGTTTCCTCCCATCCTGGGAGAGGGACCCCTTTGGAAGGGTGTATATCAGTTTTGTTGGTTCAAAGTAACCTAAAGAGGTCTCGTAGGATATTGGGAAGCTAAGTGAAAGGTACATAGTATGATAATGAATCTACAAACCCATAGGTATCCATCTCTATTGCATGTGAATGTGTTACCAGTATGGGGCTTGACCTACGTAGGCAGGTTGCCATGATCCTTATGAAAGGATGAAAGTCATCCCATGAATGTAGAGAGAGAGAGATGATGAAGGCTTGGGGTAAGGTTCTAAGTTGAACATGTACAATAAGAGAATCCTAAGTCTATCCAAGGGTCAGGTGGGGATAAGACCAATGAAAGTAGGAGTTGCCTAATTCCCTAGTTGCACATGACCATAGGGTCGGGAGGTAACATCTCTCATTGTCTGAGAATCATGGGTTAGGATATTGATCACCTTCATGAACTCATGGGACCCAAAGGGCAGATGAGGAGGGCACTCCTTGGATGCATAAGGGAAGAGGGATGACCCTAAAAGTGTCGGCACCCTATAAACCTAGAGGAGATGACCAAGGATTGTGAGGTGACCCAAGTAGGTTTGAACCCAGTTTGCCATGGAGGTAACTTGATATCATGATGTTGTAATGAAGAAACATATGTGGCACGTTTCAGCTTAGATTTAAAAAGTGTACCGGCAAGGTGGGATGTACCATCTCTACTTTTGGAATAGGAAGAACTCTGTATTTGGACTGCAACCAAATGTTTATTTCCTCTTGTTATGGGAGTGAGAGATAGGACAGTACGCATGCCATACGCCAAGGATAAAGATGATGTGAGTTGGAATGATGCTACGAGGTATGAGGACAGAAGTGATAATGTATCCTGGTAAAATGAATGATACATGGATGGTTTTCAAACACTAAGAGGAATGAGGTAGTCACCTTATGAGGATGTTTTTATCATGAGATATGAGTCATAAGGTTGATGTAATCACCAAAAAGATGAGCTCAAAGTGTTTTCAATAAAGATAGAGTTTGAAATGATAAGTTGCATACAGGAAGGTGTATGTCATCAACATTACCTAATACATAAGAAGGCAAAGTGGTAATGGATGCTCAAGTTGAGATATATATGACTAGTTTGGTTAACCCTAAGTTTGGAAAAGAAGATATGATTGGCTAACACTCTGTTGCGATGAGATCAGTTAATGGTTGTTTGGTTAGCCAGTCTAGTCCTTGATGCAATGAAAGGAGGGTTGTAGAACCTCAAATGCACTCTTGGGATAGGAAGGTGATACAACCATGATGAGAGTGGTTTAGGGTTTCAGAGGATCTGATCTTGAAAGAATCATGACATACAGAAAATCATGGTTGAAGATCACCGTACACCGTAGAAATGGCAATAGCACGTTGGATGCTTAAGATAAGGTTGCATGTGGTTTATGGCCATGCAAGCTAGGAGATAAAGGATGAACCCCAGTAACCCAGTGTATCGATATAGAGGACAAAAGAGTCCCTGAGAGGGAATGGGATCTCAACACTATGGATGTTGTGATAGGTCTTCCCTGGGACAAAGAAGGTCGAGATACAATATGGGTTATGGTAGGTCGCCTTACCTAGATAGTATGAGAAAGATAGAGTTCTATAAAGGGACAGATCTAGTTGAACTACCCATGAGAGAGATGGTTCAACTACACCATGATGCGAGTTCAAAGAATCTGAGTTTGACCTAAAGGTTCACTTCCATAAAGTGGAAGTAGGTACATGAAGAACTCAATGTTAGTATAGTTTATCACCCCTAACTATGGTTAATATGATCCAGACTAAAAGGTCTGATGAGGGTATGTGTGCTTGTTCAGGGTGATATCTAGAGAAAGTTCTTATATTATGAAAGATGTGACAATGACCACAATAGCCAGTATCGAGTTTTATAAGAAGTTCTGTAAGGGAGGTTGTGTCGGTCACCACTTCAGTAAGGTGATGTTGGTGAAAAGTACCACATGATGGTTAGAAAAGTACCACATGATGGTTAGAAAAGGGACCACAGTGCATGTAGATGAAGTCACTTTGATTGTGCAAGGGCTGGAAGGAGCCTAGAAACGATGAGAGTCGTGAGCAGATGCAAAGTAGACTGACATACAAGTTACTGTGGGAGAAAATGTGACATGAAAATCCGACCCCTCTAAGTTATAACTAAGAGAGCTGAGTCCCCGATAAATGGGTCCATTAGAGATGGATGGGTGGAGGAGGTTAGGTTTGACCCTACCCCTCAAGATAGAGTAATGGGAGATGTTTTCCATGTGTCCAATTTAGAGCACTATGTGAGGTACCCGACCATGTGTTGAGCAATGAACCTAGTGAGCCCCAAAGGAGGCTGAAATGGTCTGAGTCACCTGTGTAGTTTATAGACGCCAGGATGAAAGAACTCAGAGAAAAGAATATGTGATGATAAAGGTTATTTGGAAACGCCATGAGTACGACAAAGCCACATAGGGGCCAATGATGGACATGGAAAAGTCTTATCCTGAATTGTTTGATTGCTTGCCTGAATTTTGAGGACAAAATTCCTATAAGAGGGGAAGGATGTTATAACCCCAATTTCTGAGTTCAATTGGTGAGAAATGTAATTTCTGATATTAAAGATATTTGAAAAAATAATGATATAATTTGCTTCAAATAAATGGATTTCGTTTACAATATCCTTGATGATTGTGTTGTGGGCTTTATTGGGTATTGGGCCCAATAACAAGAAAATGAAGTAAGGAAATTCAATTATTCAATTAGTGAATGAATAATTAAATTTTGAGAAAAGAAAGAGAAATGGAAAATAATAATAAAATGAGAGGATAATGTGATATGAATTATCGTCAAAGTCCCGGCGAGACATCAAATGTAATATCCTCGAATTTTGGTAAAATTGAACTATAAAATATGATGCAAGAAGTAAATTGATATTTTCTCAATAATTTTATTGGTGGTATAGTAATGTTAATTGCCTTTGTCGCAAGTGCTTTGGCACAAGACAAATAGATAAAAGGAATTCATGCATTAATAAATAGTAATGATATTGATAAGCTTTTTCCCAAGGAGAATACATTTTATAATGTGTTAGATAGTTAAAAGAATACTTATCTTTCCATTATTGGAAACACAATGGTTGGGGCACCAAATAGTGTTACCTTGGGTTGCCTTTTTTTAGTATGTTGAAGGATAATTACAAGTAAGATAATGAGAGGATTTCTAAGATAATCCAAGATAATAGACTTAGATATTTAATTAAAGGACTATCCACTCGTTGCTCGGAAGACAAATAAAGGAATGATATATAAGCCTCCTAAAAGGAATGGGAAACATAGTTTAGAGGAAAAGAGAAGTTTGGACCCCGATTATGAAGTATAGTTGGAAAAAGATTTAATGAGTTGCCTTGGAAACATATTACCATAAAACAGAAGGCAAATGTATTCGGTCTAATACACACAGATGGATCATGATATTTAGAGTAATTGAATTACTTTTCGCATAATCATATTGCCTTCTATGGCGTTCCCAAGCTGGACTTGGCAACACCCACGCCTTTGTTTCTCACCCTTAACCCTAAAGGTTAGGCATACAGCCTATATAAGAGAGACGATAAAGCACCACCCTTTGCCTAAAAACCCCAGCTACCATCATGGGTGCTTGTAGTAGAAGCATGGGTCAGCGATCTCCTCCATAGTTTGGAGATGCGTGAGTTGCGCTATATCTGCTTCCGACCTACAAACAGCCATGAAGCGACTCTGTTTCATGTTGGTAACCAAGGATAGCCATGCCATGAAGGCGCTGGGCAACACACCAATAGACGACAGACCTGGTGGTGAACCTGGAGACTAGTAGTATCAAGGCGACACCCTTTCACCATAGCAGCGCCGTGCTAAGTGGGGGAGAGAAAGCTCCTTGCTGAGTATCTGAGTAAAGGGAAGGAACGGGACAACTTCCTCAAGGTTTCTCTTCTGCTGGCGCCAACGCAGAGAGGTTTAGGTAAGGGCTCGACCCCCTCTCATGCATCTTTTTAGTCTTTTGCAACCTGCAAGACCTAGCGATCTAGGACCTCTGTTTCCCTCAACCGTGGGTCACCGCCGACCTCACCTAGGGCCTGTTCGGGTTCGGTAGTTGCGGGTAGTGGTGGCTGGACCACCGACGGGGCTATACAGCCCATGGCCTAAGTGCCTGCCGCGGCACCCGACTCATTCGAGCGGGAGTCGGACTCCCAGTAGACCCGTCGAGGCTGCGTGCGGCGCCCTTCCGTGAGGAAGGAGAAGGCAAAAGCCTTTTAGACAGTTTAGCCCCCGAGTGCTCAATAGTCAAGTCTGCAAGGGAAGGGCATTATAATCATTACGTTATAAACTTTACACAATTCACGATTTAGTGGAACAGATATAGATGTACTGACGTGTAAACCAGGGATTGGCCCAGTTAGTTTTATTTTGCAAAAATCATAGAAATTACTACGTAGCTCGAATGAAAATAAGTTATATATGAAAATTTATCAGGAGAACACATAGAATCTAAATAAAATATATTTGAGACCTAAGTATGATCCCTATTATAAAAGTAGTGCAAAGAAGGATTAAAGTAATAAGCAATGCTTAAAAACGCTAGTTTTGGGTATTAAGACATTGAAAATGTCAAAAGCCTTTCTTTTATGATATTATATGAACCTTTTGAGCATGATGATAATAAATGTAATCATGGTAATAATGACAAGGTATTTAGGGTCTCTAAGGGAGATAATCTTTAATGTGTGGAATTAGGGCTAAAGATCTTAATTTTCTATGTTGTTAATGAACATATTCGATCTAAGTGATCTTAATAAGAGGATAAGATGGTTTTAGTAACTTGGGTTCACCAAATGTTAAATATGTGATGGAAATAGGTTTAATACCCTTATTCCTTATTCAAAAACTTAAACCCTAGATTAGGGTCGAGTAGGGTATAATGTATTTAATGTGTTTAGTGACACTTTAGAATTTACATAATGAAGATTATATGATGATTGCTTGATTTACTTTCTTGCTTGGACAATATGCTTGAAGTATGATTGAATGATCTGTATGGCAAAGGTATGTGGTTATGATTATGAATAACCGCTATAGTTTCCCGATGGATTCCCGAATGTTTAATTGCATTGAATGCAACTAAACTGTTGGATGTTTATTTATTTCATGTAACTATAAAGTGACTATGATTATCACTATAAATGTGCATATATAACTGGCTAGATCCGGGTCCACCTCTGTTATTTTGAAAAGGCTAAAAAAGGGGTAATCCTAGAGTAAGGTTTAGGTTACTATGAGTTATAGACTCTTTAGCAAGTCCCGAGTTAAGGAGTGGTCTACTTACGAGTAGTGCAATGTGACTCAACCCTAGAAACTGGTTCACTTATAGGTGGATCATGAGGGGTTTAATGGGGACAACACAGAGGATAGGGTACCCTTGGATCACAGAGTTATATCTAAAATGTAATATTGGTTGTTAAATAAGTAATTGAATGATTACATTGTTATCATAATTGCATTTTTATTGTTTCCCCCACATACCAGCTACGGCTGACCGACATTTTGTTTGTCGGCGTTTTAGGTACAATGAAAAGAACAAATAGTAAAGTGGCACATGTGATACTAAAAGAGAATTAAAGTGCAAAGGAGGATTATATAGATTAGTATCGATGTAGATAGAAGTTTATAGATCCAAGTTTTCAAAAGGTATGTAAAGAAAAATTTTATTACCATTTTCAGTATAGTCTGTTAGAATTTGATAATTGTTTATGGTTATATGTTGAATCGAGATTAATGGGTGCGGCTTCAACCTCTTGGTCTCTCTTAATTGGGGGTTACTAAAAGGTGAGGTCGTAACATCTTTCTTTTTGGCCTAGGTTTTGTGCTCTCCTTCTTGAGCTTTCCTTTACCTTGGGTTTTTCTTCTTCTTTTGAGGTTATGCTAGCTTGGTAATGGAGTAGGACAATCTAGGGTTTTCTTTTCTCTCTCAGAGCATCCTTGCTTTTTGGAGTTGTTCTTCACATCAAGGCAAGTTATATAACTTTCCCCTCAATTATTGTTGCACAAAATCTTACATGTAAGAAATCTATCTCTAAAATCAGGTTATAGGCTGTATAATGATGATATTTTGAACTAGGGTTTATGATTATGTGGTAATCTTGTATAGATTAGCTATTTTTCTGAAACCCTAATTCTTGTACTCGAGGTTTTATGAATGGTGGAAGTGTTGTTTCCTACATGAACATCATGATCGATGGTTCTCTCCTCATGATCTAGGTTCAATTTTCTCCCTTGATGATGGAGAGTTTGGATGCATGTGATTTTTGAAATGCTGATTCTTCCTCTCTTGAATCATGGTTTGGTTTTCCTATGATTTGATGATTGATTTTTAGGGTTTGAGGATGACAACCTTCATGTACCTCATGTCATGTTTTGTTTCAGTTTCATGGTGTTAATCAAATTGTGGATCTTGTGTTTATAGTGTTTTGTCTCTCTTATCATGGTTCTATTTTGACCTTGTGACGATCATAATTAGGGTTTTGGTTTTCATCTTCATTAGGTTTTCACCTCGATGACTCTTCAGATCCTTGATGTTGAACTATTTGTTTTGGTCGGTAAACCCTAACCCTAATCCTCTGGGTCGCTATGTTTTCCTTCTACTCATCATCATAAGATGGACCTAGCGGTCTCTATTGGTGGAGCATCCTAGCAATCCCTATGATCCTCTGACATTAAAGTGGCTGTTATGTTGAACCTATACAGGTTTCTATGGTTGGAATTTTGAAGTGGTATCTTTTTTAAGGTTCTTATGGTCGCTATGACTTTGAAGTTTCTATGATGGGTCCTAATCCTAACGGTTGCTAGGGAAACCAATCCTAGAATTCGGTAGAGGGTCCTAACCCACATGGTTGTTATGGTATCTAAACCTAATAGGTCACTGGAGATGATTTGAGCTTGTATGATTGCTATGCTGCCCTGATCTTATGATCGATTATTTATGACAATGATGTTTAATTTAATGGTGTCCGAGAATATGGGAAGTAAGGAACATTAGGGTTGAATGTTAATTGTTTTTGTAAAACCCTAAATTGGCTATCTATGAGGCACCTAAACTCTAATTGGAGTACATGGTGTTCATAATTAGCTAGCTTGATTGATTATTATGTGAATGAAGTATTTTCTCTCTCCTACTTGTTGTAAGACAAAATGGCAGGTTGAATAAGACTTATAGCTAATGCTTGCTTGTGATAATACTTATGTAAAACATGTGTAGTGATTATGAGCCTTGATGAGGCATGGAGAGATGATCATGTTCTTTTAGGGAACAATGAGAATGGTCTTATGACCTTGGAAAAGGCTTAGTGCCAAATTGAAGAGATACCCTCTGATGATGTCATAAGGGATTTGTATCCCAGGGTGATGTGTTAATGGTGATGGCCTTGTGTATGTATTGCAATAATATTATGTGGTGATGTGATTAGTTTTATGTTCATCTGTTTTATTTTTCTTAAGTTTCATTCTACCCTTATCTTGGTAGAATCTTTTTAGGGTTTGCTTATAAATTGATTTATGCAGTATAAACAATACTCAACTGGATTAACTAATCAAATGAAACCCTAGTCATGTAGTTCCATGTGCCATAGATCCATCCCAGTGTTAGAACTTGTTGGATGGTGAAACGAGTCTTTCTAAGGGAAACTTGGAGCACATATTGTTGAGTACGCAAGGTGTAATTGACTATGCGTCCTTGTCATCTTGACACCAATTGTTTGACAACAACTACGGTCATCTCTCGATGATTATATATGTGTGCAATGTGATTGAAGGACAATTACAGTTGTACCTCGGTGATCGAGTTTGCATACCCTACTTTCTAGCACCATGACCTGTACCAAGGTGGGATAGGTGTTTTTCGCTTGACTATAAGTCATTTTTGGTAGTTTGACTGATATATCATCATGTTGTAGACTCATGCTAATCGAGTGGTTCCAAAGAAGATCTTAGAGTCTGGCTCTTCCTTAATCTTGTACGAACTGATTGCAACCAAGCAGTGGCCAGTTGGAATTTGGGTGATACGACTCAAATTTCCCAGGGCTTAATAAAAGATGTAATAGAGTCGTGTAGTATATTTTTTTAGAGTTATACATGCTTCACATTGGATGTTTACCCTTGCCTTGTTTCTTGTGTTACTCAATTGTATTATATTGTGGTAGAGAAATCAACTATCATACATGTTCTTCATATTCCTTCTAAATGCATAACATGTTCTACTTACCTGTTCTAGCTATTTAACCTACTTAGTCTGTGTAATCTGTTTAAACTATTCATTTAGCTAAATCATCTTATCTTGTTTAATAATGTTATTTCCTACTTAAGCATAATCTATTTTGTAATAGTTGTTGGTAGAGAGTTATATCTCTCACTGGGACATGAGTATCACCCTCATGTTTCACCACATCTTCTTAGGTGGTCGTGCGTATCATGGAAGAGATCGTGTGGTTGAGGAAGAGTAGCTTGAAGATCAGTGAAGTAGAAGATTGGAAGTTTCTAGTGTCGTAGTAGAGTCCTATGTGTCAACCCTATACTCTTAGGTCCGAGATGGATGTGTTTTGTAGATGATATGTACCTAAATAAGTGTTTTGGCAGTATTCCTTGGTTACATATATGACTTTTACATGTGAATAAGTTATCCTTTGTAATAAGTGTGTGGCGATTAGCCACTATACATATGTAAATACCTATCATGAAATGTGATATGGTATAGTTCATGGATTTGTTGTAATATGTTTCTACACATAATGATTATATGAGATCTGTTTTAATTTACCCTATTTTTTGGTAGCATGCTTGTCTAGATGTTAATCATGCACTTTGGTTTTGAATTATCTCCTTGTGTGTTGGTGTGTTGTCACAACATTGTACCATCTGCATTAATTTAGTTTTAAAGAATGGTAGCCCCAAAGAGAGTCTATAGGAGGGGACCCCCATTGATGCATACATTCCATCACCTGAGCATATTTATGTACCAATAATCCCCTATCCAAAAACCTAAGGATGGAAAGTATTAAAGGCATTGTAGTATCTATGATGCATAAGTAGATGAGTGCTCTTATATAGAGGATATCTGACAAATCAAATGAAAAAACTTAGATGCTTTGACAGACCATGATCACTAGGCAACCTTCTAGTTTAAGATGTTGGTGTAGATTTTGGTGTCATCCAGAACGTTATGCCCCTTACACTTTTTAAAATTTTGGGTTGAAGAAGACAAAGAAGACTTGTAGGACGATCCAATTTGTTGATAAGTAAATTATCAGGGCAGTTGGTATTTGTGAAGATGTTTTTGTCAAGGTAGATATATTTACTTATCTAGTGGATTTTGTGGTTTTGGAAGATTAACAAAGATATTGGGTATGAGTTTCTATTAACAATTTCTTTCAAGTTAATGTTGATGTGATTATAAAATTAGACATCATCACTTAACATTGGGACTAAAAAATGATAGTGTAGAGTACAAATTACCAAATCCATATGTATCATCCACGAGATATGAGCCATGATAGTGTGATAATATATGAATCAATCATAAGATGTAAAACAAGGGACCTTGAGGGAGGAAACCCACCATTTAGGTTGATTAGGTTTAAATTTTCTTCTTTTAAATTTTGTTTTTTATTATTAGGTATTTGGGAGTTACATTCAATTAAAATTGTAGTCAGATGATAGTGTAGGTTTGATGAAAGTAACAAGGTCCATTAATGTGTGTGTGAAGTGTGTAGAAATTTTGGTAAGTCAATACCATTGATCTCATGTCAGTGTAACTCACTCTCCCTTCCACAACTAATGGTGATCGACTAAATAGACTTGATGTCACTAACATCCTATTTAGTTCCACTAATTTCTTACACAAAGTTAAAGGAATTTACTATTGTAAAATTGATACCACCAACCTCTAAGTAGGTGGCACCATAATTATTCATTAGTCTAACATAAAATTCATCAACTAATTGCATTCCACCGAGTATCATTTTTGTGGCACAACTTGCCTTGCCAAATTTTACAACATCCTCCAGAGTTTAGCATCGACCCCTATATCGATGGCATTGAGTCAGGTGGTGATACTGAATGATACGAATCGATATTTATATTGAGACTATGACTTATGTTGTAGTTGGGGGCATCTGAACCAAGTTCACATGATGAGGTATCAATGACCCAGAGTCATTGGTATCTTAAATCTTCAGAGGCAGAATGACTTACATCTAGTCAACGGTAGCGACCCTAACAGATCTATGAATTGGCATATTTTTAAAGAGGGTGGGCATAAGGAGGAGTTTCTTCGTGTCATAACATATAGTTCTCCAAGAAAAGCTCATAGATGATTGCTTATACTCTAGGGGACATTCTTCAAGGTGCTTGGGCATTTTGGGAAGGCATATCGTTAAAGAAGAGACCACCCATCCCATCTACCACCAACAACAACTCTCACACACATTATCATACCTACTCCATTTCCTTCTCTTTTCTTGTGGACATTGAGGACAATGACAATTCAAGACTAGTGATGAAATGGGATGTTTTTCTTTATCCTTGCATATATACCTTTGTATCTTTATTTATGTTCTTTAGGATTAGATTTTTTATATTTGGGTCCACTTCCATCTAGAGAAAATCATGGATGTAAAATATTGTATACTATGAAGGATTTAGTAATGTGGTGTCTTCATGTGACTTAGATTCAATATTTGCAAGGAAAAAAAATTGGCATGTGCCTTCATTGTAACATTATGAGCTATAATTCCTTACCTAAGGGCATTCCTCAACATAGAATAAACTTTAGTTGGTATCCTGAAGACACTTAGAATAAATGGAATCCTAACTCAACCCTATGGAATGTGGTGTGACTAGGGTATTTGAGTTTGAAAAACCAAGCTTAGACTGACCTTTCATATGAATACATAAATAGGTGTTGATAATTTCCTTACTTCTAGAGTAAATGTGAAAGGGACGTATAATGGTGTAGCAAGACCATGTGTCCTAGTCAACCATTCTTCATCCACCTTCACTCATATATCACCACCATGAGAGGGGGGAATTATTTTAAATCTATTTTGTTATATATAATCACATAGAATCAAATTTATTTCAAATTTAATTTGTGTATTTTATTGGAAAACAAATAAAGAAAAATGCATATGTGTTGTTTATACATTTATTATTGCATAATAATTTTATGTAGATTTCATCTGCATTCATTGTTTGCAAAGGTGTAATAATAACTCTATTCCACACTTCAACAAATAGAGAGTAGATCCATATACTTAATCCATTTTGGTATTTTTGAATAGCCTATCACAACACTTCTTTGTGTTGAAAGAGGGCATAAAACTTAGTACGAATTTTATGCAAAAATTTGAATGAAAAGAACAAAAAATGAAAAAATAGGAATGAAAAGAATAAAAGGAAAATGGGGAGGGATTATATTGAAAGTGGTATTTTATCTCCCTAATTCATTAAAAAGAGTGTGATACTTTGTGAAAAATTTATGAAAAAAAATTAATCTCCAATCCCTTCACTAGGACATTTTATTCCACCCTCATATTATCATAGTCATTTAGAAGTATTTAATTTCGTTAATCATTCATTCACATCATTTATTTTGTTTGCATTATAATAAAATTATGTTTTGCCTCTTATTCCAAACCACTTCAAATGAAATGAAACGTCTTCTGTTTCTATTTTATTAGCACGTAGTCTTATGCACCAGAGGCTACCAGATGCCCTCATGAAGGAATGGGAAAATTGTTATGTAAAAGAAGTTAACTTTAAATTAGACATTCAAATGATTGTGAATATGACTAATATATGAATTCACTCTTTAATGTCATGTTTTGGGTAATTCAATCGTCCATGTGTTACCAAATAGCATTATGAGAGAAAGAATTCTATCCCCCTTCTTAAAAATCTCCTAGAGGCTGAGAAGATTTCGGATACCTGAGAGGGTGATAAATCAAGAAATGCTTGTGTGTATCATTAGAACATGAGTCCCTTAATTTGTGACTATTAGAGTTAACCAATCACACTATCCTTGTTGCCTTTAGTGTGTTATTATATGTATGAGAATTGTGATGTTAGGTGCAAATGCATTTATGATATGTAAATTAGAATTGATTTGTGAATATGTGCATGATTAGAAGAGTGTATCATCCCAATGGAAATTAATGTGTAGAATTTCATCAATGGATCTTGTATTGAATATGTTATGATTTGTCTAGTTCATGTGAAGGCAAGTGAATCTATATGTGAATACAACTGAGATTTTTTTGTTCGGTCCAAAAAGTGTGTTACTATATTACCAAAACTTTGGGCACAAAGTACCCCATTACAGCAAGAACAAATCATTGAAACCAACAAGCTAGTAAACAAGGACAAGAGAACATAAAAACCCTGAAACTGTACATAAGGCTTAGATCCTAAACAACTCAACCTAATGACATGAAGCCTTTAGAAAAGCCAAGCACTCAATAGCATAAAACCACCCACAAAGTATGTGAACAAGGACACTGCAGACGGACCACACCCCAACAAACCCAAAAATCTAAGATCTCAACACCTACATACAAATTCAAGGCTTCTAAGATAAATAGGACTCTGACTAGGTCCAAGTCATCAGCTGGACATGTGAGCACATCCTACTAAGCAGCCAGAAACCAAATAGCAATGCTCCAGCTTGATACTCAGACTGCTCAGCTTGATACTCAGATTGCTGTTGTTTGCATAGCAGCACCACCACAATCATCTGAAGGGTGAAAAACTAGCTGCAACCGGCTTTCACTCTACCAAGCCATCTATTCGTGAAGAAAGCCAAAGACGACTGACCAGGATGAATCAAAAGAAAAACACTTTCCAACCATTCCTCCTTCACACATAGCAATAAAACCATACCCTGAAATTAGTGGAAAGAAGAATAGAGGCAGATGTTCTACCGTTGAACACACTGATAAGAATCCAGGCATCTTGATGAGGTCGATAGGTAGAAGATAAACAATCGCATAGAAGTTGAAGGGGAAGATAACCTCCTTTCTTCTTCTCCCATGGTGACTTTCTCTACTATTGTCCTGTAAAGGAACGCCAGAGCGAGAGGATGGGAAGGTAGCCTCCATCCTTTGACCCGATGCCTCTGTTTTCACATAGGAATATCACCAAATACCTTGGGGGTGCTCCATCTCACAGCCGCAGGGACCAGACTTAGACCATCACTCAGGTCAAAACAAGAAAAATAAACATCCAATCAGCCCTTACAAACATACACAAGAGATCAAGAAGTCTAGCCCTAAGACATTACAAACACCCACAAATGTAAGGGCCACACCCCATCAGCCTGTATCTATAAGTAGGAGAGGAGTAGAGATCATCTTTCTCAGTAAAGCACCCAAGAAGATGGACCAAATCTAAATGCCACATCCAACTAAAGCTGACTTGAGAAGCCTAAGCAGACCAAGCAGACCCAACTTGCCTCTGATCGGCCAAGAAAGAAGCTGAAAATGGAACTGGTCATCTCCATTGTAATAACAACACCCACAAATATGGGAGGGACACAAGCTCCCTTCTTCAACAGCTTCCCTGACTCCTCCTACAAGAAAGGCCAAGCAAGTAGACATGGGATAGCTCTACCACAGCCATCCCACTAGGAGGAAGCTCCCACCCCACCTCCCTTGCCTTAGACTTCTTCACCTTTGACTTCGCATCCCATGTAAAACAAGCAGCAGGGCTCCTCGACGAAATCTTGGTACACCTATCTGAGACCAAAAGGCACCCACATAAGGGCACGGTGCCCCTATTTGCACTGAGACATAGCATCGAGCACCTAGGAGGCGCCCAGAGAACAGCAGCAGCATGTTAGCTAACAAGTGCCTTACTGCTTGCATACGACACCTTAGTGTATCCTTGAGGATGGCGCAGCCTATGAGGGTGACCCAACCGCCTACAGAGAAGCAAGAGAAGATCACCACGTCCATCCACAATCCACCACCCAGTAGCAGCTAGCTCGGAAGGAGCTGCACACCAGCGGAAAGGAAGGGCACCGCTACTGACCTAGCAAGGAAACCAACCATCGAATCTCAGATCTGGGGCCGTATAACCCAAGATGAGAAGTCGCTGGAGCAATGGTTCTAGGAAACGCTAACAAGCGGCAAGCCCAGATCCACCCTCTGTCGTAGTTGCCAAGGACGTCAATGTCGGAGGGTCTTCATCAATTTGGTGAAACCAGATCTCAAACGGGAGGTGCTAAGGGGGACGAGAGAGAGAGGCAAATAGCTACTATCAACGACCGCGACATAAAATAGCCAGTGAGATCCTCCGGGTTAGGTGGGCGTGCTCTTTCCATCCGCCACTCTTGGGCAAAATGGAAGTCGACCAAAACCGACAATGCGTGCCTAGGATCCCGATCTCGCATCACGCGGCCCTCCGCAGCTCCTAAGCAGACTTCCAATGAGAAACTCCAAACGTATCCGACGACCGACGTCTCTCCCACAAGGAATCACACCACCCTCACTAAGAGCACTACCTTGGATGAAAGAGAGCCAGGGGAGGAGAGCGTCTGGGACGCTCCCTCCCCCCAGCGACAGCCGTCGGGGTGGATTCTAGTGAGAAGGGAGAGCAAACCCTAGAGAGAGAGAGGGTCGTTTCTCCGTACAATTGAGAATTTTAGTTTGTGTGTGTATATATATATGTGTATATGTATATATGTATATGTATATATATATATATATATATATATATATATATATATATATATATATGTGTGTGTGTGTGTGTGTGTGTGTGTGTGTGTGTGTGTCCATCTTTGTGTTTATTTTGTTGTAGGTTTTTGCATTTATAAATGGCCTTCTAAATGACATGTTTATAACATGTTGTTATTCTATATAAAATATATATTTGTAGTGTTGGTTACGTTAGAAAAACTAAAGCGACAAATATACTACCTCATATTAATATTAAAAAACCAATTCCATAGACACTTGTAGAAATATATTTGATAAGTTGGGTTTTTGGAGTCAGTTTCTGTCAAGAATTGAGGCTACCAAATCACAGTGTTAGTTTGTTATTAAGACATTGGCGCTATAGACATTTGTTGAAATCCAAACATTGTGTTACATGATGGTTATGCAAGATTAGTTTTGGCTTTTTAACTGATGCTAGGTTTGTTCTTAGCATTAACTCCTGGCCTTAATGAACCAACACTATAAATTTGTAGCATCAATGGTTGTGAACTAAAAAATCCAATGTTGTGGACTAGGTCTTGTAGTGTTTCTCACCTATCTATCACTTTTGGACCCACAATACATGCATTAAATGACTAAAGATATAGCCTATATGCCATAATTTAGATGCATGACTTCCTAACTTCCATCCACACAACTTGTACATGGTATGTCTAGAGAATGAATGTTAAAAGAGTGAGGTATGGATTTGATACATGAGTAAATGAATAGAGAAAGTATATTTTTATATGAAAGAAAAAGAAGTATTGAGGCCAAGGAAATGGAGTCTACATTAGAAATAGAGAGAGAGAAGAGTAATTCTTAGCTAGCATGATGATAGAAATGTGGAATAAAAATGGGAAATTAATTTGAACAAGTGTGATTCTTATCATCTGACAATGAATAGTCGCTTTAGTTTAGTATTAGTCATCGTAGTGAATTTAAAATACTTTATGTTATTGTAGGTAGAGTGATAGAAACAAAATTCTAAGAAAAATGTTAAAATACAAATAGTTGAAGATAGAGTCAAATGTGTTATTTCAAAATTGAAGAAAATTAGTTTATTAGGTCTTTTTCTGAAAGAGTGAAAGGTTTTGACTTAATTAGTATATGAAAATTATCTCATTCTGTAGTATTAAATAAAGGTAATTTGTTATTTTCATACTTGTATTGATAAAATATCAAATAGTGTGTCTTGACCATGGATATTAAATTGTTAAGTTAAAGAAAGCTTGATAACTTTACATGAACAATTGGCTTTTTATATACCATAGTAGGTCAGTTCCTTAAGATAAATTGACTAAATGAAATGATCAAAATAGAAGAGAAAGACAAACCATAGAGCGTGCAATAGTGAGGAGTTGCTCATTATGTTCGGGAAGGATGAATCACTCCTGAAAAAGAATCTATAGATTCTCTCCCAATTGGTTGGATCATAGGTGTGATTATTTATTTCATGGGTGAGGTCTTTTGTTTAAGTTAGAGATGGCCCAACTACAGTCAGGAAAAGAATAAAAAAATCATCTGACTCCTTCACACATGCTTAACATTGCTCAGGGGGATATAGTTTAGTTGGTACAGCTCCGCTCTACAATTCAGTCACTACAACTACAAGTTGGATGTCTAATTGTCTAGGTGGTCATGATAGTATTTTGTACCTAAATTGATGGATTACATTAATTGTTGAGATATTATTAGTCAGCAAATGAATGTGACTTGTTCAATACAACAACTATTAGAAAATAATTGAGTTAGGGTTGTAGCTATCAGTTCTATGGATGGTATGATGAGAGGAATGAAAGTGATTGATACGGGAGCTCCTCTAAGTGTTCCAATTGGTGGGCCTACTATCAGATGAATTTTCAACATTCTTGGTGCATAAATTAATAAACTAGAATTTAAGGGATGAGAGAAGACTGACGAGGAAGTAAAGTGTTCGGATGGGTGAGAAATCCACATGCTATTAGACGAGTTGGGGAGGGTACTTAAAAAGTGGCAATTTTGAAAGGGGAGAGTAAAACTACAAAATATGAAAAGGTGGGAAATATGAGAAAATGAGAATACGGAGTCAAAGAGTCAAAGAGGAAAAGACAAAGAGTGAACGTATAATTTTTCTTTGTGAATAGTTTGTTGGGTAGTATGATATATGGTAAAAAACAACATTTTTGTGACTAACAATGTAAAGTCACTTTGTCATAGTAGCATATATTAGATTATAGAAATTAATAAAGTGGGAATGAAATAATACATATCATGTGGATCGGTAATGAATGGTAACCATAGTTGTAAAAAAATAAACCACAAAACTTTATAAGTAGGGAGAGTGCTAAGAAAAAAAACATATTTAGTAGAAAAATAATGCATGTAATTTCTTTGTTATTGCGATGAACATAGATAAAGGAATTGATGAATTTTTTTATTGAGATGCAGTACTAATAGAATCTATGGATAATAAAATGAAGAGAAATCTAAGGATGAGGACTTGGGAGATGGAGAGTTAAGATTAATATTATGAAGAAAAAAGTAATACGAAGAGTAATGAAGAGGGGGCATTTGGGAGAAAACTAATCTATAACTAGTCGACACATTTATGTCAATCATACGGAAACAGAGTTCCATATTTTTTAGAGTATATTGTTTCTACATATCATTTTGTGATTTATTATAACTTAATGGATCCAAAGCATTTTCTAGAAAAATATATATTTAATAAATATATTAAACTACATTCTTGTGAAGTATAAGAGAAATAAATATAGACAATATTATCTTAAGATGAAATTTTATTTATGTTAAAACATGCTAAAATAAATTGTTCAGGGACACTTCTACAAGCTCATGTCACAAGATGATGACACCCCAACCAATGCAGAAAGAATGGAAGCTTACATTGGCAGATTTGTTACATTATCTAATCAAGCATCCAACTTCATCGCACCTACATGTGGTCATGATGAAATCAAGAGAATGGCCTTATTAATGGTATCATCCAAGGCCCCTAGTCTCGATGGTGTTTATAGTAAATTCATACAGTCCCATTAGGATAAGGTGGGAAATTATGTTGTCCCCGTTGTCCAACAATCTTTCAACTTTGATTGCATTGGCCACCAACTACCAATTCACATATGGTGCTCATTCTAAAAACCAATAAACCACAATGTTGTAGTGATTTGTGACCCATTTATCTAAACAACACTTGCTTCAATCTGATTTTTAAAATTCTGGTTGAACGACTCAAGTCATGCCCTCATTCCTTGATTGTTGATACACAATCAAGCTTCATCCCCAGCCAACGTATCAGTGACAATATCCTGCTTGTTCAAGAGGTGATCCATTCTATGAAACAAAAACCAATGTATAAAATTGGGTCATTATAAAACTAGACGTTTCAAATGCCTTTGATCGCATGTGATGGTCATTTATTCATGATATCCTCCTCAAAAGTGGACTTCCTACCATCATAGTTAATCTAATTATGCAGATCATTTCTAGTGGCAAGACTTCAATTCCATCGAAAGGTGTTCCCCTGGCATTCTTCACATCTATTAAGGGTGTCTGGAAAGGTGATCCCCTCGGTCTGTACTTATTCATATGGTGTATGGACATGCTATCCCAGGTGATATGTAGGTCTTTTAGTGATATCCAATGGAAACCCATCTTCCTTACAAGACATGGCATGCCAATTACTCATATTTTTATTGATGATATCCTTCTAATGTCAAAATTTAACTCACATCAGAAATTTCATCCTTGTGGTACTAAACGCCTTCACTGAGGTCTCAATCCAAGATGTATCTAAAGAGAAATCTTGACGCTTCTTTTCTTCAAACACCACATGTGCATAATAAACTCGATTTCTATCATCAGATTTGTATTGAAAACACTGATTATTTAGGCTAGTACTTTAGAGACCCAATCCTACAACATCATCTCGACAAGAATACTCACCAAAGTATATAACAACTACAATTAGGGTACACATGAACAGCTGGTTGGCAAGGCATCATTCATTGACATGTAGAATCACCCTAGCCAAGTTTACTCTCCAAGACATATCTTCCTATACAATTCAGATTGTATGCCTCAGTACTTCTCTTTGTGATGACTATTGGTATGTATGCCCAAAGAACCAATCATATGATGATTGTAATGGCATATTTTGTAAATGATTTGATTAATAATAGAGGAAATCTTCCAATTTATTTTATTCTATTTAGTTATGAGATGATGATGTAACATAACAAATGTCTAAAGAATGATCTTACTTAATGGTGTATGTATTCATGTTGAAAAATGAGATCATACAGATGCCAAGAGTATATACATTCTTCTTATGTCCCTAGTCAAATGTTATTGTGGAAGACTGATAGACAGAAATAACACATATAAGACTAGAGTGTGTGTTGGTTGATGACAAAATCTCATCATTCATGATATGTGATATTGAACCAAACACATAGATGCTTGTTAGAGAACATTATATAGAACAGACCCACCATAAGAGTGATACATGGAAACCATGATTGGTAGTCAGGTGCATCTCTTATACTCTTGGTGGTGATTGTAGTTCTTAGACCTGAAGTCACTACACTCATCACGTGTCAATCAATGTAGTTTGATAACATCCATCGTAACCTTGAATAAAGGTTTCCATAAAGATGATGATTGGGTGCACTATGACACATGGAGATGATTGTGATTGATATAGATGGGATTTTTCCCTCCTACAGGAGTATGATATCCTGGCCACTTGATAAGTGAGACTGAGAAATGCATGGTCATTCTCATGTGAGTCAATGTGAGATATTGAGATTACATATACCTCCAGCAGTCTGCTCTAGTTCAAGGAACAAAGACTGAACATTGAAAAGGATGGTGATTCCATGCCTCAAGTTCAACCTGGATATCAGTGATAAAGGAACTATACAAACATTTTAACACCATTCACAGATTGTAGGTTTAATTTGTTCTCCAACTTTCCAATTACTAGGGTAGCAATAATGTGTTGCTAGATACCGCTCATTGCTTGTGATGTCATAAACTAGTTATGGACATTCATTGCCAACATAACTTGGAACATATAGGGTCAGACACATGGGAAACGCTTGGAATAAGAGCTTATTCATGAATTATGTTAATTTCATTACTAAAAATTTTAGGTATCTGATTTAAACAACAATTGACTACTGAACTCTGAATTGACTAGTTCCAAGGTAGAACTAATCAGTTGGAGCGTCAGATTTATTGGAAATTACATTAGCTGAATATTTCTTGAATCATGGCATGAATCGACTAGTTTAGTAAGTGAACCAGTCGGCTCAAGGTCGGTCAAACGCTTGATTCATGTGATGAACTGCCCAATTTACAGATCATTCAATTGGATTAAAGATTAGTGATGATGTCATGTTATGCATTAAATGTATATTATTTTCCAATACAATTGTGATAGGGAAACATGATGAAACAATCGGTTCAAGGGTTGAACTAATTGGCTTGCCTTCCAACTGATTGGTTTACCTGTGCACTGATCATTTCATCACTTTTCAGATGTGAAAATTTGTGAAATTCTATACCCTTCGACTACCACACATAATGGGAATACTGACCCTAAACCTCCTATAAATAGAGGGGTATTGGGGGCTTCCTAAACACAATATCAGTTGCTCTTACAATTGTTGTCTTCTGTGGTTGTGCTAACTGAGAGAACCCGAGTAAGTCCTATCCGATAAAGGGAGGGATAGCAAGGCAGAACAATTCTGGGAATAAGTATGTGCTAGTACACAAATTAGAATGGGACAACTCCTTCCTGCGAAAGGAGTTCCCAATGGTCTGTGTGGACTATTATAGAGGCAAGAAGGTTGTTTCCTTCCTCTAGGAGGACAAGGTCAAGCTATTGTCCATTGTGATCAACCAAGAGCTGCTGCAGATGTTGTCCAGGTGCGACTTGAAGAAAGGTGAATACTACATTGAGCAAATTTTCACTTGACTTGCTCCAAGATCAGGTATTACCTCGAAAGCATCCTTTACATTACATAGTTTTTCACATGATCTATTGTTTTAAGGGGAATATGGTAGTTAATTGTTGTTTCCACTTCCTGTTATACCACCATATTTTCCTACAATGATGTCAACAAGCACATCAAGGACTTCAGTTGGTCTAGTGGGAGGGACCAAAGAAACACTCTTTGTTTCTTTAAAGAAGATCAATTCTCCAAACTGTATGGGGATAAGACATCAAGGATGCCAAGGACCAAAATAGTACCCTCATGATGAAGAATGTCTAGCTTTTTCTGAATAACCACCTTCTCCCTAGGTATGGGTCATGAGGGAGAAATTCATATGTACTGATTGCATCATCAATGAACCTGGTTCCTCGGCATGGGCCTTCATTAAGTGCAACATTAGCAACATCTCCAATATAATCTATAAAACCCTTAAATCGGGCACTGAGACTGATGATTGGTCAGAGATATGGATTAATAGGAATCTTTCTGTGAGCTTGTTCCTGATTGTAACATCTTACTGACTTGGACGAACTACAAGTTAGATCCATGAGGCTACCTAATGGTGAATGGGATTTCTATTTCAACAAGGAGTTCATCCCTAATAGTGTTTAGAACCTCATCCAATATTGCCCTCCTCCCAGTAAAGACACAATCCATGATGTTTGAGTATAGCCCTATGATCCTATGGAAATTCTCACCTCTAAACCTTGCTTACAATTGGATATGGGTTGAGCATCACCCCCTTGTTCTTGGAAACTAGACAATGAGATGGAGCTTGAAGGTCCCGAAGCACCTATGCGCATTTGCATGGCTTCTTTAGCACCGCACTCGTTAAAAAGAAATGTAGACACCTACACATGAACCTAACTTTCACAATCTACAGCTACTTGAGAGATTGCAAATCAAGTTCAGCCATTTGGAAAGCCCTACAAGTTCCATACGCCTCCTTTATCACCGATAAGGAAGAACGGATTTGTTGGATCATATCATTCTATTTCACTCTTGCTCATCAGGTTCTATATCTTGTGGTTTGTTGGTAAATATGGAACCTTCAGAAAAACCAAGTACATCAACACATTGTATCCAATGTATAGTCACATATAGCCTTTATTTATGAGAGAGTGAAGTTCATTCTTAGCATCTCACATATCATTCCCAGGAGAAAAAATTTGTTTTCCAAGATACCCAGTAGGTCAAGCTAAATTTGATGTGAATGGGTATTGTGGTCAAATTTGATTTGTAAAGTGTTCAGGCTAACTTTATCTGGTTTTGTCATAGTTTGGAAAATTGGTTAACTGACCATGCCTAACTTGACTAATTCTAGATATGTGTATATGTGTGTCCATATATTTACTCATATTCTAGTCATGATATAGTTGATGCATAAATAACATTTCAACTTATCTGAACACTATATTTATTACTAGTAGATAAAAGGAATTATATACTAATGTTGTAGTTAATATATATATACATATATATACTTATATGTATATATATTTGTAAACATATATATGGGATTAAGAGAGAAAGGCTCCCCCCTCTCCCATGCCTGTAGTGGAGGCTGAATGCCCAGGAGGGTGGTAAATTAAGGTGGCAACTGAGATTCAAACCTGGGTCCCTTTGTTAGGGGACACTGTGTTTGACCACTTGAGTCACTCCTATTTGAAAATGTATATATGTTTGTATGTGTATGTAATCTATTAAAATCATTTAATAATTATTTATTGCATGTAAATACAAAACATTCTATTTAATTTTTACATAATAAGATTTATTTCTTGTTATTAAAGTATGACTTTTATTGAAGAGAATCATTAGTCAGGAAAGCGGTATGCGGTGTACGAGTGGAGGGAATACCGCATAGAGTATATGCGGTATACGGGAGTATACGCGGTTTTGAATTTTTTTCATTTAACTGATTATTATATAAAATAATATATTGAAAACATAAATAAAAATATACTTATATATATTAGGCAGTTATATGTATTTACATCTAAACATATTAGTATGCATGTATGACATACTTATATATGTATACATATCTATATATCGAATGTTTTTGTAATGTATGTACAAATTTTGAAATATATGAATATCAGTGTAAAAATATGTGTAGAGAGTGTGTATAAATGTGAGTAAATCAAAATGCATGTACACATGTACAAATATATTTGCATATGTAGGTATATTACAATGTATATATACATATGAATGTGTCAATAGACATTCATATAATTGTACAAAAGTGTGTGGAAATTATTCTATGCATTACAATGTATACATATAAATCAATGACTATATATTCAAATTTTAATATATATTGAAATGAGTGTATATGTATGCTTGCACGTATGAAACACATGGACATTAGTTGTGGTATTTCCAAAAAGTAGAGTTTAATCGGGTGCTTAATCGGCCCAGCGGGAGTATATGCGCCCCATGACCACTTACTGGACTGATTAGCAATATACGGTGTGGTAGGGTGACAGAATAGACATAAGAGGGAGTATATGCGGCCGTGCAGACTGATTTCCCGAACAGTGAAGAGAACCAAGAAATTGACTTTAAAAATGAATCATTTTTTTATTAAAATAATTTTATTGAGCCCCATTTAAGTGTGCAACTTGGTAGCAGTTGTTTTATATTGAACTTAACCAAACTTGACCACATTTTAATGGCCATGTTTAATTTGTTCTAGACCCTTTTAGTAGTCAAATTAAGTATGAAAAAATTTCATACCACGATATGCGGATTGACCAATGGTTTTAGGGTCAGAGAAGATTTGACTAGACAGCGCCCACCCCTAAATAAATTAATGATATGTGATAAATTCGAGGTAAATTACAGACATGTACTTATTGTGGTATAATTGAAAATTAGAGTTTGTATTACATGGGAGACTAGTCGTAAACTCAACCTTTGATCCGTTGGAGATAGAGAGAGTATAAGAATTGATGTAGTTGTAATTCAAAAAGGAAAGGTTGGTCAATGGAGGAACTAGTTTTGACTTTTTTTTCTTATAAAAAATAGATAATCAATGGAAATGTGATACGGGGAGAAGTAATAAAAGGGCAACATTTTAGAAGAATGTCATATATAGTAGAAAAGAGATTCAAAAAAACGAGATGCAATTAACGAATAATGAGTCATGTTTTGAAAGAGAGAGGTTAATATGATTTCGTTAACCATGGGAACGTACATTAGAATAGGACATCAATTTCAGATTTGTTAGTTAAAGGAAAAAGAAAAGAAAAAGTTAATGTGATTCGGAAGGTAGAGAGAAGAGGTTAATGACATAGGATACATGGGGTATAGTTTAGAAACAGTATAATGTGATATTATTTTCAATGATAATATATATTCAAGGGAGAGATGATTAATTGGATAAAGAGAGAGACAAGAAGATATAATGAGATTGTAATTGGAAAGAAATGAGTGTGACAAAGAAAGGACAGGATGTTTTCCTCCAAAAATAATAGAAAATTAATAGAACAAATATGAGAACATGAAGGATAGATCAATATTGTTGTAATGATTTGTGGCCATTAGTTGAAGTATTTTTTAAGAAAAGCAAATGAGGCATGTGTAATTTAAGAAGAGACAGATAAGTCATAAGAGTGTAATTAATAAAGTGTGATTTCAAAAAGATAGAGTTTTTTATCATTAAGCGTGTTTCTCATTCATTACTCACAAAATTTACAAATGGGGAGCATAGCTCAATACATCTATAAGCATAGATATCAAAATTATCTATGCAAGCTTCTATAATCAGTATCTATGCAATGCCACACATTGTATGGATTGCTCCTACTGTTTTCAAAATGCATCTATTTCTATATATCCATATATGATAAATGATAAGAATAGCAAGTAGAGCTTCATTTTTGTTCTTTAGCAAGTGCTCTTCCCTTATATCTCCTAGGATAAAGGATAATAAAGGCGTAGCTCTGCTCCATATATCTGTTGCAAAATTGCATCCCCACATGATGTGGTCATTTGTTTCCCCTTCTTTGCAGCACAAACTGCATCTGGAGGCTAGCTTGAAACCAATTTTCTACATATAGTCTTCAATAACCAACCTTTTGTGCATAGCTTTCCAGCAACAGAGAATTGCTCTTTTAGGTGCTCGATTCTTCCACAACCATCTGGTCCATGGCAAGTCCTCATGTTTAGTCCTGTAGAAATCCCATGCTTCTTCTAAAGTGATAGTTTTTAGATTCTCGAGCATGCAAATATCTTCTTCACTTCCCAGCTCAACGCTATTGTAGAGTTTTTGAATATGCTCGATTCCTCTGATCTCAGTGAACTCCATTCACGATAATGTCCGATAGCTTACTATTAGGCCCAAGATTGGACCTAAGTTGAAAGTAACTGGGGTCTTCAACACAATGAGAAAGAAATCTCCCTTCAAACCACAGATCCTTCCACAATTTCACTTCAGTCCCCTTTCCAATGTGAAATTGAACATTAAAGAGACATCTATCTCTCATATTGAGGATGTTCTTCCACATCCAACTATTAGCTTGCTTATGTTGGCATGTCCACAAAGTGTCTTCTTTGATGTACTTGCTATGAATCCACCTAATCCACAGTGATTTTTTCTTCTTAGCAATGTCCCACAGAGTTCGAATCAGACCTGCATTACACCAGTCCTCTACTTTTCTTATACCCAACCCTCCTTCCATCTTGGGTCTGCAAATTACATCCCAAGATATGGAGTGAATGTGCTTGCTTTCCTCCTTGTCCCCCCATAAGAATTTTGGCATAAGCTTTCAATTTCTTCAACAGTGGCTTTCGGCAGAGGAAAAACTCATGTCCGGTACATGTGATAGGCGGTGAGAGTGGACATAACTAGATTTAGTCTACCTGCCATAGACAAGAGCTTTGCTTTCCATGTCTCCAGCTTTGTCTTGATTTTGTCAACCAGAGGGTAACACATCTTCTTCATGATTCTACCTGCAAACAAAGGCACTCCAAGATATCTGACAGGGAATTCACAAGTGTCTACCCCCATTAACGCACTAAGGTTCTCTGGAGCATCTCTACTCAGAAATAATTGACTTTTCTGAGGATTCAACTCAAGTCCCAAAGTTTCTTTAAATATGTGGAGGCATCTCCTTATGCCTTCTATGCTTTCTTCAGTGGCATTGGTGAATACCAGAAGGTCATCCGTGAACAGCAGGTGGGAAATGTCAGTATCTCCAACACTTAAGGGTGCTATCTGTTTCTTTTGCACAGCCTCATCGAAGATGGCAGTAAGTCCTTGCATTCCTAGGAAAAACAGGTAGGGTGCCAGTGGGTCACCCTTCCTAATATCACTCGTTGCATGAATGATATCAGTGGGTGATCCATTAATCAGAATCTGAAAGGAAGCAGTGTTAAGACACTCTTCTATCCATTGTATCCAATAGTTTGGAAACTCCATCTGCCTTAAAATGTTGATCAAGTAACCTCTATCAATGGAATCATAAGCCTTGCATAAATCAGACTTCAAACAGAGCTTCTTGACATTCTCCTTCTTGAAATCATGCACTAGCTCATTAGCAAGGAGTATAGCATCAGCAATCCTCCTCCCCTTGATGAATGCACATTGGTTGTAGCTAATAAGGTGGGGTAGTATATCTCTTAACCTATTGGCCAAGATTTTTGATATGACTTTGGTTACAAAGTTGCACAAGGATATAGGTCTACATTCGCCTGCCTTCAAGGGTTGCTTAACCTTAGGGATTAGAGAAATATAGGTTTTGTTCATCTCCTTGAGCATTCTTCCTTTTAGAAAAAAAATCCTTGATAGCACGACACACATCTTCTCCCACTATATCCTAGGTGGATTTGAAAAAGTGCACATTCATCCCATCACGTCCAGGTGACTTGTCATCATCATACTGTTTGACAATCTTATAGATCTCCTCATCAGTAACCATTGTACACATCAGTCCTTTTTGACTTTCAGTGATCTTTGGCAGCTGATCCCATCTCATCATTTGTCTTATCCCAGACGCATTGAAGATCTTTTTGTAGTGATTGACAAAGACATTTTTAATCTGCTCCATGTTGTTTATTTGATTGCCATCCACATTTAGGACCTTAATTTGGTTTCACATTCTTCTAGTTTTCAAGGAAGCATAGAAGAGTTTTGTGTTGGAATCTCCATTTTCAACCAAAAAATTCTTGATTTCTTCCTCACAACAGCTTCTTCAATGTCTCTAGTTGCAATAGCTTCTTCCTTCAGTCTTTTAGCAATGTCCCATAGCAGGTCATTATAGGGCTCTCTATCCACATCATCTTGGGCCTTTAGGGATTGTTTTTCTTTGTTCCTTGTTGAGTCAGTAAAGTCACCATTGTTCTCCCAGTTCCAAGTTTGTAGGCTTCTTTTTGTGATTTTAATGCATTGGCACAATCTGTACATAGGGTTGCCTTCAATACAAGTACTCCAAGCTTTGGAAACCACCTCCTTAAAGCCGGACAGGCTAGCCCAAGCATTGAAGTATCGAATAGGGTAGGTGTTCTTGCACCCCTCATCATCCAAGTGTATAACTTGTGCATGATGATCACTGTAAATAGATGAGAGGATCTCAACCCACATTTTTGGGAATTCATTAAGACCTGCAACATTAAAGAAAGTCCTATCAATTTTGCTTCGTGTATTGTTGGGTCCACTCTATTGGTTATTCCAAGTAAAGAACGACCCTTTTGCTTCTGCTTCAATGATATCAAGATTCTGTATAGCTTCATTGAAATCATGCATAGACCTCGCAGAAGGAGCAACTCTTCCCTTTCTTTCCTCTGCGTTTCTGATGACATTGAAGTCTCCAGTAATGATCCATGGCTCTTGGATTGTTCTGTTGATTCCCTTGAGATCCTCCCAAAGGGATTCTCTCTTAGAATCGTCATTGTCACCATAAACTGCAGTAATGCTAAAGTTATTATCACCCATATTTAGTTTAAGGTGTAAGAACTGTCGTGATTGTGCAATTTCCGTGATTTTTATGTGATCATTATCCCACAGGGCAAGGATTCTAATCTTCTTGCTCGACCTTGAGTTGTCAATCCACCTAGCACCTGGCTAGGTCCTTTGCATAACTTTGGCGATTTTCTTTCTCTTTACTTTGACTTCAGTAAGGAGAGCTACATCCACCTTAGCTCTCTTTAACTCAGCTCGGATGACATCCTGTTTCTCCCAGTTGGAGAGCCCCCAAATGTTCCAAGCCAACACTTCGGGTGTGTTAGACATTTAACCTCTGGGCTGGCTTTCCGCCAACCGAGGCCGTAGGTTCTTTTTCAGTGTCTGTGTCTCCAAGTGTCTGGTAGCGGTTAGCATCCTGCTCCTTCCTAGCATTCAGCTTCTGCTTCTTTGTTCTTCTTGGGCTCACAGCCTTCTTTGGATTCTCAAATCCATCACTTTCCATAGTCTTCCCTTTGTCATTTGAGCTGCTCGCGCCATCGCTCGCTTGGGTCGTAATCACCGGTTGTGAGGTGTTCTGCGAAGCTATGCTCTATGGGGCATTCTGTCAAACGTGTTTTTGCTCTGGTTTTGTCTCCTTCTCTGTCACTTTTCCCCCCTGTAGCTCTTTCGTCATCACCTGAGGAGTGGTCGCAGGGTTCGCCATCACATGGGAAGTGATCAGAGGGGTCTTGCACAGAGATTTATCATGGCCAAAGCTTCCACAATGGGGACATTTCTCAGGGATCCATTTGTACTTGATAGTGACTGCATAGTCTGAACATTTGTCCGTTCAGAGCTTCACTGTCTTCGGGAAGGTTGATTCAGCACTTATTAGTACATTAACACGAGCATAATCCACCCTTGTTTTTGCCTTTGTCTGACGATCCAAACATTGCGGTTTCCCTAAGAATGATGCAATGCGAGCGATCATTGTTTCACTCCACAGTTCAAGCGGTAGGTTCAGAATATTCAACCAAACCGGCACAACATTGAACTTTTCTTGTTCGAGGGGCTCTCCTTTCTCCCTCTTCTTCAAAACCATTGGTTTTCCTTTCACATTCCAAGGTCCTCCCTCTAGAGCATTCACGAGGTTTGGCCCTTCTTGGAACTTGATGATGAAGCTCCCGCTTCCTCTACGAAGGACCTCCATAGTACATGATGGTTTCCACAATCGACTGAGGTACTCCTGCAGGGTGGGTATGTGGGGTTTGAATCCAATTATGTATCCAGCGAGTGTGTTTTTCCACAGAGCCGTGTTTGTATCTACCTCCTCCTGCGGTATGATTATGGTGTCTCCTTCCACCGTCAAGGTTGTTTGTGGGAGCCTGGTATCCACATCTCCGACGGGGTTTTCGAACACCGCAACCCAGTCCTTGACCACACTAGTCACTCAGACCTCATCCGCGACATTATTCATTCGTTGGGAACGTCTTCCTCCATTGGCAGGAGTTCCTCGATGAGGATCGCCTCCAGCGCCGCCAGAGCGCGCCCCCACCATTAGGTCTTCAGGATGTGACAAAAAAGATAGTGTTCTTATGTTTGATTTCTATTTATTAAATTTCTCACAGGGGGAATAAACCATTACAACTTCACCAGTCTTCGTTTGATTGAGAAATAGTTCAGGCTAAATAAGAAAAAAATAGAGTTAATTGAATTGCAATTACTTTTTGACAAAGACGTTGATAGCATTTGAAAACATAAGCATTTGGAAGCTAATCTTTATATGTTAACTAATATTTGCAATGAACACATATTCCATGACTACGAATGTGACAATGGATTGAAGCTCTACACGTACGCCTACCAAACCATACAAAAGTAGTAGTAAACAAGGCATAGCCAATAATAAGTCAAGTCTAGTATAGCTTCATAGTCCAAAGTAGTAACATACAACTCACCGTGAAAACAAAAAAGTATGTATACTAGTAAATCTAAGATGCTACAGAATCAAAGGGCCTTATCGGGTCACCCCTCCATCAAATAAAGCAACAAACTACTGACAAACAGCTCATCCGCAGTGAAGTCTGTTAAATCTGTCACACCCATAAGCAAGCAAATCCACCTGAAGTGTGATGTTAACGATAATAACTCTGTATGCCTTGAGTGGTGGAGAAAATCCATGCCCTAAAACAAGCTACACGCCAACAATAAAAAAAGTCTACGTCAATAACCTGGGAAACAACTATTGTATAACAACAAATATCATTTCCTACAATGAGTGAGAAAATATATGTATACACAATAACAAGAACTATCCAATAGAAATGAGTCATAACCAATAACAAGAAAGTTTCCTATATGAACATACATATAACTATAGTAAAAACGCATATAACTACACTAAGCATGGCAAAAGAACTATATATTGGAAGGCATTCCGATAAAGATAAGTACTTAGCAATTTAGGGGGGAAATTATGGTTGATCTTTACCAATTGAATTTTTAATAGTCCATTTGCATTCTATGAGTTATATGTTTGGGTGCATCAAGTCAAAATGAATAGCTAGTATAAATATATGAGTCATTCATATTAATTTAATTTGGAATGATACTTAGAAACTATTACTGCGAACATGTAAGATATATTTCAATGAAAAGAAGCCAACTGGAGGAACAAGAACTTACCAAAGATGTCGTCCTGTATATATAAAATTGATGTGAACGAAATCCTCAAAGAGATGTCTTCCTGTATATATAAAATCATTAAATGATGTGATATAGTTTAATGTATTTTGTACAGAGTACAAGATTACTAAGGCTTATACCCTTTTCCCTTGCCTTCTTTGAGCACCTTGATAACTGCAAAGCTCGTGACCACGTCACCCCAGGATGAAATTTGAGTATCGGAGTAGGGATTTTCAAGCTGCTTCCTGTCTTTTTGTTGATGGACAATGACTGTGACTTTGTCCCACTTCCTGATCTGTTCTAATATATGGGGGGGGGGTATCTAGAGGTTATAGTAAGGCATTTTAACAAAAATTCACATGCGCTGTGCAATCGGAACGGCTCATTGAAGCAACAACAAACAATAATAAAGCTTTCCCTTTTCGAAAAGTTTGAAACATTTGGATCTGCAAGGGTATCAATGGCCTTTCTCAAAGCATGGTGGCCAACCAGAATGTTGCCTAAGCCTCCATAATCCTGATAGTTATCGCTAAAACCAAGAAACTCAGAATCTTTGATAACATGTTGTGCATTTTCTGTATTGAAACCTACTTCATACCATCTCCCTTCATTTTCTGCGCCCTTGGTATCATTCCTGAATGCCGCGCCATAGAAATTATATAAGCGCACCCTCCATGTCAGTTCAGTTTTTCCAGTCTCGAAGTGGAAATCAATATAAACATCGCGATCTTTATCTTCCGGGAGAAGCAGTAGAGTTATAGGCCCAATTTCTATACTATGGCACAAGTCAACACGGGTAACGTCTAACTTAATAAAATGATGATCCCATGGTTCGGTAAGATTAAATGTATGGCGGCTATAATCGCGGAATTCAGATATTCTGGCCTGTTTACAAAAAAAGTGTGACCATGTTACTCATAATGTAAATACTAATAATTGGAATCTAACGTTAAGGACAAAACAAGAAGCCATACCGTCTTTCCCTTACTCGATCCACAATCATCAAAGTCGCCCTTCCGTTTGGGCTTCATTGACTGATACATGTGAGTTGTATCAAAAAAAGATAGGCATAGTAGAAAATCATATTTTAGAGAATCTAAGATGAAATGGATTTATTAAAGTTTATAGGAAAAACTATCAAAACAAGATAAGTATGATCTTGATTGGGGTTTAATCGTTAGTATATATATCAAATTTAGTACTCAGCATCACCTTATTTTATGTAAACCGAAAAAGCCTTGGACATGATAATTCGATCAGTCTCGTTCCTCCAAGAAGATATTTGGAAGTCCCTCTTTTGGTTGGTTGTTGATTTATATATCTACTTATATATAAAATACTTGGCTATGTAATATTTCTTGTAGGTTCTTGCAATATTTTACACTACGATATGAATGATTCACATCTATACTATGTTTCTTGGGATTGTTCAATGATCAGTCCCACACGTAAGATACATTCTTTGGGGATTTTTTAGTGATATAACCCTAGAATAACGATTGAAGATAATGTAAGTTTACTAAGGAGTTGTTTTTTCATATATGTTTTATTAAGTCTATGTAGTAATCATTCACTATGGAACTTGAAATTGTTATAAAGTGCATTTTGTTCTTTTAGCCTTCTTTGCCAAGTAGCACATATTCCCTATTGTCAAGAACATTATTTGAATTGTTTTATTATGCTCACTAAAACCTTATATACATAATTGTTGTACTTGCAACACTTAAATTATATAGTTTAGAAATAATTGATTATCAAGACATCTTTCGTTCTTGTGGGCTTGATTTTAGGAGATCTCCAATATATTAGTTGTTCTGATGCTATATTAGTATCCCTTTTTCCCTTCCTAGACGTGACAACCGTAGAATGGTGTTCGTCCTTAATATTGTTTCTTTTCATTTTACATTGTACTTAATTTTTTAGCAATGGAAATGCTTTACATTTTAATCAAATATTTGTGAACTATGAATGATATGGATAACCTAAGATTCAATGTAACCTTATTTCTTAATATGGCATCAAACAAGGTAGCAGTTTCTATAGTGTGCACCCTAGTCTAGGGTGCACACTAGCCTATTTGCACTCAAACTAAAATTATGTATTCAAGCTTTGAGCCATCATAGTGCATGATTTCATATGAGGTAAAAATCAATATAATTTGAATATCTATGGAAGATTATAGTTATTTGTTATAAATGGGTTAGACATTAGGTTTGAGTTTTACCACTTTGTAAATTATTCATCTCGAGGTCTAACCCAAATTGGACGGGTGCATTGATCTCAGAGCAAAATCAACCTAGAACCAATTCTGTGACACCATTAAGCGTAGTGGTTAGTATATTATTGTAAAGATACTTTTAGACCCACATTGCCTATCTTCTAGTTGGGGCCAACCATGAAATATAAGGAGGCTAATAGACATTTCTCATGTAAGCCACGCCATACCAGTAAGTTCATTTAGATAAGTTACATTTAATTTTTTTTCTTTGATTCTTATTCGGTAGTTGTTTGGTTATGTGTATCATATTGGATAGGTAGCTCGTATACACCATCAATTAGCTCTTGTTCTTACATCTATCCTATAGCGAAAGTTATATGATCTTTATTAACAATATCAAGAAATAATAATTTCCTCTATAAACATGTAATTTCCTCTATCACATCCAAGATTGACATGATAGGTATGCCTGACAAGTATCCATGTCCTCACTTCAAATGTTGGAAACAACATATGAAGATTTTTATTGTGGTGATAAGATTCATACATTATGTTATTTAAGAGTGTCCCTAACCTAAAGATTTAGACACTACATGGTCAAAGAGTAGAATCAAGTGGAAGAAGATGGATGAACATTGGTTGTTTAATAATGTCAGTGTTGTCTAACATTATGTTTCATGTGTACAGTTCCTCTTCCTCCACTATGGCTAAGGAAATTTGTGTCATATTAAACTGAAAGTACAATGTTGAAGAACTTACTCTTTAATGTGGTACATGAACAATGCTTTTACTTATTCATGGTTTATGAGGGGGCTCATATGAGCCTAGCTGATAATTATAATATTATATCTAGCATTTCAAGGTTTCACCTATATCTTGACATATAAAAAGATAGACTTCACAACTGATATTTAATGACAACTATAGCAATAGGGAAAGAATGTAAAATTTATAAAAAGGATATAATACAAATGTCAATAATTCATTAAGATACAACAAAAAGAAAAGTCATAAGTTTAAATAAAATATTGACCAAAAACCCAAATCCAATAGCATAATAACCCCAAATCAACTTGTATTATATTTGTGGTCAGGATGGTCATTGGGATAAGGAGTGTCCATCATTAAGTATAAGAAGCATGGGACCACTCAAAGAATTTATTTCTACTTCATGACTATCACTTCTTTAAAAAACAAGGAGTCTGTATCCCTTATGCTTTGAGTTCTTGATGTATTTTTTAAAATATATTGATCATTAATAGTAGTGGAAAAAATGTCCCTAGTATCTTAATTGACAATATGTGATAGGTCAATGACCTTGGGAGATCACTCAATAACTACATGCATAGGTCTTATAGATCAAAATTAACCCTTAGAAAGTTGCAACTTATAAAGATTGAGCATGCCAACACAATTAGGCACAACATCCTTAGTGAACCTATATTGGTTCAGTTATATTTGAGAGTTGATATAAAGTAATGAAATGGTATAGAATCATGTTTGTAATGCTTACTGTGGAGCAGGAGTTTTGTGATCTAGATAATCTATTTAGTACCCATATGAAACATGTTTCAATTCTTTGTTAAATATATTATAACTTCTATTATTTCAAAACATGAATCATGGAATGTTTATCATGAAAAGTATGGATATGTTAGCTATGATTCAATGAAGATAATGATGAATATCAATCTATCTAGTAATATTTTATTGAAAACAAACATAAATGTGATGTTTTATAAGCAAAAAAAATTATATATCATATCAACTCGGTTGATATAAAAGTTGTCATATTATATTTAGTGCACTCTAAAATATAGTAGTCCAATGATGTAATAGTTAGAATGAATTAAATATAGTCACAACCTTCGCTGATGTTAGTAGTATATATTGTTATGGTTACTTAACAGTAAGGATGAATCATAAAGATTTAAGTTAATAAATAATGAAGAGAAAACCCAAACTAGAAAAGCTTTCATCATACTTGGGTAAGATAGGGGAAGAGATAATCAACCAAATATTTTACAAGCCTACTACAAAAATTGTGGTTTTTCATATGAAGTAATTGCTCCAAATTCACCACGATCACGTGTTATAGTAAAAGTAAAGAATGGGACCATGACAAACATGGTCCATATCTATTGGGAAGTTGTGCGTTGCTTACCTGCATGTGGGGGAGATAAAAAATTGCTTACTATATTCTGAATAGAGTTCCTCATAAGTAAAAGGAGAGTGAGAACTTTAAACATTGGCGAGGTAGAAAGACAAATATCACATATTTGAAAAGTGAGGGAGTTATTGCTAAAGTAATAAGCCCAAAAAGGAAAGAAGATGTGACCTAAAACTTAGTTTCATAATTTAATTTGTGAGGACAACAAATACCATACATATTTTTATCATCAATTCTCAAATATTTGTGATATATATCAAAATAATAATTAAACTGTATGATGCAACATTCTTCGAGTTTGTAATACCTATGAAATAGGATTTCCCACAATGATTCTTTATGATATCCTAACTGTTTTACCCATAGGAAATGTTTTTCTTGAAACAGCTAATCCTGGTGGTGGCTGGTAAAACTAATAGGAAATCTAAAATGATAACAATTCAGACTCGTTGCCTTTATATATGAGAAAAAACAACAAAAACTACATATTTGTGTTTGAATCTATGGACATGCAAAAAGAAAGAAAATGACTCTAGCTAACGGCAGACGAAGCTTGAACAAATGGCTAAAGGACAAAGATTGGCAACACCATTATGTCTTGGTGAGGTGTTAGGGACCCCTACGCCAACTACAAAATTAGTATTTCTATTAATGTTATAGAGTCCATGAAAATCATTCATTTTGGGTTTGGTTAAGAAAACAAAGAAAAACATGGTCGGGTTGTGCATGCCTTCGGGGATTTAAGATGACCATGAATTTCCATCATTATCCCCACAAACGCTACTTGTTAGGATATCAAAATTGCCTCAGGATCTCCTATAATAGACATACATCACAAGAGATTGTCATGGGATGTGGGAAATGGAGAGAGGGGTGATACAAACAAACTCATTAAATCAAGGGAGATCTAGAAGTGTGTGTGTGTTGTTATTTTAATGTCCATAAGTTCACATTGTTCAATATATAATCATAAAACATGTGTTTTATTATTATTAAATGCAATATTTATAGATAGATCAAGTAAACATAGAAATTGTCTAATCAAAACAACTAGTCAGACATATGATTTGATAATGAACAAGATAGTTGTATAAGTTTAATAAAGAGAATTAATTAAGATGAACAAGTAATTGTTGTCTGGTGAGAAATAAAGTAATGTTGTCAAGTAGATATGCAATAGGAGCAAGTTGTTGTTTTTAATAAGGTATAGCAGTTAAAATGAACTATTTGAGAAATAGTGTTAAACCTAGAGGCCCTTCGGTCTCCTTACTATTATCTTATCCTCCCAATTTATTGAAATCATCATCCTAGAAGAAGGATCTTCTGTATAACTAGTGGTGGTGTCTAAAATATGAGGCAATCTTCTTTTGAGATTTAAGTGTTTTGAAAGAGGTGTTGTGGGAGGTGTATTTACAGTTGAGGGTGAGGGTTTAGGGGTTTAGTGTTGAGAAAGAAGTTTTGAAAATGAATTTCCATCAAAATGGAATCGAAAACAAAAGCATAGGGAATCCCCCTGATAAAACCTCACAATCACATTGTTTCATAGTGTGGTTCACATAAAGAATGCCACATTGATCCACGTGCCATGTTGGTGGGACAGTGCATTTCTTTAGGGTACCTTCATGAGGGGAGAAAAGCTTTTCAATCCATTTTTTTTACTTCCTAGAAGTTTATGATTTTTGGATAGGAACTAGTTTTTTTATCAAGATTGTCTAATTGAGTAATTAAAAAATGAATTAAGACAAAAGTGAAAAGGAGATATGAAAATTTGTGGAATATTTATTCCCTTTTATCGTTCCTTGTCAAATAGGAAATGAATTAATTATGTGAGGAAGGAGCAACATATTTTCAATTGGGATTGGAACAAAATATTATTTAGGTAATTTGATTGGGAAATTTTATTGAAAAATACTTGTAAAAAAGCAATGGAAGGACAAATTGCACTTAGTTCTAGATAAAGATGCTTACTGTACATGAACCCACAACCTGTGGAAAATAGGTGAAGTGGATGAATTTGATAGTTGGAAAAATATGTGGAAACGTGGAATAAATAGTATAATATCCATCATTAGCTACAGAGATGATATGATCTCATGCCTGGAATGAATGTCCAAAATGGGGTGAATTTGTTGATCAATAGTTGATTTATTTGATGAAGGAAATTCTTGGATGGTGGGGGACATTCTAGAATTAACTTTGATTCTTGTTTGTTTGAAAATGTATCCAAAGAGGTTATCGGATGTAATGGTAAATGTATACTTATCTAGATGTAAGCTTTTCTCAGATGTAATGGTAAATGTATACTTATCAAGATGTAAGCTTTGGAGAATATCCTTAGTCAGTAGAAGAGATTCTCCAAATGATCAATGTAATCTTCATGACTTTTAGATTTAGAAATTGTTTCATCCATATAGCCTTCCACCTCTATATGCATCATTTTGTGGAAGAAGGTGGCCATTTCCCTTTGATAGGTGGATTTGACGTTTATAAGGTCAGAAGGCATGAGTTGGAAGAGGGTAACCATTGCCCTTTGATAGGTGGATTTGACATTTTTAAGGTCAGAAGGCATGAGTTGGTAGAAGAACATTCTGAATTTAGTGATGAAAGTGATCTTCTCATAGTCTTTGTTAGCCATGTTGAGTTGGTTGTTATTGGAAAAGCCATCCATGAAGATCAAGATGCCATGGCTAGCATTGTTTTCTACTAACATTCAATGTGTTGCAATGGGAGGTTGTCTTTGGGAGATATCTTATTGAGATTACAGTAATCCATGCATATACATAGAAATTTTTCTTTGGTACAAATATAATGCTAGTGATGCATGTGGGATAGTTAATCGGCTCTAAAAAATTGACATGGTATTGCTTTTGAATCTCATTTATGATCTTGAATATCCATTCTTATCATAGGTGTATAGCTTTTTTCTTGATAAGACGATACTAGGAATTATTTGCAAGCAATGAATTGTGACATTCTAGTTCAATCCTAACATGTCTGTGTAACTTCAAGTGAATGCATAAATATAGTTGTGTAGGAATTTCTTCAATTGGTCTTTGACAAGTTGAGGTATGTGTTCCTCAATTTTCACTTTGAATGGCTCGAGTCTTGAGATGATATTAATCATCTTGTATCATGTACAATGTGAAAGGGTTAGTGCTCCTTCAACATGGAGTATGGGATGGGAACATCTTTGATCTGTATGGATATCATATATTGATGCTACTTCTCATAAGTATTCATCAAGATTGAGTCTATCAAATTCTACTTCCATTCTTTCTTTCTTTTTTGAATTTTTTTTCAGTAGTTTGAGGAGGAAGTTAGGAATCATGGCTAATTATCCATTCAAGGATCTCCACAAGATTAGAATTCCTATCCAAACGGTCTTTTTTTGGAAGCAGAGATACATTTGTATTCTCAGATGCTAGTTCCTCCTATTGCACCTCATTCCTAGTTTTTTGTAGGATGAATGTGTTATTACAGGTCTTCTGTAATGTCTACTTAAAGAATGGTTTTGATTCCCCATCTGTCAAACATTTCACATGCAACATGGTAATCATTAGTGAGGATCCATAATCCTCCTCCATGCACTGATTTCTCCTATCCTCAGAATCTAGTGAGTGTGATGAGTTGATTATAGGATATGGTGTTGTGAAGTTGGATAGATCAAATGATCTCCTCATATCTTTGGGAATCAGATGAATGTCTTCTTCTTCTTCATTCACGGTGCTATCATCTCATTATATTTATATGTACTTAGACTATCATTTGTTTTCTTTGGTCCAGACACCTTTAGAATCTTTTGTAATGAAGGATATCTCCTAGTAGTTTACTACAATGCCATGGTTGTCATCTTGGTCTTTGTCATTTACCTCATGATAAAGGTATAATATTATCACGGGAATGATGGATTTAGTCTGATTGAACTCTTATTTGTTGTGGAGATGGTGCATGGGAAGTAGGGGTGGGGACCTTTACTTTTACCTAGGTCTCACTAATACAACACTTTGAGTAAACACTCTTAGTGCCACCTTACTTGTTGATCCTCTCTACTAAAGTCTTTATAGGAAGGATTGTAAATGAGATGGCCTTTATTTTTCAAATCATTAGGAGTGGCCCAAAGTGAAGTTGGTCTCCCATGTGATGTCCGCTATGTGAAGTGTGGATGGTTGTATGTTGGTAAGTAGAACCCAAGGATTGTATATTTTGGGCGTGGTGGGATTACCATGATATCTTTACATCATCATCTCATTGTTCTCAAACCTTGGTCATTAAGGAGGTTTATGTCTTAGAGCTTTTGGGTACATTGCATAAGATCATATCGTAGGTGGTGTGGTCAACTTTGTTGAGGTGGCACATAGTTGATAGTTGAAGTGTGAAGAACATTGAATATTAGTTTGAGATTGTCTTCTTATATGCATCATATGGTGTTGTTTTGATTGTCTGTATGTATGTGGTGAAGATATTTTTACCATATGGTATTTGACTATATGATGTAACATGGATAAAACATTCTTATTCTGATGGATCCACCGTCTCCAGAAGGAGATTGAAATTTGGACTCATCTCTATCACCACTAAAAGTGCAAAGAATGTTGGAGGTCAAATTTAGAGCTTGGCTATAACTTCTCCTAAAGTGTCCTTGAATGAAACATTAAAAGTGGTGCCTTTATTTGTAGTAGGTTGGATATTGTTGGGGTATCTTTCCAAACTAATAAGTGTTTGGGAAGGACACACATTGAAAAATGCCTTGTTTTCAATGAGGCATGAGGGGACCTTGAAGTTTCTATGTATAGATGTGTGAGAAATGGCATGTGGTGCTCCTATTTTTCCAAAAAAAAAAACTCTGAGATTCTTAATCATACTGCTCAGAGGATGCAGGAAGCACAACCTCTGATCTGGCAGTGATCTGACTTGTCCTTTGTTCCTCTCTCAACTCAGCAAAGATTAACTCAAGGCATTCTCTCCTTATAATCTTGGCCCCCAAATTCCTACTACTTGCTCATTTTACTAATCTATTGGGTATTAGATTGGTGCTCCTTTCTGTAAACTGCAGACATAGGGTAGGTCTTCTTATTAGGAGTTCTTCCTTCTTAAGTCTAAAAGACTTGTACTTCATTATTGTTAGTGGATATTCTAGACTGATTTTGCATGCCAATATGCTACCTAATGCAACCTCAATTTTAGTATATATTCTGATGATTATTTAGGCCTTTGCAGATTGCCATTAGTTCCACTTTTAGGATATCCATGCTCATGCATGAACTGGTACCACCTATCATTCATCCACCATTCTGATTGCGTGCCACAAAACTAGTTATCTCCCTCTTATGTCACTTGAGGATTTCTCCATCAATGTTTGGTTTGATGTAATTTCTAAAAGTTGATGACCAACCTTTATTATTGTGTTGGTGAGGGTTGTTGGTTTCTCATACTGAAATGCTCGTATAATGCAGCCAACTTGTGCTTGTATTCTTTGGATGACCAGTGTTGGGGTTATTATCAGATTGTTGAACACTAGTTCATTCCTACACTGGAAAATCACATCTGTTGATACCGTAAACTAGGTGGAATGAAAATTACCTCTAGAATTGCCCTTCAGATTCTTAGCAAACCAATTCTGGATAATTGTATCTTTTATAAATTCCACTCCATATGATCTTTTTATGTCTGCACCTATATCTCTATCAAATTGGCTTTTATGTAGCACATGAATTTTGGATTTCCACATGGGGGACACCTAGCATTTGTAGTAAAGATTTACTTATGTCATTGAAAATTTGTCATAAGACCCTCATGGAAAACTTTCCATAAGAAAACTTTGAATTTTTAAGGGATCTTTAGGTTCCAAATTGTCATTCAGTTGCCCCTTGTACGAACTCTATACTATTGGAGGATTTATAGGTAGAAGATATTTGTTCAGAAGCATCCATGTGGATCGTATGTGAAGCACCACTCAGCCTTCCATGATTCAGGTTTTGGTGGTAGAATGTCTAGTATTTTATTTCTACCAGCCTTCGTAAATTGGTATTTGATATTGGGTGTCCCATTATCCATTTTGCACAACAGAATTCATTGTGAGGCCTCGCAATTCCTTAGGAATTATCAATGTGGGGCGGACAATGGGTACTTCCTACGCTATAACCTATTTATCATCCCAACCTGATGTCATAGCTCCGTCAGTAATTACTTTTCCCATCTTGCACTTCATCCCTTGTGAGTGGTTGATGATGAATTTTCACAACTGTGATTTTGTGGTTCGACCTTGAGTAGTGAGATGTCTATATTTCTTGTCCATCACCTAATGCCACTAGCATTTGAATTTAGTATAAAAGTCCCATGTAGTAATTGACAATGGTTTCCAGCATCCTCTTTGTTCTAGATTTGTGATTTCTTGGTTCAATCTGCCAAGACATAGCATAAAAATATAAGGTGATAGGGTATCCCCCTGTTCCATCCCCCCATGAGGATTTGAATGGTGGAAGCATCATCCCTTTCCATGAGATTGTGATCATGCCGCTTGTAATATTATAACAAAGATCAAGTTAGGTGGGACTGGAATTTTCTACAAAGTGTCCAGTATGTAATCCCATTTGATTGGGTCATAGGCTTTGGTGAGGTATAGCTTAATAGCCATATATTATTGGCATGTCGTTATGGAATGCATGGAATACACCACCTCCTAAATCAAAATAGTGTTGTGTGAGTTTTAGCATCCCAGGATAAAACTCATTTGACAAGGCCAAATCCAGTCACTTAAATACGGCTTGATGTGTTCCATGATGATTTTGGATAGCAATTTTAGGCTAACATTGTTGAGAGCTATCAGTTGAAGATGATTGCAATGTTCTTGAGTGTTGTTCTTTGAGATAAGAACCAGAGTTGCTTGCGCCATTTGTTTAGGGATATTTTGTCCTACAAAGCATTTCTGAATGGGTAGTGATAAAGAATGTTTCATATCATTCCAATCTCTTTGAAGAAATTCAACATCTATGTTGTCAGGTCCAAGCACCTAAGAGAGTTCATCTTCTTGAGAGTTTGGTGTATTTCTTCATCTCTATCTCTCTTGAACATAGATCGGTCTCATCTTCAGACAATTTGGGGAAGTGACATGGAAACTCAATTCCTCTATCTAGGTGGGCACGAGGCTGATCTTCAGTTAACAACTTTTGAAATTGTGTATTGATAAAAACTTTTAGGCCATCTTCATTGTCTCTCCATCCTCCTGTATCCCCTTTGAGTTTTGTAATTGCATTTTGTCTTCTCTTCAATTTCACTAGTGCTTGAAAATAAGATGTGTTGAAGTCTCCCAATTTGTTCCAGTCACATCTAACCTTTTGTTTCCATTTTTCCTCATCCTAAAATAGAATGTCCATGTACTTATGTTGAAGGTGTGCAATATCTTTGTCTAGCTGTCTTGAGTACTTCATGCTCAATAGTTCTTGTTTCCTTGCAACAACTTTCTGGAGTCATTTTTTGGTGGTGTTCTGGTCTCCTCTCAGCATGCTCTTAAACCTTAGAACCTTTCATGAACTTCTTTTTTGCTATCATGTATTCATATCTACTCTCCAAACCTCCTTCAGAAAGGTAGGGAAGGATTTCCAATTATTCCATCAGGTGTTTGTTTGTATATATGTCTGCGAGTTGCAGGTGGGTGTGTTTGTTTTAACTATGATAGGTGAATGATCATAATCTACTCTCACCAACACTTCCATCGAGGTAGATGGGAATGTGTTAATCCAAGAATGGCTAGATTCTTCCCTATTCAAATGCTCATGTATACATACTCTTTTGAACGTCATTCTTGGTCTATAGGATCCCTAATCTTCAAGATGTGACTTTGCTAAAGCTTTTGAAAACTCTCTGCCACTTGCCATATGGATAGTTTGGCTCCAGATCTTCTCCTCTACATTGATAGTGGCATTGAAATCCCCTAGTACTAACCAAGACAGTAAGGTCGACGCTGCAATGGTACTCAGATGATTCAATGGTAAACAATGTTTCCATAGTTTTGGGTTGCATAAACGCCACAATGGTACTCAGATAATTAGGCAGTGTATAGACTGACGATGTGCCACTAAGATGTTCGTGCTTCTAATTATTCTTTTCCACATTCCCCAGATCCTACCAGAGAACCCCTGGGCCTCCAAGTGGTGTGATTTATCAAAGTTTATCTGATGAGTGATGGGGTTGGCATTCAGTCCATTGGTTCTAGGTTCATTAATGACCATGATATCAATGTTGTAACTAGCATTGTACTCCTTCATTGAATTTTTAATGTCCATATTACATACTCCTTGTACATTCCATTCCTTACAAAACACTAAGCTTGGTTATTTGTGATGTTTAGGCTTCCCTCTCCCTCTTAATGATGCTTTTTCTCTGCTTCTTGGATCATGTTCTCATTAGCTCACTAGAATTATATATCTTCTGATTCTATAGATGGATGCCTACTGAGCCTCCACTTGTTGGCTAAGTACATGATAATCCTTCTCTATTTGGATTTATGAAGATTGACCAAAATAGAAGGTTTGGAGTGGCGACGAGTTGTCCGTTGAGCCAGTTACAATTATAGTATCATCCTCAGTAATTATACTGGTGTGTGATGATTATCCTTTCCTATTTTCATTTTGTTTGCCCTCTAATTGTTTCCTTCATGAACTAATGGTTGTGTTGTGGTCTCTGGTGGATGACTTGTGTCCTACCTTTGTGTTTGGTTGGTTCTCCTTGTGGCCTCCTTCCATGCTCACTAGTCAATACATGTGATCATATCTTGTGACTAATTTTTGTGCTTCTACGTGGGCTTCATCAATGCCTTTTAGGTTCAAGTTTTCAAATTTGTTACTAGCAGTAACTCTCCCTTGGTTTGAGTTTTGTTGGGATTCCACTCCCATCTTTTGGTTGTCCTGACATGCATTGCTTCAGGGTATTTTCTAGTAGGGGTCATGCAGTTATGTTATTATCCACTTTCACTATAATGCCCAACTAGTCTCTGATCTCCTCCAAGATACATCTTTGATATAAGAAGATTGGATATTTAGGAATCCTAACCCAGACCACCACACATATTGGGTTTGTATTCTATAGGATGAAGTTAGGATCCCATGTTTGTACTGATAGATAGGAACCCATCATTGTCTAGGGTCCTCCTGTAATACCATGAATGTAATCATCTTCTCTAAGTAGTTGGACAAGGAAATAATAGTTGTCCAAAACTATCAATTGTAGTGATCCAATAGGATTCCACATGTTCTTGATACAGATCTGTAATGTCATGAATTCTACCTTCCTTCTCAACACCTTCATGATGATGGTATAACACCATGGCTTCATTAGTTTATTAAATTTCTTCTCCACAATCTTAAAAATTTTATGCCTTCATAATCATGTACACATATATCCTCTTTAGAGAACTGGACCTCCTTGTCCTCAAATCCAAGTACAGAGTTGCTACATCCTCCGCCTACAATGTCACAGTATGGTACAATTTTCCATGGGTACTTAGTCTAGTTTATAATATGTTACTTTTCTCCTTGAAATGGTTGCTCCATATGGAAGGGGAATATCGTTCGCCTAAGGTTACACCATCTATATCCACAGAAGCCTCTCATTAGGTCTGTTAATAGTCGTGTTGTTGGCCATGCCTTGCATAGTTTATATTGATACCCACGTTGTGTAAGAATTCCATTGGTTTTTGCAATTTGCAGTGACATCTTCCACATATCTGAGCGGTGTGTCATAAGGAATGTTTGTCTAGTCCTTTTTCAATGGTAACAGACCAATGTCTTCCTTCTCTCTACTTGCTTCATCTTTTGGTCCTCAATTATCCTGAGGATTATGGTCCCAACCTCCATCTCCTCGACATCCTCTATGGACGCCTCCTCATCTTGGGTTGAGCTTAGCACTCTACACCTATATTCATGTTGTGGTCCTTTTTCTTCTAATGTTTCATCTTCAACAAATGATATTAGATATGGAGGTTTGATGATGGTAGAAAGTGCCTCTGTTATAACCTCTATGGAGATGTAGGATCCTTCAAGGTTCTCCATCATGGCATCCTAGTGCATTGTGGAATGTGCATCATATTTATGTTTGTCACTTCTTCTAGTTCACTAGAATTTGAATGAACTATGCTTCTTTAGGGATCGTTTCCACATACGTCTCTAAAGTAGGATATACTCACTTTGTGTGAACTTTTGAAATGACGATTCCTCCCATTTTTTTTTCTTTTTATCCTTCTAGAGCATTTGTATGGATGCTTTGGAAGATTGTTCTTCCTTTATCCCTTATCTAATGGAGTAGAAGTTTCAATTCAGGTGGATTGGATCACTAATTGAGTTGGCATAAAGACCGAGATTGTTGTTCCTTTGCCTTTTCTTCCAACTTGTTGTATCACTACTGTTGTAGTTTGGTTGGGGTACGTGTGATCATGTGGTTAGAAGGGCCAATCCCTTTATCTCAGTTAAGGAACTCCATTGGGAGACTAATGGGTCCATTGCATGCAAATTAAGTAGATAAGGAAGTTTTCCAAATAGAAATCTTTTAGAAATTGTCAGCATGGTACTGATATATGTAAAAGAAAAGTCTTGTGGGGATGCATTATATGAGGATTTCTTTTAGTACTTTAAGGATATAATGATGCACATCAGGAGATAAGAACTCTATGAGTAATAGAGGTTTTAAGTGGTTGGTTCCAATGGGTGGTGCTGGTGTCACTTGGAAGCCCAAGAAACAAAATATATTATCTAGATACATCATTGAGGTTAAATTGTTTAATGTAAAAAATGGGTTGGAAGTAGGATGGCTAAATAGACTCATGTCAAACTTTTATATGGTAAAATGATCACTTATGGCAATATCAGTGTGTTGTGTTAGTGTGACTAGAGATGCCAAATTAAGGATTTCTAAGTACAATTATAATCTAAGGGTACATATCCAAGTTGTACTAAAGTATGTAAGGGAGATTCTATCTAATGGGGTTGTGGTTGTTGATAATGTTAGAATTAAGGATAAAAAAGTTGATTCTTTTAGTAAGAGACAATTTGTAGGTTTGGCTGATAATTCCAATTTGGGGATGGGATTGAAAGCCATGAATTATTCACATGTGGTGTCAATACAACCCAATGGAAGTCCTACAAATTAGGCTTAATGTGATAATAGTTGTTAGGTGAATTGATTTCACTAGGATAAAAATTAATCTTATGCATTTGTGTTTATCCCTATAAACATTCAAGAGTCATGTATAGTTAGAAAGAGAATATTTGTCCAAATGAGATCAAGTTTTATGATGGGATGGTAGGATTACACCCTTAGATATGTCCATCGTAGTGATTGATGTTGTGTGGTCATAATAAGATGAGTACTTTGTCCTGTAATGCCAATCAAGGTACAAGAAGGATGTGTGGCTATTTTAGCACCACTCCTATAGATTAATGTCATGGAGTTTTATTAAGTCATTTCCAATAAACATATATACCCATGGTTGGGGTTTGAGGTTTATGTTCACATAGTTCACATAAGGGTGATATTGGACACCTTAGGCAGTGGTTTTGTATTGAAGGCTCCACTATAAGAATAAATGATAATTTTCAATGAACACTTACACTATTATACTTTGTGTCACTTTTTCAATAGGAACCATAATTAAATGTAAGAATAATATATTTTTTATGTTCTAGAGATGTGTGCATTATGGTAATGGGGAATTTTATTCCTACATGGCTTATCTCCAGTTTGGATCATCCGTTATATATGTAAGGTAGATGAATTTTTTTTCCTTGGACTAGAGGAGGGGATGAAGACTACACATGCTTGCATGCATTCATACAAAACACGCTATGTTAGGATATGCTCACACATAGGAAAAAATGTTAAATATTTGGTTTCTTCTTACATTAAAGTGTGACCTAAATGAAGTGTAATTGTCTGAATAGTTTTGTATTTAATAAAAAAAGTGTGGGTACATGTAGAATAGGTGTCATTATATCATCATTTTAAATACTTGAACTCATGTGATCTTGTACTCATGTGGTATTATACTTGGTAGATAATTCAAACATCACATATCTGACACTTATTCTTATATGATACATGTCAGATACATGTAAATAATGGAATATATTTGGTCATATATTCCCTAATCAGTTTAAAAATGATAACAGTAATACATAATGAATCTTAGTGACAATGCTATTTTAGAAACATGCAAACATGAGAGAGATATTTGTTGGTTTCTAATGGATTCTTTAATAAGCCTATGTGTCCATTAGGGTAGATATATGTTTCATATACCATGCTTTATTATTGTGTGGCAATGACTAGTGCACTTGTGTGAACTAGATTGTCCCTTCTACCCTTATTCTATCTCTTGGTCGCTCCTTCTCATTGTTCATCAGTCTGCTCCAGCATACCTAGGGGTGGTGAAATTGATGTAGACAAAGGTGTGTGTCTAGATTGTGTGGATATTATTTCCTAAGACAAAATGTGTAGGAACTTATACATGGTGTGGGACATATTTTTATATAAGTCAAATAATAATTGTAAGCTCTTTCAAAATAATGATTATTTACTATCATGTATGTCATAGTATTTATCCCACTATTGTTTACTTATGTGTTTTATGTTGGATGTATGATTCAAACACACCATCATGGTAGTTGACAGCATTGCATTAATCCTAATAATGATGTTATTAATGGATACATGGTAAAGGTGTGTTGATGAGTTAGGTGGCTCTAGGATAAGGGTGTGTTAATGATTTACAATGTTATGAATAAACATTATGATACACATGCACATTATTTTTTTGTATGCCTCCCAAAATCCAGTCACCTACCAAACCTCAAGTCTTGTCTTTCAACTTAAATAAAAGAGCAGGATAAAACTCCATAATGGTGTTGGAGAGAGAAAAGTCAGTTGAAACATCAAACCCTATAGATAGTTATGAGGCGTGATGGGAGATGGAAGAAGAAGAAAATTGGTCGAGGTGAAATTGAAGTGGTTTTGGTAGGATATTGAAGCAATAAGAAGGAAGATAACTAAGAAAATAAAATGCACATACAAAAAATAAGAACAATTTTCTTTGTTGTATTGAATGTATCAATATAACAAAAAAGTTGTGACATGTGTAAAAGCATAAGTCCTCTAGTATAGAAGTATGAGCGATCAAAATGATATCCCTACTGAGATGATATATCCTTCTATTTTAAATATCTTGAATTTCCAATAAACATAATTATATCAGCCTCAAATACTTAGTATGCATGTATATAAATCTAAATTAACATTGCATAAATGTTGGAACATGATAGTCATACTTGATCATTGTTAAATCTCATTTGATCAAGTGCAAGCATATTTGACCAATTAGGAAACACTATTTGACCAACCACAATCCTACTCAATTGAGTAAGTTAGAAATTTAATAGGATGTCTAGAAATAAGGATGGCATGTTGTATATTTAGTTGAGTAGTAGAAACATGTGATTGGATAATGGGAGTATCTAACTAGATGTGAAATGTTACCATCAAATAGCTTCCTTATGTGACTTTATATAGGCTACTTGACTTGTACATAGCCAAATAGTAAAAAGATATCTTATCTAGTTGAGGCAATCAAAGACTTCATAGATAATTGATATGTGAATAAATGAGTCTAGTCAACAAAAAGACTAGTGTGCTATGTTGGTTTCTGAAATAACAAAAAATGTTGTTATAGATGAGGAAAAAGGATTTAAGTTTTTATTTTGAATAATTGAACACTCGTGTATTGTAATTCAACGCAATGAAATAATCTCTTCATGACAAAGGATAGGTGGGAGTGTATATGTGTGTGCTCTACTCAAATAAAAGCACATACCAATAAGAAAATACAATCAACTTTGCAATTTCCATATTGTTGCAAGATAAAAATAGGTATGGCTGTTCTATCACACTTATTAATATCCTTCTTAATTCAAAGGCAAGAAGTATAGAAACTATATAATTTATTGAGTGTTTTAAATTTATCTAAATCTAGGAAGTGTAACAACATCCCTTTACATATTTTATAGACCGGAAAAATCATTAAAAGCAAAAACTCAACAAGGTTGCATCTTTCGATGGAGTTAGTTGTGGATTTAAAATTTTCAAAGAAATAATTTGTCTAAATTCATAGAGACGTGATGAATTAAAATCTTAAAGTAACTTTCCCTTTTATGATTCTAATTAACTATACAAACACGACTCCTATTTCCATTATGCTGGCTTGCGTGGAGCAGAAAAGAACTTTGATGGATCCCTATCTCTTGATGGCACACCTGGCGCCGCACACACTAAAATAACATTGATCGTAGTCAACGACGGGGCGTCTAGGGCAAGAAATAGAGAGACAGGAGGGATGGTTCATCCTAAAGACAATTGAACGTCTTCCTCAACATATAGCGAAGCAGTTGGTGTGGGGAACAATAAAGAAAATACAATTTTTTCCTAGAGAAACTTCTTGAGGAAGGATTAGCAGAGGATGTTGTATCACTAAAGTAGATCGAAGGAACACCAACAATCTATATAATATCTGAAGTTGAGGAGATGCTCATGAAACCATGGCAGTATGTCGTAGTGGTCAGACTTATGGGATCGACGATTGGCTATATGATTCTATGAGATCGATTAAAGATGCTCTAGAAGATCACAGGGTGATTCAATATGTATGAGCTAGACCTCAGACACTGTAGTTCAATTCTCGTGTAGATGAGATTTTGAAGAAGCTCTCACTGGAGGGCTGTGGAAGATTTTTGGGCTCAACCTGCTTGTTTGGGGGTGGTACCCGACTTTCAAGCCTAAAGAGGAGTATCTCGAGCAATTTGTCTCCTGGGTGCGCATTGTTAATCTTCCTCTTCATTTGTATGTCGCAACAATATTCGAATACATTGGATCGGCACTTGGGAGGCTGGTCAAGATTGATGCCCACACCATAAGCAGAACACGAAGCAAGTTTGCTCAGCTAGCTATTGAGATTGATACTACCATGGATCTTCACCACTCGATATTCATTAATGAAGTAGCATAAAAAGTTATCTATGAGGGACTTCGTTGGGCATGTGTTATCTGTGGATAAGAGGGGCATACTTCTAAACATTGTCATGAGAAAACTCAGTAGGACAATGATATTCCCACAACGGGACGCCAGTCTGGAAGGGGCGACGCTTCTGAGCAACAACACACTAGTGACGGTGAGTGGCAGACACAAAAAGGCAGGGGTGGGCACAGAAGGACCTCAAAGTAGATAGAACAAAACTTAGTACCTCAACTGCAGAATATATTCGAAAGCCTCTATGACATTGAAGATGAAGAAGCTGCTAGAGGAAAGACTACTGATACTTATACATCCTTGGCTGCTAACCATGAAAACTCCAAATGTTAGAAGAAAGTTTGGAGGAGGAAGTCAAGCACAACTCAAGGTGATGAATATGGTACTAATACAGCTACTATTAGGGACCTCACAAATACGGCTGGAAGCTCAAAGAAAAAAAAAGTTAACGGAGGACCATGTGGCTGTCAACCTTGAAATAGATGAAGTTGTGGAAACCATCATTGTTACTGAGGAAATGGAAGAAGAAGCCATGCTAGAAGCCGGTGAAAATATGAAGACGGGAAGCAAACAAGTGTCAGAAGAGACACTACTAGATCTGAATGAAACACTCGTGCTACAAAAAAGGGGCAGTGTCAGGACGCAGGACTAATAGATCTAGTGCAAGAATGAAATGAAGTGGAAAGTCTTAGGCAGTGCCACCTGTTGAAACACGCAGGAAAAGCCTGAGGAAAATTACACAAGATATAGATATTGAGTTGGAGGAATGAGCCACAAACGATTACCCACAACCAGCTTCTATAGAGGCAAATGAAAGGGTCCTTACAGTAGAAGAAGATAAGGAGAATGTAGTTCCTGATAGAGAGTTGGCCAGGCATATCCAATATACTATCGGTTTCTCAATGATTGACACCCTATGCTGGAATATTAGAGGAGCTGGGAAGAAAGCTAACAAACAAAATTTGAAAGAGCTTATGAGCATTTACAAACCAAAAATTGTTGTTGTCTTAGAACCTTGGATTAGTGGAGAAAAAGCCAAAAAAGTCATCTAGAGCCTTGGTTTCACTAGATCCTTCAGAGTGGAGACTACCGGCTATGTAGGAAGGGTGTGGGTTTGCTGGAAGGAACATGAGTGCCAAGTAGAAGTCATAAATTGTCATCAATAATTTGTAACATGCTTGGTAAACAAATCAACTATGATTACATTTCTTTATGCTAACCCCCATATTGCAGTACGGAAGGTTATGTGGAAACACATTGTGAACATGGGTGCTCAATTTAATGTACCCTAGTTGGAATTTGGTGACTTCAACACCACTTGTTACCCAGAGGAGAAAGACGGCAACAACCATTACAACTATGCTGAAGCTGAAATTTTCCAAGAGACCCTCTAAATTGTAGGCCTCAGTGACCATGGATTCTCGGGTCCTAAGTTCACGTTTAAGAGAGGTTGTCTACAACAGAGGCTGGACCGGGCTGTTGGAAACTGGAGGTTTATTCAAGAGAATCACCATTATTATGTCGAAAATGTTCCATGCATGCACTCTGATCATCCGTCCATCCTCATACGAACAAGGACAAGGCAGTGTGGAGTCTCACATTTTACTGCCAAGGCTAGCTGATCACAGGACCCATCCTTCAAATCCCTCTGATTCTCAACATGGGACAGTAACAATGACTTTTACAGTGCTTTAAGGTAGGCAAAGACCACTCTTGTCAATTGGGACAGAGAAGACGGCAAATAAACAGTAGAAGAAGTCCACACTGCTTAGAAACATCACCCTACTGGAGAAAGATCTTGCCACTTGCTATAACTCAATCACATACAACATTTATATTGACATGAAAGCTGAGTACGAAGGAATTCTTCACGAAGAAGAAGAGGAATGGAGACTTAGAAGTCATATTAACCGGCTACGGAATGGGGATACAAACTCAAAATTTTATAGTGCTTTTGTTAAGCATCAAAGACGTGCCAATACCATCACCATGCTTAAGAATAATAATGGGGAATGGATCTTTGATGCGACCACTATGATGAATATGGTCAAGAATCATGTCCAATCTCTGCTGACTGAACCGGAAGGCAGTACTCAAGCGAGCATAATGAATATATCGGGTGACTTCAAGCAGCTAACAGAAATCCAAAAAAGGGTTGTAGGAGCGATCCCCACAAACGATGAATGCCTGGAGGTCTCAAAGAAGGTTAACCCATATAAGGCAACATGATCGGACGGTATTAATGGACTATTTGTACTCAAACTATGGAGTGTTCTCAAGGATTCAATTCTAAAAACTACCCGAAGTGCTTTGAAAGGAGATGCACTATCACCTGAGCTATGTGCTTCTAGCATCATCTTGATTCCAAAAACTTCACACCCTATCACATGTGATTAGATTAGACCAATTTCTCTGAATAATTTATGTCTGAAACTTATATTTAAAGTGGTAGTGGAACGTTTGAAGCCTTACATGTCAGGATGGGTATCCCAAGAGCAAAGCGCATTTGTCCCTGGTCGCAAAATTACGGATAACATAGCCATTACGCAGGAGATCATTCATACTATGAAGAGGAGGACATGCTCTAAGTCAATGGCAATCAAAGTTGATTTAACTAAAGAGTATGACCGTCTCTCTTGGGCCTTCACTGCAGACACACTCTGAAAAGTCAGGCTTCCTGATAATATCTTCAACTATGTGATGAACTCTCTGACCACTGGAGAATTCTCAATTCTTTGAAATGGAACTCAATCTGAACAATTCAAGCCATCCAGAGGATTGAGGCACGGGGATCCACTCACCCCATACATCTTTGTATTGTGTATCGAAAGGTTAAGTCAAATGATCTCAGAAGAGGTGCAAACAGGGAGCGGGAAACCTATCAAACTGGGTAGAAGCGGAATAAAGGTCTCTCATCTTTGTTTTGCAGATGACCTCATCTTGTTTGGTGAAGCACATTGCAAGTAGATGTGAACCACAAAGATATGTTTCAAGAAATTTGAAAGAGCGCCGGGGCAGGCCATTTCAATTAAAAAGACACATGTTTTCTACGCCACATGCGTCCCACAATAAGTGAGAAGGCAAGTTAACTCAGTTGGAGGCTTCAAGGAAATGAATGATTTGGGAAGGTACTTAGGCATCCCCATCATTCATGCTCGAGTTACAAAGAGTACTTATTCAGACGTTTTGCACAGAGTGGAGAGCAAGGTCAACGGATGGGCTGTAAGAAGTCTTTCCTTAGCAGGCCGCTACTGTCTCGCTAGAACGACATTGCAGGCGATCCCCACCTATGTAATGTAGATCGTCGTATTCTCTAAAACACTATGTGATCAAATCAATGGCAGTATGCAGAGGTTTCTATGGGGAGGAGGATAGAAGCCGCATCCTACATCTCTAGTAGCCTGGGGAAAGTCACTAGCCTGAAGGAGAAGGGAGGGTTGGGGATTAAAACCATGCGAGAATGGAATATTGCCTTAATCATAAAGAACACTTGGGATATCGCCAGCAGAAGGGATACCCTATGGTGTAGGTTTATGTGTGATAAATACCACAATTTAACATATAGAAAGAACACAGGTGTTTCACAGCTAGCCCAAGCTACACTTCAATGCAAAGAGATCATTCTTCAACACTCTTACATAAACCTCATCAGCGGACAGAGTACTGATTTCTGGTATGACACGTGGGTCAAATCTGGATTGCTGCTTGTTAAAGTGGCAACACATCCAGTACTGGATGATTTGAAGGAGCTGAAAGTGTGTAGTGTTGTCTTAGATAACGATCAATGGGACTATGAATTTCTTAATGCCTGGCTACCCAACCCAATTATAAGCATGGTCACCCAGGTAGAGCCTCCAAGGGAGGCGAACGGGGCGTACATGCCAGTCTGGGTGGATACACCGCATGGAAACTTTACAACTAAATCAGCCTACCAAGCTCTCTGTTGGGACATGCCAGTCTGGGTGGATACACCGCATGGAAACTTTACAACTAAATCAGCCTACCAAGCTCTATGTTGTGCTAAGGACATTACGATGGCAGGAGAATGGAAGGTTTTGTGGAATATGAAGCTTCCAACTAGATACAAGATGTTCACTTGGTTGATTAAGCATGATGGTCCACTCACAAACCACAGAAGGATGTGACGTCATATGACTATGACAGGGATGTGTGATCGCTGTAAGAATGAAGAGGAAACTCTAATCCATGCCCTACGTGATTGTAAATTTACTAAGGCTATCTAGAGGAAGATCTTTGGCGACGACCCACCCTCATAATTCTTCCAGCTAGGCATGGAGGAATGGCTTAACAATAATTTAAAGGTGAATTTTCAGGCTATATTTGCCACCGCGTGTTGGTTCATCTGGAATGATCGCAACAAACAAGTGTTTGAAGGCCAATGCCCAAGTGAAATCAGACTCGCCCAACAATCAGACTCACCCAAATGTATCTCATTAACATCTCTTGGAGCAAAGAAAATTTGGGTCACACAGAAGTCAATCTAGCATGGTGTCCTCCGCCTCATAATACTATAAAACTGAATACAGATGCTTCATACACCCGCAATAAGGCATTCATCTCGGTGATTGCTCGTGACCACGAAGGGAGATGGATAGGTAGACATACAGGATAGACCCGATCTGACTCAGCTCTACACTTGGAGATTGTTGTTGTAGACATTGTGTTGGTTATAGCCACTGAATGTAATTTCAAAACAGTCATTCTGGAAACCGACTGTAAAGTTCTCATTGATATGCTATAGCTACCTCCGTCAGAGATACCATAGTTCTGTAGATATTTGGAAAGATTTTAAAACTATCTCCGCAATAATCCAGGTTGGACCATCAACTTCATTCATCGAGAGCAGAACCAAGCTGCAGACAAGTTAGTGAAATTTCACCAAAGAACCTCTGCATGATGCTTAGATCATCCTCGACCTCATAAAGTCCTAAGGCATGTCCTAGAGAAGGATCACTGTAATGGTGGTAGTACTACCAGATTTACTTTCGTCGATAGCCATTCCACTTGTAAGAATTATCCCTACTGGCTTGCTAGAGGAGGGCAATATGAATAAATAGCCTCCTAGCTTCCCTCAAAAAAAACTATACAAACATGGAAAGGATAGAAGGAAACGTTCATATTAGGTTTGTATGCATCAAGACCTTCAAAGGGATCTGAATTTTGATTTCTCTATTGAGAATACACGATATATACATCCTAGGGTTACACACAAATATTAGCAAACTACAAGGGTGTAATATCTACTCCTACACCCTTCTAGGTATGTCACATTCCCATTTAAATAAAACACTTCCTTCTTTAAAAACATCACTAAACCATAGGAAACAATATCCAACAAAATTTACTAACTTTAAAGCAATCCTCACAGGGTCTCTAGTTAAAGAATGGAAGAGTTTATTTTTTGCATTCAACTTATGGGTAATACACTTGTATATTTCATATTTATTATGCCATGAGCAAATAAATATTGTTAAGATCTTTCTCAGGTTACCCATATTGTTTAGTGTTGGTATTGGCTAGCCTATTTGCTAAGTAGATATAATTTGGAGGATGTTGAACAAAGGAACTTCAAAGATTTATTTTTATAAATGACATATTAATTTTTATTATTGATTCTAAATATATCATTAAATGTTTACAAAAATATATTAGTTGGAGAAATATTAGACATACTCATACCATATAATAGCTATTTATTTACACATCTTCCACTTTTTGGAAGATTGTAAACCTTGTATTTTTCCATTAGATTTTTTTCTCATAAAAGGATTAATGTTGGTGATTCCATTTGAGATTTTTTTATCTTAGTTAGACCCCAAGAAGTCATATAAACTGATAAGTTTTACTACTTACATGTCTAGAGTAAAAATCCATTCTAATGTGAAATTTAGGATTGTAAAAATTTTAGTTAAGTAGACAGTCCGAAGGAGATGATGTTGTCGAACTCTTAGTTCATAAAAGAGACATCTAAGAAGCAAATGTGCTTCTTGGTGTCTCTTAGTCAAACTTCCAATTTGACCAACTCTGTCTCAATTGAACTTGATGGGTAGTTAAAACTACCTAACTTTTATCTCTTAGTCATTGTGATTATCGATGCACGTCTCTAAACACTTAGTTTAAAGTCACAGTTTGTACGAATGGATTTTAGTTGAAATGCAATCCGATTGATGGATTAATAGAAAACACAATTAGTGTCATAAATGTGTTTCTGACCCAACTACAACATCACATATTATAAGTAACCTATTGGATTTAATATTTTCCTTATGAGGCACACATTAGATCCACAAAGGATTTAGTTGGATCTTTTGGCCTTCCAATCCTATTTGAAACATTAATTAACTTTGGTGTGGTAGGGGGAAAATGTTGAATAGACTATATTTGAAAAATATTTTTTACATCAGTATTTATGATAAGCTAATGGCTAATATACTTTAAAAAAGTGTTAAAAGTTCATCGATGTGTAAAAAAATATGTGGATTTATTAGACAAAAAAATTATGAGTGGTGATCCATACTAAATGAAATTATTTTGAAAATATAATTGTTTATTCATGATCCTTAGATATATATAAGTAGAAAACATTTCATGATATTTGGTTATCATTTTAGTGTGAAATAAATTAAAGGATAAGAAAATATATATGGTAAATGTAGATAAATAAGGTAATTAGAGAAATGAAAAATGAATAATTTCTTGAGATCTAGAGATGACCGTAAATGAAATTTGGATCATATTCAAACATCATACAATTAGGTTTCCTATTCTGAAAAAATGGAGAATTTTCATAGTGTTTTTTATGATAATACCACTACATATATGAGAAAATTTGAATTCAATCTAATATTAGGTAGCTATTTGCTCCAATTTCATCCAAAATGTAATTTGTAAAAGAGATATTTGTCATTAAAATTTGTCATGACTTTAGAAAGTCTTTCGTAAAGTAAAATATACTTTAAAGAACCCAAATTTAACATGATAATATTAATGATAATGTTTGAACATGTTACATTTTGTTTTGAGAAATATATAGGAAATGTTAGATTTAATGTGGTCTCATATCCTTATGAAAAACTTCATTGTTTTTTTAGAAATAGAGTGATTAGTCAAAATATGTATGGTGAGCAATGAGAAGTTAGAGAATTGGGTATATATGGCAGAGCTCATAGACATTCGGTCTTTATAAAATAGATGATTTTGGTTTTCTAATAGAATAAGAGACTTATGGTAATGTAATTAATAGGAATTATTTTGGGATACTTGGGATGTGTAACTAAATGGTTGTTTTGACTATATAAATAGATAATAATAAAAAATGATGGAACTTAAATTTAGAAAGAATTCTCATAATGACTTATTACAAAATTTTTATTTTTTTTATTTAAGATGATTATAATGCCTCTTTGACTCCGTTGTATCAAATTATTTATCTTGACTTTGAAAAATTAAAACTAGTGAATTATATGTCTGTGATTTTTGTATATTTTGGAGAAGGTGTGTTCCATGATAGATTTTTGAAATATTGCAGGTAGTATGAATTTGTCTAATTAATTGAAGAATAGAGATAACTAATTAATATATCTTAATGAATATGAGTAACCGTTTGGGATGTTTACGGAGGTGGTTACGCCACATGAAGATGGGAGAAGAAGGAAAGACAATTCCCCAACCCCAACACTCCATACATCATATAAAAGGGTAAGACGTCTTAGGGATGTCTAAAAATCCACAAAATGAAAATAAAGGAAGAAGGGGTGGAACTAGAAGAAGAAAAAAAATTGATGAAGGAGAAGGTTTGGGTATTTGCGATCTCTACATCTTAGTGTTTGGAGAACGTGTGAAAACTTGCAGATGAAGAAGATTTAGTTATGGGCAGCAGTTTCATGCGAAGATGAGCACCATGTGTAACGAAAAGGTCACTGAGAAACCAATGGCACTCGTACGGATCGAGGTAGGATTTTAACAACTAGATTTGCCCAGAAAGGGAAAGATTATAAAACTTGTAGATCTGAATGAACTCGCTCCAGTGCGTTGACACAACCCCGACCAGCGACAGGAACAAACACATACTCATCAGAGTCGTCGTCGTCTTCTTGTTCGTACAAATGTATCTTCATACATTATATGATATACTATAGCTATATGCTATGAGAAATTATATATATATATATATATATATATATAATTCATAGTTTCGTATTGATAAGGCCACAATTCAGTGGACAATAAACCTCGTGAGCTTCTTTCACAGCCGCTACGTATTTTACATTTATGTCAGAGTATAGTCATGCCTGTTATATGACCCAGATATATTCTTATCTCGTTTTTAATCAACCATATATGTGGCACCCTAAAAGAACGGAAGCCCTATATATCGCAGCCCATATCAACTAGTACGCATGTTATAAAAGCTTATATCTCCTGGACAAGTCAATACCAAAGTGGACTGTTTTGTTTGAAGGCTACGTTAAACAAGTCAGTTAACCAACCTGAGGCGTAACTTGTGGACTCTCCGTCTCCAGCAGCACACTGCAGCATCGGCCGGCTCACGTCTTCACTGGTGCAGTCGAGCCCCACTGGAAAGCCGGTGAGTAGCTAGGATCCTAGAGAATTGCTGGCATGTCATAGTTGAGGAAAAGCAGGTTAGTAGCAGAAATTGCATGGTAGCTACGACTAACCTAAGTATAAATCTTCTAACGGAAAGTAATGAAAATATGCAAGTCAATTTAACGGTAAGAAACTATCAATTAGTTAAAACTTTATGTAATTAGTGTCATCGATGCTACGAAACTGTTCCTAGTCACAATACCCAAGATCAAAATTACATCTACAGGGGCAAATACGTGTTCTACTGGGCAGAGGACTAAGCTCTTGGGCCATGTACTGGGTTCAATACGTTTACGTTGGTTGTTGTCTCCCCCAATCTTCTATGGAATTCCATTTCCTCTGCCTTCTTTCTCATCCTCTCGATAGCCGGACCTCCTGCCCTCCGCCCGCTGCGGCCTCATCCTCATAATCCCTAGCAAGTAGCGGCGGCGTCTGCATGCCGTAGACGGGGTGGCAGCATATCGTACCTTTGGACGTCACTTTACCACAGAAGCGGATCAGATGGCGCCCTCTGCGTAATCACCTCACCTTGATGTCCCAGTTGCGGGTCGAGGACGAGGAGATCCCTCGCGGCTTCAACTGATTCTCCCAGGCCGGCCTCCCCTGCGGTCGCCGGTTACCGATAAGTAGTGAGGTAGATTCTCGCCGGAGCCACCGAAGTCTTCCCTCAGCTTACCGGGGTATCTATCTGTCAACCAAAACAAACCTGGCAAGCAGTTCCCGAGTGTGCTCATCGTTACTTCGCCCGTTTGCTTTGCTAGATCAGAGGTGAGGATCCGCACTGCAGGCGCTTGCGGAGGTTCTGCGGAAGGGAAGGCAGAGCGGAAAAAACACAACGCGCTCGATCCCTACAGCGGAGGGATGGGGGTTAGGGACGGTAATGGGTCAGATTTTTTCCAACCCTACCCAAATCCAACCCAACCGCTGCCGCAAGATGTTGACCACCGGCAGCCTCTGAGGTGCCGGTGCGTGATAATGCCGCAGCTAGCCATGGGCCACATAATCCCGATGATGGACCTGGGCCTCCTCCTGGCAGAACAGGGCGTCTCCGTCGAGCTCTGCACAACCCCATCCAACGCCAAGCGTCTAGCCCCATCGCTCGCTCGTGCCCACGCCGCCTCACTCCCTTTCACCGTCACCGCTCTACCCTTCCAAGTCGACGGCCGCCCAGACGGCATCGACAACGCCGACCTCACCGCCACGCCCTCCGACCTCTGGAAGCTGATGTTCGCTATCGGGAACCTCGAGGCTCCCTTGCGCAAGCACCTTGCAAACCTCGAGCTGTCAAACACCTTCCTGATGCCAGACTTCTGCCACAGCTGGACTTAACTCTCAAGCCGTCTCACGCGACCTCGGCATCCCTCGGTACATCTTCTACAGTGTCCCGTGCTTCACGCTCCTCTGCCATCGCGTTCTCCAGCGGTACTACTATTTCGGTGGCGGGGAGGACGAGTCCGAGAACTTCGTCGTCCCGGGCATCCCGCACGGCGTCCAGATCAACCGCGCTCGTTCCAAGGGGTTCTTCCCTAATGCCGAATGGCGCGAGCGGGCCGATGCCGCCGATGCGAGCGCAGACGGGATTGTAGTCAACACGTTTACGGCGATGGAGGGGGAGTATGTTGAGCTCTTCGAGAAGAAAATCGCCAACACAGTGTGGCCCGTCATGCCCTACCACGCCTACTCACCCTCAGGCTCCCTACTCGCGCATGTCGTCTTCGCCAACCTCGGCCGTGACGAGGACTTCCGTGCCTTGGAGCGCATGGGAGTAACCATCGGCGGTAGCTTCGTGCTCATCCGTTCAGGGGCGGGGTACCGCAGCAGGACAGTCCGCCGAGCTGGGTGAAATTGCCATCCCTATTGGGGGTACATCGGAGACGAGGTGGGAGTAGAAAGGAAAACGAAGGAGGCGAAAGGCAGCTCTTTTCGAGCAAATCAAAAACTAAACTAACAAAAGGACAAGTCTTTAACTGGTTGCAGAAGAAAACATTGAAAAAAAAAGAGGGTGCTCACCGAACAGAGTGGGCTTCGAACACCATGAGAGTCCTCCCGACGAGAGACAGAGAAGCTCTGGACCGCCTAACAGCTGGACTCAAGCCGTCTCACGCGACCTCGGCATCCCTCGGTACATCTTCTACAGTGTCCCGTGCTTCACGCTCCTCTGCCATCGCGTTCTCCAGCGGTACTACGATTCCGGTGGCGGGGAGGACGAGTCCGAGAACTTCGTCGTCCCGGGCATCCCGCACCGCGTCCAGATCAACCGCGCTCGTTCCAAGGGGTTCTTCCCTAATCGTTGCCAGCCGAAGTTAGGGCCCGAAGTAGTCGTTTCTAGTGAATGGTGTATGGGGGAACGGCCGGTGAATGCCGATTTGATGCAACAGTGTACTACTGCCTGTCCCAGCTGCCTCGTAGTGGAGCGCAGTCTGTGCGCGGTTAGCTTTTTTTTCCAAGCGTTTTTTTAAAATAAGGACAAGGCATTGCATTCGTCCGGAGTTTAGTGTTAATTAAGATAAATTTAGGGAGATTAACTCTAACTCATGAGGTGACTACGGCGATTAACTAATCAAGGGGTAGGCATAGTCTTGTCTAGTATGGTTTATGTCAGGTTCAAATCTTCTGGACCCAACCTCTGGACCTCATGATCTGATCCATACACTTGTGGGCCCCATAGAACAGTATATGGCCGGAATGTGTTGGACGTATTGTTTCGGGGACAGAGGATTTCAACCCGTCTATGTCTATATCAAACCACACCTAGAGTATGTTTGGAAAGGGTTATAATGGGCTATTTCCAACATCTTTTTGCATAAACTCAGCGTTGTCCGCCTTTATAAATATTTCATTGCATATATAAAAAGAAAATCACATCCGCTAGTCTGGAGAATGTGATAATTTTATATTTCAAGTACTAGAGGTATCAAAATCTCAAAGAGTAGGAAAGAATAAAAAAGTTTCTAGGATAATAGGCGAGACACCTCTTCAAACAAGTCTCTGACAAGAATAAGTAAATATCAAGGCCATGTAGTTAGTGTGAGTCTTCTAATGAACAAAAGTAGCCTCCTTACTACTCATTTTGGTCCTTAAGGATGTGCTCCAACAAATATGAGTTGTGACATATATCAACATCCTTGAACTAGATCATTTGTGTGGCTTTCGCCTCAAGAATGATCGTTCCAATAACTGTATCAGTTGTTTGAGGAGGCAATGTTTGATATAAGCACTAATATTTTTACTGGACCTGCCTTTATTTTCAAACATCTTATTGTTTATTTCTCTCCAAATGTGTTGTTTCTAGAATATCAGGGTATGTGATATAACATTGTTTGGGATTGGCATGAATAATGTGGTTGATAGTCTCATCTCTCATATTTTGTAGATATTGAGGGATGTGTAAATTCGTATGTCAAATAGTTTAGGCGTCACCACATTGAAAGAGAAGACGTGATGTGGATTCTTGGTGGACTGCAGAGTGGGCACATCGATTCATCTATGAGCATTTCATCTACATAGAGATTGAATTCACTAACAACAGTCTTTTGACCAACATGACAAATCATGTTATCTTAAAATGGGGCATAGGTTATATAGCCAAGACAACATACCATACTTTCACCCATCATGGCATCACTTCTGATTACAACAAGTAGCTCTAGAATTAAGGTTTCCATAAAATTCATTATTTTTATATGGTTCATAGGCCATAATAAAATACTTTCATGTGAGAATTGGAACAAAAGAAGGTTCCAAGAACCCTTACAATGGGTTAGTCTACATTGTGTAATGGTGGTCTATTACAATGATTTATCACGTCTGTCTATTACAACGGGTCACAACATGTTGTGTAATTATCATATATAAAAATAGGTCAAAGTATGTTGTGTGATTGCAGTATATAACAACAAGTTTCAACATGTTGTGTTATTATGGTCTATTACAACATGTACCTATTACAACATGTGAATGCATGTTGTATGATTATGATATATTACAACGGGTTAGTCTATGTTGTATAATGATGGCCTATTACAACATGTTATCATGTGTGATTATTACAATGGGTCACATTATGTTGTGTAATTAAGGTCTTTTACAATATGTTTGAGTATGTTGTCATACTATAGTCTATTACAACAATTTAGCACCTATTGTAGAATCATGTATACTACAATGGGTTTAGCATGTTGTAAATAACACATGTTGTATAAAATATACAATATAAAACACACAAATACACTTGTTGTGATAAGTATGCTAACTACAACACAACTACTAGAACTGTTGTGTTTCTCCCATTGTAAAAAGCATTTTCTATAGTAGTGTGTTCTTATAAGGAATGATTGGACTACCCATATCACCAAGGTGCAACACTTTTTCAGAGAGTCCATCTATAAAGAACACCATAGTTAAGCGTGCTCATCTTGGAGTAGTACTAGCATGGGTGACTAGTTGGGAAGTTGACCCCGGCTTGGACGTGAGTGAGGAAAACACACACAATTAAGGCTAGTGGTACTCTGTGAAGTCAGTCATCATTCCTCAAACTCTACTAGAGCCTACGACAGTGTGACCGCATGTTACAAATGGTATCAGAGCCAATTCCCCTCTAGTAGGTAGGTCCCACATGGACATGTGGCATGCCATCTTGAGTCGTACGGTCTAGGGATGTAGGAAAGGGCTATCTATGGTGATGTAGCCACCCTTGCACTGGTATTCTGTGATCGAGAGCTAGGTGTCCATGGGCCATGTTGGGTTTGCACTGAAATGGGGAAATATTATGAGGCCATATAGTTGAGCCTTGACGAGGACATCAAGAGTCCAAGTGGGGGAGATTGTAACGTCCCAGGATTTCAGGCCTCAGATAACATGATCTTATAAGGAATGATTGGACTACCCATATCACCAAGGTGCACCTCCTTTTCCAGGAGCCCATCTTTAAAGAACTCCATAGTTAAGCGTGCTCAACTTGGAGTAGTACTAGGATGGGTGACCAGTCGGGAAGTTGATCCTGGTTTGTGTGCAAGTGGACAAAAGCATGTAGTTAAGGCTAGTGGTGGTCTGTGGGTCCAGTCGTCATTCCTGAAACTGGGGCCAGTCGTCATTTCTGAAACTCTACTAGAGCCTTGGGTAGTGGGCCTAGGCGTTATACAAATAATACCTAGATCTAGTTATTCGAGGACTATATCATGTTATGCTGATGAGTATATATGTTAACATACTATCATAATCATAGAACTTAACTACTAATCCAAAATGTACATTATCTCTTAAGCAATGGTTGCGTATGTGGGTATATTAGATTATGTATATGTAAGCTTGTCATATATATATTTTAACATTTCAATGTAATGTGTGATACGTTTGTAGAGAGAAGTTAATACATGTGTAAGGAATAGGGAATCTAATCCTAACTAGAAATGTTCTATATTAAATGATTATCATTTGGACTGTTGAGCCTGTTACCTAATGATGAATATATAGGTTTACACATTAGCATATTTTTTTCCAATAAAAGTATAGCTAGATAATGTATAATAAATCCCAAAGGACCATAACTAACCTAGTAAGTAACTAGTTTGACTCCATACCCAAGTACCATATGAATATGCTTTAGTTTATATCACTATAAGGAATATACTTATATTCATACACATATAGAGATCCAAGTATGAGTATATGACTAATATACATAGAAATATGCCAAAATTAACCCTAGATTTTTCTATAAGTAATAATATCTAACACCATCTCTCACTCAATATATGCAAACTTCCAAGAATTAAGAACCTTATCCCAAATTAGGTATCCAATATTAGGTTTAGATATACTCTAGTTATCACTCAATGTTTTTGGTCTAATGGGTGTGTGGAACACTTTCCGGTCAAGAAGGATGAATTAAGAAATTGACCCTTACATATTTGGTTAGCCTTGAAGATTAGGTATGTACTCCTCCCTATTTATAACTAGGCATGTATATGACTAAATTTTCCCATAATGAGGCAGCTTTTGAAATACTTGTTCTTATTTCATTTGTTGGATATATCCTATACTCTCAATTTGACTTATTGTTATTCTCCTGAAATAATTATTATCATGTTGAATTGGGTCAATGACCCCACTTGCTTGGTTATTTTTCTTGAAAATGTGAATGGTGAATGTAAACTATCTTGCTACTCTATTTATGCATGTTAGGTAATTCGACGGATTTAACTATCATAGATTCTTATGCGGTATCCATTAGGGCACACTACTTCTACCCGAGGTGTGCTACTTCCACCTTTATATATACAGAGGCATGTTATTTCCACCTAGGGTGCATTACTTCCATCCATTTTACTTAGGTCAATGACTCAATGGTTTCATGACTCTACTATAGTTACTTTAGTCTAATATATCTACATGCAAATTATTATGATTGTTGTGGTATTGTGAATGGTTAATGGCAAGATGTGTTATTTTACTTGTTTATTTATATGCCTCATTCTTTTGAAAAATCTTTCTCTGGTTACTTCTCATTGTAACTTACCTAATTTTATGGTCCCTTTTTTATGGGAACATCTTACTTTACTTTTTAGAGCCCTAGTTAATCTTCTAATGTACATACTCATCTTTTTCTGATTCATATCTTGTTTTCCTATTTTTTGGGTGTCCCCTCCACCAAGATGTAGGTCTTTTTAGGGCAAAGACCCAAGACGATCATGAGATACTTGATGGATATAAGGACAACTTGAGATAGCCTTGTTACCCTCTGCATATGGTCTTATGTGTATATATATGTAACTTTTTAATTTTATGTACCACCCTTATAGTGAGAAAGAAATGTACATGGAAACATTCTGTAACTTCGAAAATAGTTATGTTTTACACTATTGAAATGTTTCATGGATTATAATTGTACCATTCAATGGGACCACTATTGGGACCCTTTCTTTACAGGATGGCCTAGACCCTAAACCCATTCCCTTTGACAACTTGAACCTATAGAAAGACTAGAAAGGTGAACCAATGTCAGAAGATAGGGTACAACCCAAGGAGGACCCAGATGATGGCCTAGGACCTGTAGTTAGGCAAGTAGTGGTCCACACTCCTGATGCCCTCTGGGTGAAACAATAGAAGAAGCTAACTGAGGCCATTAGTGCCTTGACCCTCAAGAACATAGCCAGAGATGAAAATGGTGAACCACTACCCGTTCTTCCATTCCTGGGAGAAACCATTCTGGACTTTGCAAAGATGAACATTGAGAAATTTTGTGGCAAAGACCAGACAGAAGTGGTCGACAAAGTCGACGCTTGGCTTCTAGAGGTAGAGAATGGGTTCCATATGTTGGATGTGCAACCAAATATGAATGTACATTTTGTCGCTCACCTCCTATAAGGAGAAGCCAAGATCTGTTGGAAGAACCACATCATGGGCCGAGACCTGAATGAAGACCCAATGGCTTGGACTAGTTTTAAAACCATTTTCTTTGCCAGATTTTTGCATGTCTTAGCCAAGAAAGAGAAAGAGAGAAAGTTCACCTACCTATTTTAGGGCAATCTCTTTGTGGCAGACTACTCCCCTAAGTTCCACCTTCTAGAGTGGTTTGGCTACATGTTGACTGAGGAAAGAAGGGTGGATCACTCTATAGAGTGTTTGTATCCTACAATCAAACCTCATGTAATGGTGAGCAAACTGACAAACTTCACTGATGCTTAGTACACCACCCTGGATATGGAGAAGATGGTGATGCTGACACCAAATCCACCAAAGGGGTACCTAGGTTTCATTGAAGGTACTTCTAGACCAAAGAACGACCATAGGAAAGGACAAGAACGCAACCATGCCAAAGGAAGACATGGAGGAAAAGGGAAACCCTACAATGAGCACCTCCACCCGAGGTGCTGCAACTGTGGAAGGTCGCACCTGGGCAAGTGCCTCTTCGATAAGAAGGTGTTCTTTCATTGCCAATAAGAAGAACACTTTCACGCTAACTGCCCCATTCTTGATCCGAGAGGACCAGGCCCAATAGCATCCCAGTCTATGGTAGTATCACCACATGTAGAGTTACACCAGTTGTAGCCCCACCTGCAGAAGAGCGAAGGCAAGCCTGAGTTTTTGCCATCGACAATGAAGAGGCTCAAGCAATGCTAACCTGTGATAGAGGGCCTTTCCAGTTTTAGTTAAACAATGCATAAGTTCGACTTGTTATAAAAATAATGTAGGCATGCTCGAGATAATGGGACACAATGTAAAATCTATGTTTGACTATGTTTCTACTAATACTTTCATTTTAATAAATCTTACAACTATGCTTTGTTTGGACATAAAGGATTTAGGATATGTTTTGGATGTCACAACTCCAAGTGGTTGAATCTTTATGTTTTCTTGAAAAACCCCAATTATACATGTTAAGTATCTAAATACTGAGCTCCCTACTGATTTTATTCTTCTTGACATGAATGACTTTGATGTGATACTTGGTATGTTTTGACTCTATAAATATAGGGCAAAGATCGATTGTAGGGAGAAGAAAATAAGAATAGAGAGACTATTATTACACCATTCTCCATTAGAGGTAGGAAGGATGCTACCACTAGCTTGTATGTGTTAGCCTTGAAGGAGGAGTAGGTGATAGCCAAAGGATGTCAGACATTCCTAGCAATAGTTATCGATCCAGAGCCTAAGGTGCAACCCTTGGAGGAAATAGAGGTAGTCAGGGACTAGGCATATGTGCTCCCAAATGATTTTTCTCAGATTCCTCCTGAGAGAGAGGTAGACTTTTTGATAGAGTTAGCTCCCAAGACAAACCCTATTTCTAAGGCACCTTACAAGATGGCCCCCAATGAGTTGATTGAGCTAAAAAGCAACTACAGGAATTGCTAGATAAAGGCTTTATCTGACCTAGCACATCACCTTGGGGAGCACAAATACTCTTTGTGAAGAAGAAGGATGGGATGTTCCGAATGTGCATAGACTATAGAATGATCAATTAGACTACTATTAAGAACATGTATCCTTTACCTCTTATAGATGACCTATTTGACCAGCTCATGTCAGTCCTAGTCTTTTCAAAGATGAACTGAGATCCAAGTATCATCAGTTGTGAGTCAAGAGTGAGGACATTCTAAAAACTACTTTTTGAACCCATCATGTCCACAATGAGTTTGTGGTTATGCCATTTGGGTTGTCCAAGGCCTCGAGTGTATTTATGAATTTCATCAACAATATGTTCCAACCTTTCTTGGACTCGTTTGTCATAGTGTTCATTGATGACATCTTGGTTTACTCTGATGACTTAGAACAACATTGTGACCATCTAGTAGATTTGTTAATATCCCGAGGACGAAGAAGTTACATGGAAAATTATTGAAGTGCGAGTTTTGGATAGTCTGTGTCATTTTCCTTGGATACATCATATCCAGAGGTTCCATCTCAGTGGATCCTACTAAAGTGTCGATCGTGCAAGATTAGGCAGCATTGAAGAACCTTTTTGAGATTTGCAGCTTCTTGGGATTGGTCAGATATTATCACCACTTCATAAAATATTTCTTAAAGACTAATTTTCCCCTCACCAAGCTTACCCGGAAGGATGAGAAGTTTGTGTGGTCAGACTTGTGTGAAGCTTGATTCATGGAATTGAAGCAAAAGTTGACCACAAATCCGGTGTTATTCTACCATAAGGAAATGCAGGTTTTATGATCTTCACCGATGCATCAAAGATAGGGCTTGGATGTGTGCTAGAGAAAAATAGGCATGTTATTTCTTATGCCTCCAGACAACTCAAGCCCAATGAAGTAAACTACCCAACACATGATTTTGAACTGGTTGTGATTATACATACTCTAAAGATTTGGGGACACTATCTTAACGGAGCAACTTTTGAAATCCTCATTGACCACAAGATCTTGAAGTACCTCCTGACTCAGAAGGACCTATACCTGAGAAAAAGATGGTGGGTGGAATACATGAAAGACTATGATTTCACCATGACCTATCACCTTGGAAAAGCTAATGTAGTAGAAGATTCTCTTAGTCGGAAATAGCTCAGATGTGTAGCTGTCTTATCTACCCAATGGAGAGAACTGGAAGAGTTTTCTAGGTGGACTCTGCATCCATTACAAGACCGGATCCATGTTGCTAACATTTAGATAAAACTAGACTTGTTGACTGAGTTGGTAGCATCCTAGTTAACCAGTTCAAAGCTTGACAAGATGAAAGGTTTTTTGGAGAAACCTAAAAACACTCTCTCAGTGAGATTAGATGGTGGAATCCATGACAAGAGTTGTATTTGGGTTCCTGAAGATTCACCCTTGAAGAATCATATCTTGCAAGAAACTCATGGTTCTAAGTATACAATACACCTTGGAACTACCAAAACGTTTAAAGACTTGTAGTGATACTTTTGGTGACATGGAATGAAGAGAGGCATAGTAGCATATGTAGTCAGTTGCCTCACGTGTCATTTTGTGAAGGTTGAACACCAGCGACCCAGTAGATTATTGAATTCAATTGAGATTCTTGAGTGGAAATGAGAACAAATCACCATGAACTTTGTGGTGGGTCTCCCTAAGACAAAGAAATGTCATGATGCAATATGGGTTGTGGTAGATTGCCTTACCAAGTCAGCACATTTACTAGCCTTAAAGATCATTTCCAAGGTGACAGGCCTATATATAAACTATATATTAGAGAGATAGTTTGATTGCATGGTGTTTTGAGTTCAATTATTTTTTATCATGACCCTACGTTTGTTGGGTTTTAGGGGAGGCAGAGCAGGCAGCGGAAACAAAAATTTTCTCCTCCCCATTACCCGAACCGAGGAAACGCGTCAACGTCTATACAATAGGAAGTATGGTTTGAGGAATCATACCTTGTCCCGAGGCTTGCTCGGCGACAATACCACACAGCTAGTGCGGTCTTCGCCTCCGGTGTTGGACGGTGTCTGTGCAGCTCCTTGTCACACCGGGACTCACGACTCCTCCTAGCACCGGGACTGTCAGGTTGACAGTTGTCCTCCTGAGCAGCAGAAACCTCCCGCCTCTGTAGTAGTCCACACGGACCACCTGGAACTCCACACTCCTTGTCCCACAAGGAAGTGGAAGGAGTCAAACCCTTCTGTAGGCGTACTAGTCGCCCACACACTCTCCTACCTCCTATTGCTACTACAGTTGTCCTTCCCTTCCTGCAGCTCCCTTTTTCGGGAAGCACTTGCTCGGGCTCTCTCTTGGTTACCAAAACCAGAGAGAACGACAACTTGCAGAGCAACAGGTTGCACTGAGTTGTTCTTCGAGAAGCCCCCAATACCCCAATATATATAGGAGGGTCATGGGACAGGGTTCTCCATCCCGGGCAATGTGGGACTAAAGTAGGAGTAGAAGGGTTTGAGAATTTTCCCCAAAAAGCAACTGGTTTGCAACCTGAAACGATCGGTTCACAGCTTGAACCGATCAGTTCGGCCCTTGAGTTGATCGGTTGGACCTGAGCCAATCGTTTGGGGCACCCCAACCGATCGGTTGGTGCCCTGAACCGATCGATTCACGGTCCTGATCCAACTCAAATTCACTTTCCTTCTTTTGTTTCTAATTGGTATCGAATACCAATCCTATTCCCAATCACATTGGGTGAGTGAAACGAAAAGAACTTTCTCACCAATCCTAATTTCCCAACTCGCTCAGTTGCGCCAGTTGAACCGATCGGTTCAACACTTGAACCGCTCGTTTCAACCTGGACATGAGCCGATCGGTTCAACACTTGAGCCGACCGGTTCAGCAAGCTCATCCGACCGGTTCAACACTTGAACTGATCGGTTGGGAGTGCAGGTTGTGCAGAATCAGTCAATTGCGATTCCAATCAATCCGATACTCCAATCAATGCATCCAACACCTTGAACCATATGATATTGAGCTATCGACTGATTGAATGTTTAATTGAACTACAAAACTCCTTTAGTAATCAATCTAAACATAGTTTGTGGACAAAACTCCTCTTCCAAGTTAAATCCTATGTGTGTGACCATGCAGGTCCTTTTTCACGTTGGCAGTGAAAGTCCATAACACTTATGACTTCACAAGCAATGAGCGGTGCCTAGTCGCACATCATTGCTACCCAAGTGAAATAGAAAGTTGGAGAACAACTTTCAATCCTAAAATCCGTGAATGGTGTTACAGTGAATGTATAATTCCTTTGTCACTGATATCCCGAATGAACTCGAGGCATGGACCAGTCATCCTGTCAACGTTCATTCACTTTCTTGATCTCAGAGTATATTGGAAGAGATATGTTATGACATTAGTATCACATACTGACTCAAACATGTGTGCACACCTTTCTCAATCCTACTCATCAAGTAGCCATGGATATCAAACTCCCTCAAGAGGGACAAATCTCATATCTATCACTCACCCCTCAAAAGCCCCATGTGTCAAAGCCACCCAATCATCACCTTTATAACAACCCATATTTCAGGACTGCGTTTGATGATGTCAAAGTGTACACAACGACATGTGTTGAGTGTAGTGATTTCAGGTCAAAGAATCACATTCACCACCATCACTGTGAGTACTGACTGTGACTACCATCTCATGGTTCCATGTCTCAAACTCACGGTGGGTCTGTCCGGTACACTTGTTCTCTAACAAGTACCTATGTGTTTGGTTTGATATCTCTATATCATGACTAATGAGATTCTGTCATCAACCAACACCACAATCTAGTCTTGTGTGTCATTGCTGTCTATCTACCTTCCACAATGACATCCGACTAGGGACAAAACAAGAATGTACAAACTCTTAGCATCCGTATGATCTCATCGTTCAGGTCCTTAACCTGAAGGCATACGTCATTGAGTAATGTCATTCTCTAGACATTCAATCTGTTCTATCACTATCTCATATGACTGAACCAGAATGAATTAGAAGCTTGCCTTTGATGTTTATCAAATCAATCTTAATGTATCCCATCAATCATCTCATGATTGGCTCTCAGGGCATACATACCAACAGACTCCCACTTGCACTGCGAGCCAATCACTCTTGAAACATATTCATAGTGATCTTCAAACATGTCCCACATGTTTCTGTGCTCAAGTGCAAACATAGTGAGTAATGGCAACATCTTGCCAAAGTCAGTATAAATTGCATGTCTCACATCTCTTCGCTGTACATCATACGTATGAGATGGAGCTGCCGTAATATGGGATCTAGTATTCCTTTGCTAACCTTTAGCCACATTGCATGATCAAGGATTCCAAACTTGTCATCAATGACCGGAATATCTATAAGTTCATCTCATGAACTTCTAGATCCATATAGTATCCACTGTTGTTCTCTAACACACGGATACTCGACATTTCCTTTTAAATGGGTTTATTGGAATACTTCCAATTATCAACAAACCTTCACTTTTATATATCCTATATATATTTTGCAATTAATTTTCTATCTTTTCCAGAAGTTCACATCAATGTAACTCATTACATTGAACTTTTCCTTATCTCCATAGAACTAGTACTTCATAAGTACTTATCAAGTTCTTATGGTTTTTTAGTAACCCTTATTGAAATAGACAGACATCCACTCGTCATGTCCCACATACGAGTTGTCAGGATGAGCATATCATTTTGTCATGTCCTACATACAAGATGATAAATGCATTTTACTCTTGCCATGTCCATACATGCAAGATAATGAGATGATCACATACATGATAGATCCATATCTATTCTTAGTGTTCACATTCTTCATAAGAATTGGACACTTGGCCTTTGGGTACTAACTCCATGTAACATGGACAAGTTTTTCTCCCACTGAATCTGTGCATACTGAACCTTTCAGTACAGATTGCCAATGTATGCTCTCTCTTTTGCAGGTCAAGAGATTTTTGAGAACTATCTCTATAGATCTCTATTCCTATCACATAGGAAACGTCTCTATCTTCCCTAAAGATAATTTCCACTTGGATTTCCATTCTAGAACATTTTTCATTTCACATCAACATGTGGAATGTGAATACGCTCCTACTAAATCACAGATCCCTTCTTTTCTTTGACATATCAGCCAAACCCTTTGACTATATCATCAAGGTAAAGATCCAATTCTGAGTTGCTTGTACTCAATCAATCATATTGATTAGTCCATTGTAACTTACAGACTTCATTTGCATTAGTGGACTCATAAACCTTATAGGTTGTATCACATACACATCCTTGTTTTATTCCTCATAGGAATGTGGTTTTAGTATCCATATGCCAAATATCTTAAGTTGCAATCGACAAGCATCATCCTTCTCAAAATGTTATCCATGTATCTTAACCTTTAAGATTCATTTGCACTTATGGATTTCATCCAATGGGTGCTACCATCAAGGTCATACCTTATGGTTCACATGGATGTCATTTAGGATGTAATGGTTATAAACCATAACTCAAAATTCAATTCCTCATATTCATCTAGATAGTTGACTCATCACATGACCAACTCATCACAAAGATAATTAAGGTGTATCTGTCAAGGATATAAGAACTCACAACTCCTTGTGATTCTTAATGTCCTTTATTAGTGTGGGGTATTCTTTTATTAAGAAGAATTCAGTTATTTGATAATCACTCTCTAACTCCTTAGAGTATGATTCCTTCTTGATTTAGACATCACCATGCCTCAATCATGAGCTCACTATGATACACTATCATAATCACTCACAAGGATCTCAAACATTTGGTCCAAGTATTTCATTCATTGATCTCATCAAGAATTAACCCTTTACCAAATTCGTACTTCATCTATGATATTCTTGAACATTTCAAGATATTCATATTGGTATTTCTCTAAACACCGTTTGAAGTATTAGCATTCATTCTAATAGGTATGTAAATACATCACATGTATTATACCTAATAGGATAATCATTCTCCCACTTCCATTAGTGAAGATTGATTAATCATTTCCAAGATATTCATGTCTCTTACTGGTTCTCTAACCAAAAGAGTCTAGATCAACTAGAAATGAATTTCTCATGATTGATGCTAATTTGATTGTTTGAGTTATCAATAACTTTCAGGTATCATTATATCTTATGCGTATCAAATACCACAAGATAAATAAGGCATTGCCATAAAGATCATATCTTTTAAAGAATGAAACATCAACTTTATTAATTGCCATCATTGTCATACAATATGCAAAAATAAAGTGTTTCTATCTATTGGAAAATATGAAATAGTAGTTCATAAATCTATTACATGCCTTTTGGCTGAAAAATAAACTAAAGTACTCCTATCTATGGCGGCAACACTTGCCCCATTTATTGAGTTCTTTACACTTTACATCTTGGTATCATATACCTCAAAAAGTGTTACAAGTTTATTTTCATGACACCTTTATGTGGAGACGGCAGTTGCCTCCTTCTTCTTCTGTTCTTCCAGATAGAGAGGACAATTCCTTTTCCAATGTCTAGGCTTCTGACAATGGTGGCAATTTCCTTTCTTGGTCACTCCTCCCTTGGCCTTGAGAGCTGAAGGCATCTTGAACTCCTGGCTAGCATCAGAACCTTTCTTAGCTTTGCCCTTGCCCTTGCGCTTGGACTTGCCTTTCTTTCCCGTGATCACCATCACAGACTTAGGCTTGTCCTTCTTCATCTGTGTCTCGGCTGTCCTCAACATGCCCAACAACTCTGACAGTGGCCTATCAAAGTTGTTCATGTTGTAGTTCATCACAAACTGACTGTAAGATTCTGGCAACGATTGCAGTATCACGTCAGTAGCCAACTCTTGGCTTAGTGGAAATCCCAGTCTCTGCAAGTTCTCCACATACCCAATCATCTTGAGTGTGTGAGGACCAACTGGATCTCCTTCTGTCATGACGCACTTGAACAGTGCCCTTGAGACATCGTACCTCTCTTGCCGTGCTTGATCTTCATACATGTTTCTGAGATGCTGAACCATCTCAATAACACCCATGTTCTCATGTTGTCTCTGCAACTCATGGTTCATAGAGCACAACATCAAGCACTTTGCATCAATGGCATCATCAGAATGCTTCTTGTAAGCATCCCTTTCTGCCTTTGGTGCATTTGGAGAAGGTTCCTCTGGAACTGGTGTATCCAGGACATAGATCTTTCGCTCTTGAGTAAGAACAATTCTCAATGTCTTAAACCAGTCGTGGAAGTTCGTCTCATTTAGCTTGTCCTTGTCAAGGACCGATCGCAAAGAAAAGTTGTTGTTGTTTGTTGCCATTTGTACTACAAAAGGAAAATATGCAATTTTAGTCCAAAACTCATTTTTGACTTATTTGATTGATTTGAAAAGTTTGACGATAAAATTAGGCCTTTAATTAATTATCGCTCCCACTATTTTACTTCAAATTGATAGCCCTCACCATCAATTTGGAAGATTGCAGCGTACAACCTTCTAGTGGGCAAGATCCTGAAATCCTCTAAGTTATGGACCAGCTTGGGCTGTCACCCACAACTTAGATCTCTCAGGTAGGCAACTTTTGCCAATTGCATCATATGCAACTCTTGATAAGATGTCATATACAACTCCTTGCAATGAACATCTCCATGCCTCAAGGTGATAGATCCTATCTAGGTCACCTTGTTAAGTCCGACCCAAAGCAAACACGATGAATATGCACCTTTCTTGGGCAGACCCACACATTCATCCTTCACGCTTCCACGAGATAGACGGTGCACCTCGCTAGGGCGTGCCCACACTTGGTCGATCAAGTTTTTCACATGTGTCTCATTTGGAAGGCATCTAAAACTTAATATTTAATGAGGGATTTGGTTTATATACATATACATATCCAATCACCACAATACATAGTACATATCATATACATGCTATATCCCACAGAAAGCATGCGAAATGATAAAAGCAATGATTATGGCCATCCTAATGTGATTCCTTGAGCCAAGAGGAATCACGGTCATCTAGGTCTACATCACATGCAATCTTTAAAGATAACTCTATGCTTTGCCTTCTGGGTTTGATCACTTCATCAAATGAAACGATCGGCTCGCCATCAGACTAGTCGGCTGGGTGCCATCAGCCGATCGGTTGGCTCCTCCAACTGATCGGTTCGCCTGGTCGTCGTGCATCTCCTCCTGGCTGCCACCCGCTCGTCTCGCTCCTCGAACCGGGCATCAACCCGATCGGTTCACTCCTTGAACTGACCGTCTGGAGCGCCAACCGATCGGTTCACTCCTTCAACCGATCGTCTCAGTTGTCGTCAGGTGTCCTCCGTTCTTCGACATAACAGGAAATAAAATCTATCCTATTTTACATTTAAAAGGAGAAACCCTGAGTTACATTCAGGGGGAGCAAAGGTAGGAAAGAATCTCGAATTATTTCGAGTTACATCAGGAATAGAAGAGGGAATCGGTGCACGGACGGAGATGCAAGCAACCACACAACCATACACAGAAAGGGTTTATTGGCCATAACCACGCTATACTTCCACCACAAAACTCATTTTAGGGCGACACGTATCGAGTGCATTAATATTACATATCATATATTTAATATTTGAGATTTGTGGATTTAGGATTGGACATGCATAAGCCGATATTATTTGCATCGTATGCAATAAATAAAGGTGACAAGCCAAAATAGATCATATCGATAATCCTAAAGTATAGAATAGTTGACGTGGCTCTGATACCACTGTTGGGTTTTAGGGGAGGTAGAGCAGGCAGCGGAAACAAAAATTTTCTCCTCCCCATTACCCGAACCGAGGAAACACGTCAACGTCTATACAATAGGAAGGATGGTTTGAGGAATCATACCTTGTCTCGAGGCTTGCTCGGCGACAATACCACGTAGCTAGTGCGGTCTTCTCCTCCGGTCTTGGACGGTGTCTGTGCAGCTCCTGGTCACACCGGGACTCACGACTCCTCCTGGCACCGGGACTGTCGGGTTGACAGTTGTCCTCCTGAGTGGCAGAAACCTCCCACCTCTGTAGTAGTCCACACGGACCACCTGGAACTCCACACTCCTTGTCCCACAAGGAAGTAGAAGGAGTCAAACCCTTCTGTAGGCGTACTAGTCGCCCAAACACTCTCCTGCCTCCTGTTGCAACTGCAGTTGTCCTTCCCTTGCTGCACCTCCCTTTTTCGGGAAGCACTTGCTCGGGCTCTCTCTTGGTTACCAAAACCAAAGAGAACGACAACTTACAGAGCAACAGGTTGCACTGAGTCGTTCTTCGAGAAGCCCCCAATACCCCTATATATATAGGAGGGTCATGGGACAGGGTTCTCCATCCTGGGCAATGAGGGACTAAAGCAGGAGTAGAAGGGTTTGAGAATTTTCCACAAAAAGTAACTGGTTCGCAACCTGAAACGATCGGTTCACAGCTTGAACCGATCAGTTCGGCCCTTGAGTCGATCGGTTGGACCTGAGCCGATCGTTTGGGGCACCCCAACCGATCAGTTGGTGCCCTGAACCGATCGGTTCACGGTCCTGATCCAACTCAAATTCACTTTCCTTGTTTTGTTTCTAATTGGTATCAAATACCAATCCTATTCCCAATCACATTGGGTGAATGAAACGAAAAGAACTTTCTCACCAATCCTATTTTCCCAACTCGCTCGGTTGCGCCAGTTGAACCGATCGGTTCAACACTTGAACCGCTCGTTTCAACCTGGACATGAGCCGATCGGTTTAACACTTGAGCCGACCGGTTTACCAAGCTCAGCCGACCGGTTCAACACTTGAACCGATCGGTTGGGAGTGCAGGTTGTGCAGAATCAGTCAATTGCGATTCCAATAAATCCGATACTCCAATCAATGCGTCCAACACCTTGAACCATATGATATTGAACTATCGAATGATTGAATGTTTAATTGAACTACTAAACTCCTTTAGTAATCAATATAAACATAGTTTGTGGATAAAACTCCTCTTCCAGGTTAAATCCTATGTGTGTGACCCTACATGTCCTTTTTCACGTTGGCAGCAAAAGTCCATAATACTTATGACTTCACAAGCAATGAGCAGTGCCTAGTCGCACATCATTGCTACCCAAGTGAAATAGAAAGTTGGAGAACAACTTTCAATCCTACAATCCATGAATGGTGTTACAGTGAATGTATAATTCCTTTGTCACTGATATCTCGAATGAACTCGAGGCATGGACCAGTCATCCTGTCAACGTTCATTCACTTTCTTGATCTCAGAGTAGATTGGAAGAGATATGTTATGACATCAGTATCACATACTGACTCAAACATGCGTGCATGCCTTTCTCAATCCTACTCATCAAGTGGCCATGGATATAAAACTCCCTCAGGAGGGACAAATCCCATATCTATCATTCACCCCTCAAAAGCCCCATGTGTCAAAGCACCCAATCATCACCTTTATAACAACCCATGTTTCAGGACTGCGTTTGATGATGTCAAAGTGTACCCAACGACATGTGTTGAGTGTAGTGATTTCAAGTCAAAAAAATCACATTCACCACCATCACTGTGAGTACTGACTGTGACTACCATCTCATGGTTCCATGTGTCAAACTCACGGTCGGTCTGTCCGGTACACTTGTTCTCTAACAAGTACCTATGTGTTTGGTTTGATATCTCTATATCATGACTAATGAGATTCTGTCATCAACCAACACCAAAATCTAGTCTTGTGTGTCATTGCTGTCTATCTACCTTCCACAATGACATCCGACTAGGGACAAAACAAGAATGTACAAACTCTTAGTATCTGTATGATCTCATCGTTCAGGTCCTTAACCTGAAGGCATACGTCATTGAGTATTGTCATTCTCTAGACATTCAATCTGTTCTATCACTATCTCATATGACTGAACCAAAATGAATTGGAAGCTTGCCTTTGATGTTTATCAAATCAATCTTAATGTATCCCATCAATCATCTCATGATTGGCTCTCAGGGCATACATACCAACAACGTTCATTTCCAAGTTGTGGACTATAGGCGTCGGTTATTAGATAAGAAACCAACACCATATACCTTCGCGCCACAGAAAGGGCACCATCTGGGGCACTATCAGCGTCGGTTTATTAGTGATAACCGACTCCATCTCACCTGCTGCCACGGTCATACTGGCCTGCATGGCCGTGTTGTCTGGCCCGCTGCCACGGTCGTGCTGGCCAGCACGACAGTGTTGTCTGGCCCTTCGGTTTATTAGGGAAACCGACACTGTAACTATGTGGCGTCGGTTTTATACAAATAACCGACGCCTATTGTTTTTTTTTTCTACAATCTGCAGACCTGCTGTTGCTGGTTGCAGGATGAGAAACCTACAGTTCAGTTATGAACTACAGGTTTTACGCCATCCATTGATATCAGCCAACAACATGCCACAAACCTGCAAAATTAACAACAAAAACTATTCACACATTTAGCAACCTGCAGTTCCATTTGATTTTCACACATTTAGAAACATTCATGTGGCTAGCAATCTATAGTTCCATTCATTTTCACATTCACACATGTAGAAACATTCATATAGCAACTAAAAGTTTCATTCATTTTCACTCAGACACATGTAGAAACATCCAGACATGTAGAAACATTCACACATATATTATAATTCAGAAATTCATTTACAAAATATCATTATTTAGTCATTATTTGCTATCAACATCCCAATTATATGTTAAAACCCCCACTACTTGTATGGTTGTTGCCCATTCTTCTCTTACTTCATTTAATTGTCCCGTCGTATAGGGAGCATGTACATCTGGTAAGGCCTTTTCTGTAGTGTGGTCAGTTTTAAACACCTGCAAAGAGAATGATGTATATATATAATTAATGAGCTATAAATAAGATTGATATATTTCATATTATCTAATGAGACTATATAATACCTCAGGAATAGTATCGATGTCCACTGCGGCATATTTGATAATCATGTGCATAAATCGCATCACATAGTATGCACATGCCCATCC